>JAMPIV010018898.1:0-600000 GCA_024509875.1 Oreohelix idahoensis | reverse complement strand
ATCACATCGGGTTCTTAAGATATTTGTGAATAAATATTTTTTTGGGAAACCGTTATTTGCTCCGTTTCATTTTTACTATATAACTTATTAAAAATTAATAAAATGCAAAATAATTCTACTTTTTACACTGCTAAAACATGCATGACATATGTTACGCTATGTTTCAAATAGTTACTGTATTTTGAAATAATTCTGAGCGAAATACGGCTTCTAGAAGTTGTAGAAATTCGGCTGATCTGTTCTGTTACGTGTGTGGATATTTTACCGATCGTGTTCACTAGAAAAACTTTACACCATTACTAAAGAAAGCACATGAACTTTATTTCGATTCGAAAGTTGATGATGCAAATAAATCTTGGAAGACAAATGCAGTTTGTTCGACTTGTGCAAATACATTGGCAGGCTGGTTACGAAAATCGTCCAAGCATACGTCGATGCCTTTTGGAGTGCCAGTAATATGGCGTGAACCGACAAATCACGCTACTGATTATTACTTCTGCTTGACAAATATCCATGGTTTCACTTTTAAAACTAGAAAGTCTGTGGTTTATCCAAATATTGAATCGGTTTCGAAACCAGTGCCTCATGATCCAATCGCGTGTCCGATCCCAGTTCCACCAGAACAATATCCGTTGGACGTGAATGAACCTCAGAAAGTGATAGTTTACCTGCTGTAGAAACTAATTCTGACTCGGATTATATACCGGTGAATGATGGTGTTCACTTAATTAACCATTCAGAACTTTCAGATCTAATACGTGATCTCGCTCTTACCAAAGGACAAGCGGAATTACTCGGTTCGCGACTCAAAGAATTGAATCTTTTAGCGCCCAATACTCTGATATCTAAATTTCGTCATAGACACTGAGAACTTGTTCAATACTTTGAGATGGATGATGACACTTGCTATTGCAAAGATGTAAACGGTCTAATAGTGCACCTCGGTCATGAGCACATAGTCAACGAATGGTGACTTTTCATCGACTCTTCCAAGACTAGTCTAAAAGCCGTGTTATTGCATAACGGAAATTTATTTTCATCAATTCCAGTCGCCTACTCTAGTCATATAAAAGAAACTTATGACAATATGGCTATACTTTTGGCAAAAATAAAGTACAATGACTACCAATGGCGGATTTGTGGAGACCTAAAGGTCATTGCAATTCTCACGGGCATGCAGACTGGGTATACTAAATTTTGTTGCTTCCTATGTGAATGGGACAGCCGCAACAGACAGGAACATTATGCAAGAAAGGTGTGGCCTATCAGGGATCGTATGCAGCTCGGGCATAAAAATGTAATACACGAGCCATTAGTTAACAAAGACAGCATCATTTTACCACCTTTACATATAAAGTTGGGGCTCATGAAGAATTTCGTAAAAGCGTTAGATAAAACGAGCAAAGCTTTCACTTATCTTCGAGAAAAGTTTCCGCAAGTTAGCGATGCAAAGATAAAGGAAGGTATCTTTATAGGACATCAGAATAGGAAAGTTATTGCAGACAAACAATTCGAGAACTTGTTACATGGTAGTGAACTTCGCGTATGGATGGCATTCAAATCGATCGTCGATAACTTTCTGGGAAATCACAAATCTGTCGACTATGTGCATATTGTTAAGCAGTGCATAGATGCATACAGAATTATGGGCTGTAACATGTCCCTCAAAATCCATTTGCTCGATTCGCATCTTGACTTTTTTCCTGACAACCTTGGCGAAGTCAGCGATGAACATGGAGAACGATTCCATCAAGATATCGCCGTAATGGAGTCACGTTATCAAGGACAGTGGAGTGTGACCATGCTTGCCGATTTTTGTTGGATGCTTCATCGCGATGTACCACATGCCATTCACCGACGAAAGTCGACTGCAAAGAAATTCAAGCCTACATAACTGTTATACTTCTTGTACGAATGATGTTGTAATACTGTATGCGTTGTTAAAAAACTTCAATTGCGTATTTCTAGAGATCCCGACCTGATAGAGAAAAACGGTTTGCAGATTTAAAAACAGCTCATTAAAATTGACCAGAAAAACATAGAAATGTTAGAGAAAGAAAAAAAAATTTTTTTTTTGTTAGCCAGTGTTATGGAAAGAGTTCTGTTTCCTCACGACCTTAGCTTCTGCCCTTAGATCCCGTAACAGAAAAAGCCCCCAACCTCATCTGAGTGTAGAAATGTTCCTATATGTAAATATTTAACACCGACAGCACGAGTGACACATTAACAAACTAGATAATGATCAAACGATTATTGGGTTTATTAATTAAATATCTACACATATAGGGTTAGTAATGGTTAGAACGTGATGATGGTAAAAGACGATTCGCACAAAACACACAGATGAGATATTAATATTGTAGTTAATTAAGTAGTAGTTGATTACGAATGAGCTTGTGTAAAGTGAAATGATGATGGTGTGATATGATACGAGATACCAAAATGGTGAGTAATCCACACAGTCCATGTGTCTCTAAATGCTTCCCCCGGATAGGATGAATCACATGTATGCATAGAATTTCCCAAGTTGTTATGTGTTATGTCGAGTAAGGTATCTCTAAGTCGAGGACGTCCTGATGAAAACTGTTGTCGTACTGAGAACGTTGACCATATACAATCCTTCTCTGTGAGTATATCTCTGTAGCGTTGATCAACAGTTAACAGTTGTCGTATGAAAATGTCTGTTGTCTAATCTCAGGAGGGTACTGGCCAGACTGGATATTTTCACGAAATGTTCTTGATATGTAGACTCATTATCTTGAGTATGTAATCGTGATTCATAAAATATACTATGGAGTCTGCTTCATAGAATGCGCTTAAGAGTGTGTTGCACTTGGTATAAATATAAGATTCAACTTGAGCTCTTTAGCTTGACTTCAGATAGTACGCTTCCGATGGAGCTGAACTTGATATGAGTAATCAACTGTGAGCTTTAGCTTGACCTGTAGTTAGCTTTCGAGTGTTTTGAACTTGTTATAACTATGTATTGAACTTGTGCGCATGTGATATATGTTGACGAAAAATGCTGCGTCCACCTTCTTGAGCGTGGCGAGAAATAATCCTTTTTAAGTGAGGAACGAAGAATGTCCTATGGCGAATTCTGCAAACCAAATGTCCGTTCTGATAACTTATTTCTGGTTAGACGTCAGACACGTAGCGTGTAGACTCAGACTTCTGATGGACTGAAGACACACAAAAGTCTTCGTAAGTTTTCACACTTAATATCACTGGGTGACTTTCATTTATTCTACTTCTCACTATTGATCTCTATGATGTTAAATATATTGTGCATGCGAGTATGTGCGTATGGAAGACTATGATGATGATTTAACAAGCTAGATGAAAGTGACGTATGAACTATTAATTACTTCCTATCAGCCTATCATCTTAGAGGAAAATCTTCTGATTTTATTTAGTCATGTACTAGAAGAATTAATTGAAAAACTATCTTTCGCACATTTAGCTGTGAGGTTAATAAAGAATAATAAAAAAGTATTAATAATCTGTATAAGATCTACTAATCTTCTTTTCCCTTCACAAAATTCTTTAAGAACACAATTTACCACAGATATGAATTATTTTATCCACTCTGAATAAACACGTGTATTTGGCTAGGCGTTTAGCGATTTCTCTTTACACCACAATGTTGAAAACTGCACTGATCTCTAACGAGCTGTGCAGTAGAATATATAGCTGGTTTAGACCATGTGTCCGAGATAATCTAACTCCTCCCCTCAACCAATTACCAGGCGTGCATCTTGCAACCCAGACCTAGGATCTCTCCTGTCTCCTGTCAAACAGTGGGTTGGGCAATTCGCCACCCCCTTTCGTTCGCATGGCCTCCCAGTCTTGGTCAGACCGCCCGGTGTTTGCTGATTGGTCGGCCAGAAAAACTCACCGGTCCGCTAACTGTCACAAACCTCGCTGTCCATTGTCGCCCACATGTAAATTTCTTTCATCCTTTGTAAGACAGCTCTCCGTATGCTCGCTAACGAGTTCCTTTGTTGTGCCGGCTCCATCTGGAAACAAAGTGGGTGTTCCGCTGCACGGGTCTTTGATATCCCGCTCCTGGTGTCCATTGTATTGCGTGCCATTGTATCGAGTGCGATGACCGTCGATTGTTTGCGCAGCGGCTCGCACTGAAAAGAGTACCAGGTGGTGTCAGCCGCGCGTCTAAATAATAGTCCAAGGTGGCATGTCTGACGATTATTTACACAAGGGCTAATTATCAACGAATATTTTTTGAAGTCCAAGCTGTGGTTTCACAAGATTAGGATAAACCCAGATGTGTTTAACAAGGTGGGGAAACTGAATCAAAAGACCACCGATGAAAGAACAAATGTGGTTCGTTAGATACCAGATGCGAGTAATCAAAAACGATGAAATAGCAAATGTGGGATGAAAGAGCACAATGTTTGAGAAAATAAAATAAGAAAGATGTAGGAAAAGATTAGGCAATAAGGCTTTGGCGCTCGTTTATCACAATACCCCAGCATAAAAGAACGACAAGAACATGATATATTGCTTCATGAACGCGAAGAAGTTATAAAGAAAATTCCTCGAAATAAATCATCAGGCATGGACGGAATAACAGCAGAAGCAATTCAAGCCTGCCGTACGTGAGGGGTCAAATGGCTGAAAAGAATCTTTACACTAGCACGGACATAAAGAAGAGCCACAGGAGACTGGCAAAAAGCCATAATAGTACCTATCTGCAAATAGAAAGGTAATAAAAGGGAGTGTGATACACACAAAGGTATCTCAATACACAGTCACACCGGAAAAATATATGCAAAAATACTTGATAAAGAATAAAACTCATCGTCGAACGACAATTGAGTAAGGCTCAATTTGAATTTAGGAAAAGACAAAATAACATTAGAAGCAAACTTAGAAGCAAACCCATAAGACGAAGTAAACCCAGAAAATGAAGAACGCGACACACAGAATTAGTTTTTGATGTTTTTTTCAATTTAACGAAGTCTAATGTACGAAGGATACTTGGAGAGGAGATGGGCACCGCCAAGCAAACCTGTTGCCCACTGAAATGCTCTGATGGAAAGTCAACTCAGCAATATTATGCCGGATCGGCCGAGGCCCGGATTAACAACGACCGCGCTCTCATTGCCCCTTGAGAGTGTTAAGTCAGCGAATGGGGTACAAACAACTGTTTTGAAACTTCCTAGAGAAAGTTTTGTTGTTGGAACTTGGAATGTACGCACGCTATAAAAAGTTAGTTGCTTATCCTTTACAGGACGTGGCAATCAACCCCAGCTTTTATTGGCTGTTTGTGATTTTTCTAGGCAATTTTTTTCATTCAGTAGTTTGCCATCGCTTTCTGAACGGTACGGCGCTTATACCATTGTTAAAAATCCACACAAAGCGATCTGCTACCAAACCGCCTGCAGCAGGTTTCGAACCTGGTATATCTGGATTATGAAACTGCGTTCATATCCATTAGGCCACAGACGCCGACACGCACGCTATATGCGTGTGGAAAAGTCAGAGAACTAACACATGAACTTGTTAGATACTCGTGGGACATCCTGAGCCTAGCAGAAGTCAGATGGGCAGGATTAGGTTAATCAATAACGGATGATGGTCACAAAATTTGGTTTAGTGGAGATGAGTCCAAACATTAGCATGGAGTAGGTTTTATTGTACATAAAGATAGATTGAACTCTGTCATCAGCTGCACCGCAGTAAATAGCAGGCTTATCACCATACGTATTGCAGCACATCCAAAGAACATCTCCACCATACAGGTATATGCCCCCACTACTGACTATGAGGATGTTGCAATTGATACATTTTATGAAAGTCAGTATGAAACAATTAAGAAAATTCCAAAGAAAGATCTTCTCATCGTGCTAGGTGATTGGAATGCTAAAATAGGGCCAGATGCATACGGTCAGTGGGCTGGCACAGTGGGGATATTTGGGACAGGAGAAACCAACGATCGAGGACTAAAGCTACTAGAATTTGCCAGCAACTATAAACTAACCCTTGCAAATACACTATTTCCACATAAGTTATCAAGAAGAACAACGTGGCATGCCCCAAAAACTGAGATACATGGCCAAATTGATTTTATTCTTGTATCTAAAAGATTCAAGTCCAGTATTAATAAAGCCAAGACTATGACTTTTCCTGGCGACGGCATTGGTAGTGATCACGACATGGTATTGATGACGCCGAAGCTTAAACTCAAAAAGAATTATAATCAAAACAGATGTTCTCAGTTAAGATTCAATTTAGACAAACTGAAAGATCCGGAAATAAGGAATCTTTGAGGCAACTGTTGGAGGAAAATTTGCAGCTCTCAACTTTCTGGAGGATGATATCAACTCAATCACAGAGAACATGAAAGACGTTCTCATTGAATCAGCAATAGATATACTTGGTAAAAGAAAAAAAATAAACAAACCATGGGTTACAGATGACATTCTGAAGTTATGTGATACACGGCGGGAAATGAAGAAGGATAAGAAAGAGGTTCATGGAGCAGCATGGCAATACAGTAGGGTGAATAAAAATATTAGAAAGAAAATGAAACAGGCCAAAGAAAAATGGTAGCTGATCAATGTGAGTCCATTAATACAGGGCTAATAAAAGGTAACAGCAAGGCAGCTTTTGACACATTAAGAAGACTATCAAAACTTCAACAGCCCAGGGTAACTGTCATAGAAGATAACAATGGGCTCTGCTCAATGAAATAACAGCTGTAATGAGAAGGTGGACAGAATATTGTAAAGAATTATATAATTATATAAGAAGGTAAACTCGACTCTGACTGTAGCATATTAAACAACATTAAGTGTGAAACAGGGCTCGGAAATGCAGCAATATTACGGGAAGAAGTGGAAGAGGCTATATGTTCGATGAAAGGAGGGAAGTCACCGGGTGTGAATAATATCCCAGCAGAGCTCTTGAATTATGGAGGACCAGATATAGTAAAAATCATGACAACAATTTCCCAGAAGATATGGAGTACAAAAAAATGGCCAAAAAGAGTGGACGCAGTCATTAGTAATACCTCTTCCAAAGAAAAGAAATCTAAAAATGTGCAAGAATTACAGAACCATTAGCCTTATTAGTCATCCAAGTAAAGTGATGTTAAGGATACTTTTGAACAGAACAAAACAGAAATCAGAAGAAATCTTGTCCAAGGAACAGGCTGGCTTTAGACCAAATCTAAGTACCTCAGAACAAATCTTCAAAATTAGAGATTACTGATCGAAAAACATCTCCAGCATCAACGCGATTTATACCATAATTTCATCGATTTCACAAAAGCCTTGGATCGAGTCTGGCATGAAGGCTTGTGGCAAATAATAAGAAAATTCAATTTTGATACCAACATCATAGAAATCATTGAAGCACCATACAAGGACGCAAGCAGTGCTGTTTTTGCAAGCAATGGCATTGGAGAATTTTTCAAAACAACTGTAGGAGTTCGTCAGGGATGTATCCTGTTCCCAGTGTCCTTTAATATATATCTAGAACATATTATGCAGGAGGCTCTCTACGATTATAAAACAACCATATCGATTGGAGGCCGACCTCTTTGCAGTCTACGTTTTGCTGATGATGTCGATCTTTTTTTGCTGATAATGTCGATCTTATAGCTGGAACAGAATCAGAACTTCAAGACCTTACCTCTAGACTGGAGGAAGTAACAAGAACGTATGGAATGGAAATTAATATAGAAAAAAAAGCAAGATATTGATGAATAGCCATAAGAAACATGTTCCGACCAACATTACGTTAAATGGGCAAACGTTAGAAGAAGCGAACACCTTTAAATATCAGGGGTCCACTATATGTAGTGATGGAAGATCAAGTAAAGAAATCAAGACAAGACTTGAAATGGCCTGAGCTGCCATGACAAGACTGAATGTGATCCGGAAAAGTCCCCATCGAGGCCAGCTCCTTGACGTGGAGATGGGGCTCAAGTACAGCCATCAGAGGCCGAAAAACCAAGACTGGCCAGGCCCTCCTACACTCGAGCAAGACCATAGTCTGCCCTAGGAAGTCAAGGTGCTGAAGACGGAGGCAACCAGCCAAGAGGCGCACCACAGCAATCAGGATGCCACGCACACGCGCTATGGAAGTATGCCTATATCTGCAAAACGTTATGGCACTCGCCCTGTGACGGACACCCAGGCAGGCGCAGTGCCGGGCCCTCTGCCTCGGAAGGGCCCTACCCCTACTACTGGGGGTCCTTCTCAATTGCCCCGTGGAGCCAGGAGGCATGAGAATAGAGCTACTGGCCAAGCAAAGAAAAGACCATTTAAAATAATGCACTGGAATGCTGAAGGCGTCAATAGTAAAAAAGACGGCTACAGCAAAAAATTAGAGCTCGAAAATATCCTGAATGAAGAGCAAGTAAATGTATGTTGCTTGCAAGAAACCCACCTCAACAAGTACATAGCCTTCAAAATCAGAGGCTACCAGTGCTACCGATCTGACCGAATAGACAGGCGAAAGGGTGGAATACTGACACTCGTGAGGAATAACATCAGTGCATGTCAGCTTGAACCATATATGGAGGGGGCAGAATACCAGATGCTTCATCTCAGGACAGAAAGTTCCGAATTCCACCTGCTCAACTACTACTGTCCGAGCGACCGCCCACTGGCACTAGATACAATCCCAGCAAAAGAAAGACTGATTGTATGCGGAGACTTCAACAGCCACTCACAGAGCTGGGGCTATGATCACATGGACAGGAGAGGTGAGGAGCTTGAAAACTGGCAGGATGACAATGGGCTTATCCTGATTAACCAGTCAATCGACCCACCAACCTTCTACTCAAGATCATGGCACACCACCTCTACACCAGACCTGGCATTCCACTCACCCGGCCTGGAGTGGAACACCACACGCGTTGTAGGGAAACAACTTGGAGGCAGCGACCACCGGCCAGTCTTCCTAATTGTGGAAAATGAACTTGTCAAGGAGAGCAGCAATCTCTCTAGGTGGAACTACAAGAAAGCAGCCTGGACAATGTACCAGCATCGTACCAGTTTACTGGCTAGAGATCTGACTGTAGACAAAGACATCAATAAGCTAGTCGATGAATTCAGCAGATGCATATTACAGGCTGCTCATGAAACAATACCTAGAGGGGCTCGTAAGCACTACAAACCATATTGGAATAGTGAACTAGCACAGCTGCACAACGACGTGGAAACATCTCGAAAGCAGGCAGAGACCAGTCCATGCCAAGAACACCACAATAACTACCAGCAAGCTAAGGCCAAATTTCAAAGGGCCAAGTTGCAGGCCAGGCGAAGAAGCTGGAAGGAGAAAACAGAGTCCTTGAACTTCGAAAGAGATACAAGGAAACTGTGGAAGCTGGTAAAACAACTTAACGATGAAGGTACAGGGAGAAACTCAAGGATTGCTCTGTACAAAGATGGAAACATCCTCATGGGAAAACAGGCAGCTGATCACTTTGCAGACTCCTTTGCTAAAGACAACAACATCGAAGTTAGCCCAGAGAAGCAACAGGAGACTCGTGAGAAACAACAATACGCAGGACGAGATGGAACCATACCTGAAGTTATGGAGGCACCAACCACATTCAGAGAACTGGAGCTTGCAATATCCAAATTGAAAATGAGAAAGTCGCCAGGAGTTGATGGAGTGTCCAATGAAATGATTAAGAACTTGAGAACCGCAGCAAAAACAAAGCTGCTGCAGATCTTCAATATCTGTTGGAACTCAGGCAGAGTTCCACAGACCTGGAGGGAAGCAATCATGATACCACTCCTACAACCAGGAAAAGACTGTTCCACTGCCTCCAGCTACAGACCAATCAGCCTTACAAGCTGCCTCTGCAAAACAATGGAACGTATCGTCAACCTCAGGCTACAGTGGTACCTTGAAAGTGAAAACCTTCTTGTACCACAGCAGGCGGGCTTTAGGCAGTGTTATTCTACCGAAGATCAGGCAACTTACCTTTCCCAAGAGATTGAGGATGCGTTCCAAGACAAGAAACTGGTACTAGCAGCATGGATAGATCTAAGGAAAGCATTTGACACGGTTTGGAAAGAAGGGCTTCTGAAGAAACTGAGAAATTGTAGAGTGAATGGTAAGATGTACAAATGGGTGAAAGCATACTTGCATAACAGAAGAGCCCGAGTACAACTAGATGGCCTCAAGAGTAAGAAAATTCTACTGCGTCATGCCGTCCCTCAGGGAGGGGTTCTGTCCCCCATACTTTCCTAGTCTACATCTGTAGCGAAATTTAGCACCTCTTGCTTTGTTGTGAAAAAAAACATGTGTAGCGCGACATACACACACACACAGCGCAAGGACAGCGCGGCGGTCTTGCTTTGAAGTTTGGAGTAGGCGGAAAAAATGTGAAATATGTTTAAGCCAGACGGTACTGAAGAATGAGGAAATAGCTAATATAGGAATGTATGACGGACTTTCAAAGTTTGCATTTACAGGAAATTCAATTTAGAACTACAAGAAAACGCCTGGTTGGAATACAATTAAATAAAAATAATTCACTAAAGGAGATAGACTATGAATTATATCCAAAAGGATATTATTCCAATATAAATAGTTTTAAAGATAATTAATATTTTTCGCCTTCATCACATCTGCTAAAAGTTAGCTAATAATCTTTAAAAATTTATTACACTAACAAGCCTCAACGGATTTGGATAAAACATATATAGATTGAAAGCCTCATATGGGGAAAAGGAAATGATACATAGGAAGGAAGGAAGGATATAAGTGTGTAAGTGAACAGAAGAGAAAACAAGTACAGGAAACGCACAAATCGCCTCAAACCGAGAGATTAAACGAAAATCTTTTGGGACTTTAGGAGGTGCTTTCTCGTACGGGCGAGAGACTGAAATATAAGGACAGAGGGGCGCGTTGAAAATCACACACACCAAATCCAGAAGCCAAAGTGAGAAACTGGAAGGCAGCATCTGCAAGAAAAGTTCTATTTTCACGCTGCATGCAGGGCAGATTAAATTCAGCCAAAACAGTCTCACCGTGAGGGTATGTAAGTTTATTAAAGATATATGTATGACTAATATCATTTTATTTCAGATGTTATTTACGATTTGATTGTATCCGACATGATAAAAAGGGAATGACGCTAACCAGAGATAACCTTCACCGGCATTGACAGGAAGCATAACCATTAATTGGTTAGCCAAATATATCATGGCTAGTTCTTGCCTGGAAGCTTACGACATACCAGCAAGTACATAAGTGACTTGACATCCATAGGTGGAAGGCAAAGGTTATATCGTACCCATGTATCATAACATGTGATTTATTCATGTATTTTGTTAATTCTGCACAGTATACATTATCTTATCATGCTATCTCTGTAACATACTACCATGATTCATTCATTTATATACAAACACTGAAGACATGGTCGCCTCATGAACAGCAGTGGGTGTTGAGATTGTTGGAACACCATGGCCACCTATTACCTTTTGTTCCAGGTTTTATGATCAGTTTTTAATGATCATTGCTGATCAAGATTATGATCATTCCTGACCGAATTTACCCAAAAGACTTGAAGACCGTTGATCCTGCTAACTGAAGCCTAGAGGTCAATCAATCTTCAACACCTTAGTCCCCCGTAGTTATAGGGCGGGCTGAAGGAAAGTCTTCCGGATTCAAGTGTGTCTCAGGAACCTCGAACTAAGATCAGATGAGTTTTATGTGTATCCATCCAACAAATCCTGTGAGCAGTTTCTAAAATGACTGTCTATGATGAGAACTAGATAGCAAGAGATATAAAAGAGATACTGTGACAAACTTTTGTGTAATTTCAGCGGAAGATAAATCCAAGACTTTTCTATTATTTAGTTTAACTTGTAACTATAAATAATCATTCATTTTACCATCTTCCAACACCCATTTCTCATTACAAGAATATATAGATGTACATAATAAATTATGAAATTGTACTCATTTGACTTGGTAAATTTTTAACTGTTAAATTTTGAGTTACTTTTTCTAATTTAATTATATTATCATATAGGGTTACTATAGCGAAAGTAGCAACTTAAACATCTGACGCCTAAATCTATTGTCCAGCTTAGAGTATTCACAGCTGTAACTCACTTGTGATACCAGTGTACTTCTCGGGCACTGGAACTTCATACTTTCTGGAGAGAGATTCTACTTCTGCTCTACCACTATTATCATACTAGGAAAACCTTTCGCTACAACATCAACGACCTGGTTGCTGAACTACCACATGGAATGAAAGTGGCAATGTACGCTGATGACCTGGTAATATGGTGCACAGATGAGCATGCAACAGTGGCCACCAAACTGCTACAAAGAGCTATAGATGCCCTAACCTCATGGGCAAATAGATGATGTGTCAGCATCAACACAGACAAGTGCAGCACTACGCTCTTCACCCTCTCTCCCAAACAAAAAGCTGGTGTCATCAAGATAAACGAAGAGCTCCTGAGAGAAGATAAACAACCCACCTATCTCGGATTCGATGATAGGCTGACATGGAAACAGCACATCAACAAAGCAGCAACAAAGGCCAGGAGGAAGTTAGCCATCCTGAGAAAACTAAGTGGAACCACATGGGGAGCCAGCGGGAAAATACTTAGTAAAGTTTACCAGCAGGGCATACGACCACACCTGGAATATGGGTCAGCTGCGTGGTGTCCAGCATCAAACACCATATTGCAAGAGCTAGATAAGGTGCAAAACCAGGCGCTTAGGGTCATCACAGGGGCAATGAAATCAACGCCTATAGTGGAGATGGAGAAAATGGGGAGGATATAAGCACTGAGAGAACGCAGAGACACGAAAGTGCTAACACAGGTAGTAAAGTTCCTCTGTATGCCGAGCCATCCAATGAAGGACAGATTCCAAAACCTAGCAATGGGGCGACTGAAAAGAAGCAGCTTTATCCACCAGGCCAAACGATTTCGTAGACAAACCTCAGACCTGCCTGAAGTTAACAGCCCCCTAACGTCTGTACCAGAACAAACCCCTTACATATCCAGACAAAAGTGAAAGGAATATTCGACAGGGATGAACAGAACAGCGTGCAACGTAGGACAGTCACTCTCAGTTTCCTGGATGATGAATACCCACAGGACCTCTGGGTCCGAGTATACACGGATGGGTCAGCACAGAATGCAGTAAAGAATGGAGGAGCAGGAGTGTACATAGAATACCCAAACAACACTAGGGATACGGTCAGAGTACCAACGGGGAAATTCTGTAACAACTATGATGCAGAAGTCCAGGCAATCAAGGTGGCAACTGAGAAACTACTGAACACCAATCTCGGTCCACAGCCTGTAGTATTCGTGACAGATGCAAGATCAGCACTCCAGGCACTTCAGTCCAGAAAATTGCCAGATATACATGCCCTACTTTCTGAACTGTGCAACCAGTGCAGGGTCGCCATGCAGTGGATACCGTCTCATTGTAGAATACCAGGAAACGAGAGAGCAGACGGGCTGGCTAAAGAAAGTGCTGCAGACGAGCAACCGGATGTACCAGTTACGTACCATCAGAAGAAAAAGATGATCAAATCAATCAGAAAGCCACCAACACCAACACAGGATGACTATGTGATGATGTACATCAGTGGTGGCCAAGCTAAGGTTGGCCGAGGGCCAGATTATGGTAAAGGGTAACACCCGAGGGCCAGACCTATAAAATCCTTAAAAAATAACGTTCTGAGATTTAGTTTTACATATATAATGAACCACGTACAGAAAGCAACGGCAAACTACTGTACTGCACATCTGCCAAGACATGTATACCAGTCTTCGAACTGAAATTACTGTTAAAAAAATATATAATGAATCTGTTGTTTTAATTTGTTTTGTAATTTGTAATATGGCATGTAATTATTTATTTCAAACATACATTTGTGTGTTATTTCATTGTGAAGAGTGTGGCTTCAATCAATAATAAGAGGCCGGCCAAAACAGGTTGGCGGGCCGGTCAAAACTAGTTGGCGGGCCGGATCTGGCCCGCGGGCCGTAGTTTGGCCACCGCTGATGTACATTGATACACCGATAAAATTATTATTTGTAAGTATAAAAATAATATAGAAATGAAAATAGTGGAGTTATGAAGCTTCTTCTTCACCCACGCCGCAAGCGCGTTGATTTTAGCAGACCGTATTGTGGAATAGATAGTACTATCGTTTTCTAGGGTCATTGAAAAACTATTTATAACATTGTGACACGAAAAGCCTATTCGTCCAGACGGAGTGAGAGGGGAGAGACGGAAAAATGATACCGTCTGCACGCGTGGTTTGATTCTAAAACCTAGCGTAAACGCGATATTGTCGTTAGTCGTTTCAAAATACGACGCAGTCAAAATATGTTCGGAAATTGGGTCACGCAAACAACCTTAGCTCTTATATAAGTGACGTATTTCTGACGTACTACGGGAGATTGTCGTTTTTAGTTTGAAAATAGCGGTAGAAAGAAGTGAACGGGTGGTAGTTTCTAGATTTCAAGACTAACATGGAAAAAGGATATGGAATTTTGAACCATAATACATAGGCTCATAAAACTTATATATTCGAGTGTCATAGTGTCTCCTGACCCATAATATGTTTTCATTTACACTATAGTCCAACTAACAGCCAAGATATGGTCATAATACTAGATAGTCACAGACACAGTGACAAACACACTGGTGTTCTGACATTCGCTATCGATAACCTATTTTTGCAAGAGTTGTTGAAAAAAAGGCATGAGAGAGTAGGTCAAAGTCCAAAAAAGGGGAATGTTAGAACGGAGAGGTACATGTAATATGATTTGGAGGGGAGTTTGAAAGGGGGAAAGATATTATGAGATGGCTCAAACTGAATATTTGTTTTGTAGTGTTAGGCCAAAACCAAGTCTATTTTTGGTAAATGCCAAGTTCGGACGGACAGACCGACAGAAGTACACTAACATTGGACCGAAATTGGACCTTAGTTTTAAAAATTTGAATTGAAAAACTTAATAGTAGATCTTATTGGTCGAAACATTTTATGTTACTGGGAAAGTTGAAGGCTCGACGCCATTTGACTAAGACTGTTCATAGAAGCAGGACGCTTGATGCTGAGAAGTGTGACGTGCCTTGAATAAATATATAATTAATAAAAAGTATAAGGGCGCCATAGTCCAGCAAGCAGTACATCTGAGGTCGTGCTAATCAACGTTCCTGTGTGTATTCATTGAATTTGTGGTAAGACCGAAATTATTAACATTATTTATATTATTAATTATGTTGTTCGACTTGGGTAATGAAAAAACATTACGACTGTAAGTAAAGAAGTCATTAGTAGACTTATACAAGCCTATTTGTTGCTCCACCATGTTATCAAGCTACCAGAGAGGTAGTAGTAAAATATTTGTAGGTTGTCACCAGAAATCATATCACCTAACACATTGTATGGAAACGGATCATTGAGAATGGCAGAGGTGTTGCAGACATTAAGGAGAGGAATATGAAAACTTGTACAAAGTGTTATCTCATTTTATGGAGATGTGCTGAGTTGGTCAGAGAGATCTGATCCAGGTCTTTTAGGTTAAATATAATCGAGGAAGTGGAGGGGAACTGCGGTAAGACGTGGAATACAATGGATGGGTTTGAAAAAAAAATCGAAAAAAGGCTTTCTGTTCAGCCACGCGCTTATTAACAGACAGCGATTTTGATAGAATTTCGGTTCTTGCCTTCAGGGAAGTACCCAGTTTTTATTTTATTTAGTTTTTATGTGTCCTATCTAGCCTTCACTTTCTTTCCTTTCCTGACGAAGGCCTTGTGGCCGTAACGTAGACTATTTTCTTTGTCTTTTGTCCTCGTAAGACGAATCACCTTTTTTCGATTTTTTTTTCAAACCCATCCATAGGTTAAATATAGTAATGTTTGTAAAATTGGTGAATTAGGTGTTATGCTAAGACAGAACATAATTTTCATGTTACAGGGTTTTTGTCTGGCACTAGTCAGGTGCCAGATTCCTGAGTGAAGCAGTTATATTCCAGTAGTGATAGGGGTACACGCTGCCTACCCTATTACTTTTGGACAAGATCAAGAGTGGCTGTTGGCAGATCATACATCTATTTTCAATCCTCCAGTGCCAGATAAGTAAAAAAGCCCTGGCACGAGGAGAATTTATCAACTTGTCCACTTAAAAAAAAACCTAAAATGTAATGTGACCGTTTGGCCAGAAAGGTGTAATTTTAGACTGAGTAATTTGTTGTCAATCTAGTCTACGGTGTGAATTTGTGCTCATGTTGGCATTCTCACCCGGTAATGGGCGATTTAAACGAAACACACCTTCGCCATCCGTGAAGAAGACAGACGTGTGAGACATGGGAGACAGTGCTCGGTTGTTAGAATCTCGGCGCCGTCTGACACCAGAAGAAAACACCTTGTTGAGCACGAAACCATGAGGTGTGACTCCAGGCAAGAAATATCGTGGGAATGTAATGATCAGTGGGCGGAACTTCAATTGTGGGCGTCTAGAAAGATTATCTTTACTAAAATGTGATCTAATTTCATCCAAACTGAGCATAGGACTCCTGATTTGCTCCCTAGAGAGATGGGTGGAGCTTTCCCTGACATTTTGACGTAGCTATCATGTGGTACATGGTTGGAGATGCAGATTTAAACTGAAACCGTGATAGGGTTCAGTGAGAGAGCTGAGAAGTAGCAAGATCGTTCTTGTGCAAAATGCGCCCTCGTACGATAACCAACTGAGGTTTGGGCTTTTGCATAGTTGCGTATGTGCTAAGAGAACTAACGACTTAGAGGTATGCTTGCATATAAGTACATTTTTATAATACTTTAGATTTAGTAATATTAGACTTTCAGGTTTAGAAGTTAATGCTTTGTAGCGTTTGTCTATCTATAGCTTGATAGAAGCTGACTGGCGATTTATGTGTATTTAAGTGTAATTTCACGTATATCATCTCATCGCTATTTTCAACAGTGAGACTGTGTGTTAAATGTGTAAAGTACTAAGTGAATTTATAAGAGGAATTCTAGTGTCGCATTGCGCTGTATACAAGTGTGTATTTATTACCATTGTTATTATTAGTTGTGTAGTGTTAAATAATGGTTATATTGCATTCTTGCGAGCCGTAAGTGTGGTTAATGTTACTTACTTACTTAGTCGTTCCCCTTCTACCGTGAGGTGTAGAGGTTTGGAAGAGAGAGCGCCAGACCATTCTATCAGCTGTCTTCTTCCTGGCCTGGTTCCATTCTAGTCCTCGGTCCTTCAAAGATTGTCTAATGTTGTCCTCCCAGCGGACTCTGGGTCGTCCTGGAGGTCTGGATCCCTGGCTCTTTGTTTCCCATGCTTGTCGTGGTAGCCGATCTTCTCCCATTCTGCAGACATGGCCAAACCATCTTAGTTGGGACTGTTCTATTTGGGTCTGCAGCGGATGGGATTTTAGGCCTTGACGGATCGTCTGGTTGCGGACGATGTCTCTTCTTGTTACTTCAACCACTTTCCTCAGATACCTCATTTCTGAGGTTTGGATCTGGCTTTTGTGGGTTGTACTAGTCATTGCCCACGACTCGCATCCATATGTCAAGACTGGGACATAGGTGGAGCGGTATACAGCCATCTTCGTTTTCTTACCAACCTCTTTCTTGCTGAGGAATCCACGATTTATGGCCTGAAAAAGTCTCCCAGCCGCTGCTTTTCGAGTGGCCAACTCTTCTTTGATGCCTCCCTTTCGGTCTATAATAGCTCCGAGATATTTAAAGTGGTCGACCTGCTCCAGGACCTGTTCTCCCAACTTGATCTGATGTTTTCTTTCTTCTCGTGATATCACCATGGATTTTGTTTTAGAGCTGCTTATGACCATCCCTCTCTTCTCCAGCTCTTCCTTCCAGACTTGCAGGTTGGATTGGAGATGTGCCTCTGATTTAGCAATCAGGGCAACATCATCAGCAAATGCCAGCTCCGAAATATAGACCTGTCTCATCTTCCAGTACCCCACTGAATACTTTCTTGTTCTCTCCTTACATGCCTTGATGACATCGTCCATAAGGAGTATGAAGAGGTAAGGTGATAGGATATCACCTTGTCTTACACCAGTGGTGGTCCTGAACTCTTCTGACTTATGGTTTGCTGTCCTCACATAATTTCTGCAAGACTTGTAGAAGCTCTGTATAGCATGAATCAGAGGTGCTGGAATATTCTCCTTGCTAAACAGTCCCAAAGTTTGCTCCAGGGGACCCTGTCAAACGCCTTTTCCAGATCTATGAAACAAAGATGGATCTCACTCTTATACTCAAGGGCCTTTTCACTCAGCTGTCTGAGTGTGAAGATTAGGTCTTGAGTACTTCGGTTTGCTCGGAATCCGCACTAGACCTCATCCAATTGTGGCTCAGCTAGGCGTCGGAGTCTCTGCTCTAGGATTCTAGAGTAGATTTTACCAGGGACACTGAGAAGGGATATGCCTCTATGGTTTCCACATTGTCGATTGTCACCCTTTTTGAAAATTGGTGTTATGATGGCAATCTCCCAATCCTTTGGTATGGTCTTGTTGCACCATGCTGCCTGTAGGACCTTTAAGAGTAATAGGTCGCCTGATGCTCCCATGTACTTAACCATTTCTGGTGTTATACCATCATGCCCTGCTGCTTTGCCCATCTTGATTTTCTCTAGTGCTGCCCTCAGTTCTTCCATCTTTATGTCATCTTCACCATCATTGGTTTTCTCTTCTGTGCTAGTGGTTATCATTTCTGATGCTTCACCATGCTCACCATCCAGGAGTTCTGAGAAATATTCTTTCCATCTTTCCATTACTTCCTTCGGGGCAGTAAGCAATTTGCCTTGCTTGTCCTTTATAAATTTGAGAGGGCATTGTTTTTCTTTCCTCGTGTTCTTTAGGGTCTTATAGAACAATTTCTGGTTTTCTTGTGCATCTTTTTCTAGCTTTTCTCCAAATTCTTCCCAGGACTTCTGTTTTGCTGCTAGCACTTTGTTCTTTGCTTCTGTTCTGAGTGTCACATATTCTCTATATTTTTCCATTTGTCCTGTTGTGTTTTTTAGCTCATAAGTATTGTTTCCATGCCATTTTCTTCTCTCTTATTTTCTCTTTGACTTCCTCTGTCCACCAAGGTGTCCTCTTTCTCTGGTTCCCAAGTCGGACTTCACCACATGCTTCTGCAGCAGCTGTCTTTATGATATCCTTGAATTTATTCCAGAGGGTTTCCAAGTCATCAGGTCGTTCTTCTGTGTTGCTCACTGCTGTAGCAATAAGCCCCTGATATCTGGTCTTAATTTCTGGCTCTCTCAGCTTGTAGGTCCTAATGCTCATTTCTCCTGCTCGTTTACTTGGTTTCTTGCGTGATGTTGGGCAGTTTCCTAGCTGAGCAACTCTTTCAGTTGTTCGTTTGATTGTTAGCAGGTAGTGATCACTTCCAATCTCTGGCCCCCTCCAGACTCTTGCATCTCGGACATATCTGAATGAGCTTCTCCGAACAATGGCATAGTCGATCACTGACTTCTCATTCTTGGTTGGTTCACATCTAGTGTATGCATGTATGCGCTTATGGGGGAACTTTGTGTTTGTAATGATCAGATTCTGCTCACTGCAGAATCTAAGGAGTCGCTTTCCATTGTCATTGAGAGTATCTTCTCCATATCTTCCGATAACTTCACCCCATCTAGCATGGTCATTTCCAACTCTGGCATTAAAATCTCCGAGCATAATAACTTCATCTAGGCAGTCATCCACTGTCCTTTGAAGCAGCTCGAAGAATTCCTCCTTGACCTCTGCTCTCTCATCCTCATTTGGCCCATACACTATGACCAGGTTGACTATGGTTTCTCCTTCTCTTAGTTTTACAACCATAATGCGCTCCGAGACAAAGTTCCATCCCTTGATACTATCTTTTTGATTTTGGGCCACAATGCAACCCACGCCCCCTTTAGCTCTTTCAGATATGGGTACACCACTGTAGAGCAACGTGTTGCCATCGAGATCCATGACTCCTTGTCCTTTTTTCTTCGTTTCCGTTATAGCCAGGATTTCTAGTTTTGCTTTCCCCGGGCTTGGGACCGGCATAGGCGGAGTTGGTTAATGTTACATCAGTGATTATTGTGAGAGAAAGATTAACGTACCCTCTAGCTCCGTGAGTAGCCTATGCCTATGTAAAGTCTTGTTCTTTCCACTCTGTAAAGTTGCTTTCACACACACACTGTAAAGTATCAGTCTGTCTGCTCTGTAAGGAAGAGTGGTGTGTTGTTGAGATCAGGCATGCTCCAGTCTACCCAGCTGTAAATGGGTAACTCACCCTAGTCCTGAGTTAGGGAAGGCAAAGGCTCCAGGGGAAGCAGGCCCTAAACTTGGTCACTTCAGCCGACGCAGGATGGTGTATGTATGAAGTAGAAATGTAGAGTGTGATTGACGCGAATGGTGTGCTGTTCGTGTGCTGACCAATATAACCACTCATACACTTGTGTCTACAAGGCACCAATGCAGACTGCTGGAATCTTGGTTTACTCAATTTATTCAGACGTACACACTGGGACATACGAGTACATCATGGTATGTTGACATATCAATTTGTAGGTATACATAGCAGATCTGAAGTCATGACACATTCAGAAATAATGGGCAGTACATCAAAAGTTCAATGTCATGATACATTATGGCCACATCCCCCTATCTGACTAAACGCGTCAGTGAAGGGCGGATCGATAAATAACCAAAGTTACTTGACGTCCATAGTTTGTAGTATATATTATGAAACCACGAAAGGGGTTTCTAGCAAGATTGAGATCTCCCTGTCACTGTCCGATAATAAGATAAATAATCTGTTCTCTTGGCAGTGATCAAAACATATGATGACCGAAATCCAACATGGCTACCTCCCTGAGTTGTCGTTCACTCATTCATAGGAAGGAGAATATAAGCCAGAGTTAATTTACAATGGGTATATAAAGGATTTCATAAATGTTTCCATACAGCTCTACGGTGATCAGGTTAGTTCACGTAGCCATAACCGCTGCAGGAAAATCTGTCATCTTCGTCGATACAAAACACGACACTAGCATAGCGAAGCACAAAAGTCAAGCTAGGCCTAACCGACGAGAGATCATCAAAAATAGGAGCTGGGTTTACCTGGAGTCCGAATCATCTATATACTGACATAAGGAGAGTCTCTAACACAAACTATCGTAGAGACACCATCTCCTTCAGAAGAAAAACCACTTCGTGAGACATTTTTTTCTGACGAAAGGACCAGCTCTAGAAAAACGTACCCCGCCATTTGTAAGCAGTACATCGGAACTCATCACGACTTGTCAAGACAACTCATACTTCCGCTAGACCGGAATACAAGAATCTAGTCCCTCCTACCAATCCAAAATATACAATATAGGACTGATTCTACTTGTACTAATAATATGTAATACATATGAATTCAGGCCATAAACACAATAAGCAAATTAATATATTTTCTGGCCCTAAAAAATAAGTACAAACGCAAGCGCAATATCCTTGCGCTGGATCAATATCCAGAACGATTACTCCTATAATCAAAAGTGTGAATCAAACATGGATTATCTCGCTTTTACCATAGACAGCATTTTCATACACAAATGAATGAATGTCTATATTTTTCCCATATTAAATAGCCATATCGATTTTTGTAAAATGTGCGTCAAAATATGCACGCTACAGATTACCACACCCCTCGGGAAAAAAAAAATGGTACATTTTTTTTTTTTGAAATACATCTAGGAGCAACATACAATAGGCTCACAACGCACCAATAACAATGCGCAGATGATAAGCATAAGTTTTATGACCTTAGAGAAAGTACTTCTCTAAGTATAAATATTTCCAGAGAGGTGTCACCAACGCATACTACAATATTAGCAATGACCCAATTTCCACATTAGTTTATACATAAATTCCATCTAAGATATCTTAACATCATGATCATCAAAGACGAAAAACATTGAAAGATCAGCGGTGAATACATATCAATGAACCGCTAAGTAGTGTTACAATCAATATATGATATATTACATATGTGTACACATTTCAACATAGAAACAACTGTATCAAAGTTGTATAACAGTTATGAATCATGTGGGCATCTAGACAAAATATCTGCCATCACATTTTCTGACCCACGGATAGCTCGCACCGAAAAATGAAATGGCTGTAGAGCAATCGCGTATCGCGTTGATCTCGCGCTCTTCAGATTTTTACTCTGAATAGCCGTAAGAGCTTTCTGGTCAGTTTCCACAATGAAATGCGCGCCCAGAAGAAATCTTTGCAGTTTAAGGATTGACCAAACCATAGCCAATAATTCACGGTCTAGGACCGAGTAATTCTTCTCTGCGGCATTTAATTTCCGAGAAATATACATCACAGGATGCAGAGTTCCAGAGTACTCTTGCATTAGTGCAGCTCCAATCCCGGTGGATGAAGCGTCACTACGAAGAATAAATGTCTTATCCTTAGAAGGTAATACTAGGATAGGTGAAGTAGAAAACATAGTTTTAACCTTATCCAAAGAGGATTGACATTCTTGAGTCCAATGGACTACATTAGGAGACCCTTTCTTTAGCAAGGAAGAAAGAGGTGACATAATGGAGGACAGATTCGGGATGAATCGTCCATAAAATTGTATTAGACCTAAGAGACTTCGTACTTGCTTTTTAGTCTTAGGAATAGAAATGTTAAGTATCTTACTTGTATTATGGTCTTCTGTTTTTAGGAACCCATGACCAACACGGTGTCCTAAAAAAGATATTTCGCTAAAACCAATACATGCTTTCGATGGTTTCGCTGTCAGGTTATGCTCGCGTAAGATAGACAATAGTTCATTTATACCATTATAGTGATCGTTCCAAGTATCACTGAAAAGACAGATGTCATCAAGATACGCAATGACATCTGAGCGATGAGATAGGATTCGACGCATCATGCGTACAAATGTTGCAGGGGCGTTCATAAGACCGAAAGGCATGAAATTCCATTGGAATAGACCCCTAGGCGTCGAAAAAGCAGTAAACGGTTTGGCGTGTTCGGATAGTGGAACTTGCCAATATCCCTTAGACAAATCGAGTTTAGTAAAGAAGTGAGAATTCGATAGTCTCGTAAGTAGCTCTTCTAGTAAAGGCATAGGTTCAGCATCGAATTTAGTCACTTGATTCAATTTGCGATAATCCACGCAAAGACGTATGTTATTGTCTTTTTTCCGTACTATAACCATCGGCGAAGAATATGCTGATGTGGATGGTTCAATAATTTTTAACTCTATCATCTCATCCAACTCTTTCTCTACCTGTGCTTGAAAATGTATCGGGATAGGATACGGTCTGACTCTTACAGGACTATGGTCAGTAAGAATAATGTCATGTTGAATGACATCAGTTTGACCAGGAATGTCAGTAAGGACATCCTGAAATTGTTCTAACATAGTAGAAACTTGTTTCTGCTCTCCTGGAGATAATTCTGGAGAAATTGCAACATCTTTCCATGATTCATTAGAGTGAAGAGGAATCATTGGAAAAGGTAAATTTACATCCGAGAAACTCGTTTCCTCATCCTGTATTACTGACAGAGATGAGTACTGTCCATGTTGGACTGGAAAATCGTCCGTTGCCTGGAAAACAGGTTGTAAATAATCAGGATGTTCATGGAATTCCGTGAGCATGTTGATGTGGAAGGTTTTACGCTTCCCGTCAATATCGACGATATAGTCAACATCGGAAACCTTTGATATTATATCGTACGGACCTTTCCAAGAAATGAGAAGTCTATTTTCCCTACAAGGTAGCAAGACAAATGCTTTGTCACCTGGACAAAGTTGACGCAAACATCTCTTTTTATTGGCAAATTCCCTTGCCTTCTGTTTCGCAAATTCAGAAGAAGCAGTTGCCAATTTGCATGCTTCAATAATCTTGTGTCTAAGTGCGATGACATATTCATAAGAGGATTTTGTGTCATCGACAATATTATCAGCAGTTATAAGATCATGAAGTAAGGACATAGGACCTCGCGGTTTCGCGCCAAAGACAAGTTCAAAGGGAGAAAATCCTGTATGTTCGTTGGCGACCTCTCTATATGCAAAGAGAGCCGCGGGTAAAACCCTATCCCAATCCTGAGGATGATCTTCTGTTATCTTACCTAGTAGGTTTTTCAGAGTTCTATTCAAACGTTCCACCATCCCATTGGACATAGGATGATAAATACTACTCAGCGATCTCTCTATCTTCAGAGTCGACATTACTTGAGACATGGTATCCGATATGAGTTGGGTACCATGGTCTGATAATATTTCTGCTGGAAATCCCAGACGAGAAAATATTAACCAAAGAGCATCTGCGACATCAGCAGTAGTTATGCTCTTTAGAGGAACAGCCTCCGGCCAACGTGTGCACATATCAACACACGTCAAAATAAATTGGTGTCCTCTAGCAGACTTTATCTTAAATGGACCAATGATGTCTATCGCCATTTTTTGAAATGGCCGAATGGGAATGTCTGCAGCCTGAATAGGTGCATCATGGCGTGGACCTCTGGATTTAATCTCTTGACATACTTTACAAGATCGACAATAGATTCGTATGTCCTTATTCACCGCAGGCCAAAAGAAAGATTGAAGAACTCTAGCTTTAGTACGGGAAAAACCCATATGTCCAGCACACTGCGAATCATGAGCGTGCTGTAAAATTTTAACTCTCATATTTTTAGGCACAAGGATTTGAGAATGAATGGACTTAGCGGAGTCTTGTACCATACGTACAAGTACGCCATTCTTCATCGTAATCCAAGATTTACGATTAGTATCCTTATTCGGATCACCTTTTGTTGCCAGAGTAAAGAATTTCTTTAGAGTAGGATCATCTTCCTGCTGTTTGATAAAGGAATCGTGGGAAATCTCCAAGGGATCATCTTGGATCTGCGCATCATTATCTTCAGAATGTGAAGATTGTGGCATATTGAGAGCTTGAGCCCTAGTGATTACTGCATTAGCCGATTGCATATTAACATTTTCCCAATTAGAAATTTGCTGTGGAGTGCATTCTTTCACTCCATGAATGCGACCGATGATAAGATCAGCGATCGGATTCGGCAAGAGACATGCTTGCACCTCTCCTGTAAAGAAAGGCGTAGCAATATTGATAATGGCAGTGGAGTACTTCTCCAATGTGCCACCAAATGTTACACATTTGACTATATTGCCTGTAGCTCGAGAAGGATTTACGAGTGATTGCCTCACTCCAATTGTAGTGCACCCCGAGTCGAAAAGAATTGATACCGGAGTACCATCTATTAGGCCCCTATTAAAGACAAGAGCACCCCTTCCATTATGCGCAATTGACGCATGAAGAGCGGGAAGTGGGTGACCGCAGCTTAAAGTAGACACTGTGGTTGGATCGAATAATGTTTTGCATTGCGAACACTCAGATGCTCTAGCAAAATCGAAAGCGGAATTTGCTACACTATTGGAGTCTTTTTTATCATTATTCTGATTATCGGTGTCGTGGAACTCCTGTTGTGCAGAGTTAGCCTGGTAATAAGATTTACCATGTCTTTTGTGTTGTGATCTACCTCGGTTATAATTGTCTCTATAATTATTATTGCCTCTGTTATAACCCCTATTTGGGTTTGAATCATAATATTCATGATCATAATCATCATGCTCATTAAATTGAGTATCCCTGTAATATTGTTTCTTTTGTCTCCATGAAGCACTTGGGTAGTTCCTATAGCTACTCCCTTTCCGAGAATTTCTAACATTATGGGTACCCCTCGCGTGTCGAGGACTATCAGCCCGATTCCAGTTCTTCTGAGTGGTTATCTTGGTTTTGATACTTATTCCAATTAACCTTTTTATCAAATTTATTTTTAGCTCCTTGGAATTTGTGTGAGTAATTCTGATTATATTCTGTTGCCGAAGCAACTGGCATACTCTCTTTAATGTTAGAGTTACCAAGAATCATGTCAGGGTGTGCCGTGGCATACTGGTCACAATATTCTTCCATTTGCTTTATTGTACTAGGTTTACGCTCATGTAAGAACTCTAGGAATGATTTATTTACAGAAGACATGACCTTGTCTCTTAGCAATAAATCCGTAAGACCATCAAATGTTTTCTCTGTTTTGGATAATTCAATCCATCGTGAAAGTGTAATTCGTGCTTTTGAGATGAAATCTGAGAATTCTACACCTACCTCAGGTCTCATTGTTTTAAACAAAAGACGGTAACCTTCCTCAGACAGCTGATATCTCTTTATCAAAGCTGCCCTAACAGCATCATAATTGTCTTTGTCGGCCTCTTCAACAAAATATAACTTACTCAGAGACTCCCCTTTTAGATTTTCAGACAACTGATTCACATACTGTGATTTGTCAACATTATGAGATCGACAAGCCCGTTCAAATCTAGAAAGCCAAAATGTTATATCATCACTGGTAGGGTTAAACGCTGGTACCTTGACCTTGTATACAAAGGGTTTACCATTACCACCAGATGCCTGATTAACATTACTCATACATGTCAATTTTAATTTCTCTAATTCAAACTCATGTTCTCTTATTGCTTTTCTCTCTTCAGCTTCTCTATCTAATTTTTTTTTGTTCTGCAGCAGCAGCAGCTTCTAATTTTTTCTGTTCTGCAGCAGCAGCAACTTCTAGTTTTTTCTGTTCTGCAGCAGCAGCAACTTCTAATTTTTTTCTGTTCTGCAGCAACTTCTAATTTCTTCTGTTCTGCAGCAACTTCTAATTTTTTCTGTTCTGCAGCAACTTCTAATTTTTTCTGCTCTGCATCAGCTTCTAATTTCTTCTGTTCTGCCTCAAATCTCCTTTCCTCCACTTGCATCTGCAATTTCTTAAGTTCAGCAGCAGTATCAGCTTCTTTTTCTAATCTTTTTTCTTCAGCTAAGGCTTTCCTTTCTTCTGCAGCAGCTTTTTTTTCTTCTATTTGAAGTTTTCTCTCCTCAGCCGCAGCTTTTTTTTCCTCAGCAGCAGCTTTTCTTTCTTCAACAGCAGCAGCAATTTTTTTCTCTTCTGCAGCTAATGCTTTGTCATATTGAGCAACAGTCCATTGTTCTAAGTCTTTTCCAGTCTTATCAAGAGATTTTCCTTGTGTAATGAAATAATCTAATGTAGACATATTGTCTTCTTAAATCAGAAACCTGAAAAAGTAAATAAATTACCCTCTTTCAAGTTAATGGGAGACAAGTCTATACCATAGACTTAGTCTTAGTCCAAACTTGTATGGTTTATAATAACCAATGATAACTTGAGTACCTGTGGACAACAATAATTGTATCTCAAATACTGTGGGGGACAAGCCTTACAAAGGTCTTGTATACCTCAATGTAATCAAAGATCACTTTAGTACCTGTAGAAAAAATATTTCCCTTTACCAATCACTTTGGGAGACAAGCCTTACAAAGGTCTTGTACATTTTGTTTTATAACAATAACAATCAGAAAGTACTGATCTGTACTATACTATCAGTGTATACCACTATACGTCATATGTCAACTAAAGACATTACAAATGACAAACAAGAAAAGACAATCTGAAAACATTTGCAGAGATCAAATTAAATTAAATAGGAGAAATGAAAAAAATGATCACAGAAACCGTGATGATAACTGCAATAATAAAATGACAAGACAAATAACGCCACAGTGTATAAACATAAGGGTGTAAAAAACTGAAATGAAAGGAAAGATGAGACCTACAATTATACAAACAAATCAAACAAAACTAAGGAACACAAACAATGTTACAAATACAAATATGAAACAGTCGTCACAACTAACCAAATATTTGCAAACTATGTTGCATGCAAATTTCAATTAAGAAATTGCTCCCTATCGAACGCCAGAACAAGACCAATATCATTCGGTATTTCCTGTTCTAGTCACCTCCCATCCAGGCCCGCAACATATAAACACCTACACATATAAACAAATAACATGTAAGCATAAATAGCATATAGCATACAATATAATTTATGTCATGAATGGAATGTGTTGCAGGTATAGTGTTGTAAAGCAGGCACAGTTTATTTTAATTCTTATAACTTGCCACTTTATTGAGTAACAGATTTAATTCTAAACTATTACACTGTCAATTTTTTCTCTTTTGAGCATATGAAGATCCAACGATGAACTATGCACTTTATGTTTAACAACACTGTGATTCTTCTGTACGTTGAGAAATGTCAACAATACTGCTCCAGATATTTTCTACACTTGATACCACTGTCCTGTGTAATACTGTCTGTACAGCGAAAAACTGTCAACAAGCGCTGACCTAGATACAGCATCCTATCGGTAATACAGGTCAAGCTGACATCGACTGTATAGCTGTCCTACTGGTGTTGATGTGTTCAAACAAATGTTCTTTCAGCTGTAAACTGTGATTCTCAACACAAAACTGCGTAAGCTGGACCCAGGAATCTGGCTCGCCACTGTAAAGTCTTGTTCTTTCCACTCTGTAAAGTTGCTTTCACACACACACTGTAAAGTATCAGTCTGTCTGCTCTGTAAGGAAGAGTGGTGTGTTGTTGAGATCAGGCATGCTCCAGTCTACCCAGCTGTAAATGGGTAACTCACCCTAGTCCTGAGTTAGGGAAGGCAAAGGCTCCAGGGGAAGCAGGCCCTAAACTTGGTCACTTCAGCCGACGCAGGATGGTGTATGTATGAAGTAGAAATGTAGAGTGTGATTGACGCGAATGGTGTGCTGTTCGTGTGCTGACCAATATAACCACTCATACACTTGTGTCTACAAGGCACCAATGCAGACTGCTGGAATCTTGTTTACTCAATTTATTCAGACGTACACACTGGGACATACGAGTACATCATGGTATGTTGACATATCAATTTGTAGGTATACATAGCAGATCTGAAGTCATGACACATTCAGAAATAATGGGCAGTACATCAAAAGTTCAATGTCATGATACATTATGGCCACATCCCCCTATCTGACTAAACGCGTCAGTGAAGGGCGGATCGATAAATAACCAAAGTTACTTGACGTCCATAGTTTGTAGTATATATTATGAAACCACGAAAGGGGTTTCTAGCAAGATTGAGATCTCCCTGTCACTGTCCGATAATAAGATAAATAATCTGTTCTCTTGGCAGTGATCAAAACATATGATGACCGAAATCCAACATGGCTACCTCCCTGAGTTGTCGTTCACTCATTCATAGGAAGGAGAATATAAGCCAGAGTTAATTTACAATGGGTATATAAAGGATTTCATAAATGTTTCCATACAGCTCTACGGTGATCAGGTTAGTTCACGTAGCCATAACCGCTGCAGGAAAATCTGTCATCTTCGTCGATACAAAACACGACACTAGCATAGCGAAGCACAAAAGTCAAGCTAGGCCTAACCGACGAGAGATCATCAAAAATAGGAGCTGGGTTTACCTGGAGTCCGAATCATCTATATACTGACATAAGGAGAGTCTCTAACACAAACTATCGTAGAGACACCATCTCCTTCAGAAGAAAAACCACTTCGTGAGACATTTTTTTTCTGACGAAAGGACCAGCTCTAGAAAAACGTACCCCGCCATTTGTAAGCAGTACATCGGAACTCATCACGACTTGTCAAGACAACTCATACTTCCGCTAGACCGGAATACAAGAATCTAGTCCCTCCTACCAATCCAAAATATACAATATAGGACTGATTCTACTTGTACTAATAATATGTAATACATATGAATTCAGGCCATAAACACAATAAGCAAATTAATATATTTTCTGGCCCTAAAAAATAAGTACAAACGCAAGCGCAATATCCTTGCGCTGGATCAATATCCAGAACGATTACTCCTATAATCAAAAGTGTGAATCAAACATGGATTATCTCGCTTTTACCATAGACAGCATTTTCATACACAAATGAATGAATGTCTATATTTTTCCCATATTAAATAGCCATATCGATTTTTGTAAAATGTGCGTCAAAATATGCACGCTACAGCCTATTACATTTAGTACAGAGCTGTAAGAATAGAGTATATATCTCCTTTTTCTTCAGAGCAGCTAGACCTCTAAGATACTGATAAATTGATGTCATTTAGACCAGTGCGCTGTGTGGAATATTTCATCATAGATAGAAGTGCTTCATTTAAGTTTTATCTCGCGTGATGATGGAGTTAGTATCTAATATGCGTATGAAGGCATTGTTGTTGATTGAGATATGTTTATTGTTGATTACACATACATACGCAGACTGGCATGAGCGCGCACACACACACACACACACACACACACACATGGTCATTTAAGTGCATGTACTTGCATAATTTCACACATATGTATGTATTATTAAGTAGATGATGTTTGTCCATTAGTACGATGCTAGTTTATTTTGTTTCATTTTGTTTCAGAGAGTCCAGCAGTCTGTGCTGGGTTATTAGATGGTGTTACCTAAATAGCTTGGTTATATGGTGTTGCTTAGGAATTGTCTTCAAAGTAAACTTGCGGATAACGTTGTTTCTGTATGATTCTTGTGCTACCTGATAGGGTTTCATTAATAAAAGTGGGACCCCTGTCATCAAGAGTTTTTCTGTGACTGCGGAACGTGTGTGAAAGTAGGCCAGAGAGAGTGACGACAACATTACACACAAATCCTTATTCTCCTTCACACATCGTCTTTGCACCGTCACAGTAAAGTGTATCAAGAGAAAAGAACCCTTGTGAAAAAGACTGGGCGTGATGTTAGCACCCCAACCAGCCAACTCGTAACACTTTAGAATTAGCTAGAGATTTAATAATACCACAAATATATTATATATTATATATATATATATGATTAAGGACAAATTGTCCTCTTTTAGTTATGTAATTATGCCTATTATTTATGTATATATCAATTGATCTCATTTGAGTTGCCAGTCCTAACCAAAAGAATCTTAGGTACAGGACTAATAAAGTTATAGAAAAAATTGTATATTACTCAACTTTAAAAAACGGTGTTAGTTGAGTCGATCATAAAGATTAATATTGATGTTTGTGTGTGTGTTTGTGTAAGTAATTACCATCACACCACACTTTCATTCCCCTAGACATTAGACGTAGCTATCAGACATACTAGTCAAGAATAGGTCTGATTGAGGTCGTAGGGTGGTAGCAGAAAGGTGCTCTGAAAACTCACCAATAATTGTTATATTCAGGGGCCTTCACAGCTGACCTCATTCAGTACAATAGAAACAAATAACCACAACATTTCATAACATCAAAACCCACCACAGACTACCAAGCTATGAACAGATCAGAACAAATTGTCATTCTGCGCCTCAGAACAGGACACAACCGCCTCCGCAGCCACATGTATACAAAATTCAAGATTGGCATTTCAGCCATGTGTACATGTGGACAGGCACCCCAGACTGCGGAGCACGTACTTCAAGATTGCCCCGAATATGATATATTGAGGCAAACCCACTGGCCCAGAGAAACAACACTGGAAGCAAAACTATACGGACCTCTGTATGAACTACAAAAGACAGTGAAGTTTATACAAGAAACAACATTGCAGATATAGACAATATATTTCAAGTGAACGAAAAAAGAAGAAGAAAATCCGGAAAAGTAACATCAGTTTTCCTGTGAAGATCAAATTATACAAATCACTTGTATTATCTATTCTCTTGTATGGGTGTGAGGGCTGGACACTCACTGCAGATACGGAGCGAAGGATTCAGGCTTTCGAGTATAAATGTTATAGAAGAATTTTGCGCCTTTGCTATACGGGGCACAAAACAAATGGCTATGTTAGAGAGAAAATAAACACGTATGCAGGCCACCAAGAATCTACAAATGTTAAGTTCCTTTCTATAAAAATATCGTCTTTTTATCTTATACAGCTCGCGAATAATGTGAGATTTGGTAAGCTAGCGTGTGGGTATTCATTATTTAGTCCTTGATGAAGGGGGGGGGGGGGGGAGAGAAATACTGCGCTTTCTAAATGCTAGCAGGAGATGATGGCTAGTCCGACATTTCCGTAGCTTTAAAATTATGTTCTTTTCTCCCCTCAGTCACACAGAGAACTATCAAATAATCCCGTCTGATCTACCGGTAGATCGCGTTTGACTGGTTGCCGGTTCCCTGTTCTAGACGGACTGATGGGATGGCATGAAAGAAAGTCACCAACAGGAGCCATAGGCGACATCAGAAACAATGGCTTCAGGAGAGAACACCCAGCAGGCACTTGATGCTGACTTAGTAATGAATTACGGGATCATTTAATCAGGAAGACCGGACCAAACGGTCTAGAGAGAGCAGACACAGCTCTCAGCGAAAAGGAAAAGAAAAGCTTAATCAGGGCGAAGTCCATTCCGTTGTTCTACCTAAAACTACTATCTATCTATCTGGTGGCGTGGTAGAATTTATGAAACAGTGAAGACAGCTCAGCTAAGTCTGTCACGAAGTGCTCGTACCTTATCTTATCTTCCTCTTTTCATTCCTCCACCACTTCTTCACTCACTCCTCTCTTTCTGTAGCGTTACTCCTCCTTTTGATGCAACTTATTCTTCCTCATTTCGTCATCTTGCGTAGTATAGGCTACTTATGTCTCTTACTATACCACATTGTAACCCAGAAAAAATAGAGGACATCAAAAAGGATAGCATGGGTTCAACGAAACTGCTGGGGCGCATTACACAATTTAAATCTGTGGAGGAACATGATCGCCCATGACATGAGGCACGATAACTGACTTAATTATACACTTTAAGGCAATTTTTTTTAATTATAAGTGGTTTACAATGTTTGGATATTTAAACTTTGATCCTTAAAACTTTTCGTCGTCACATTTGAGTTTTATATGCCGGGTCATATTTTTTATTTAAATTGAAGGGAGACAAGTTTGTATGGCGTAGTTGAGATAACCAATAATAGTCTTGTTGATTGTTGACTAACAAACCTCCTCGCCAGAGCAATGGCTGAATCACAGGCAACTACATCGCGACATCTGGAAGATACAGTAACACAAACGATTGTAGTTGACAGAGTGGAAACAAACGAAGAGGTAATTGTAAAGGTGTAATTATTAAGACAGCAACAATAATTTGATACGGAGTTAAGAGGTAGACTACGGTGGACTCACGGCGCAGTAGGCTAAGAGTCTGGGACACGAAGGGGAAGCAGTGAGAACTAAGCAAGATTTAAATCAACTACAATAGTTATTGAAAAGTTCTATTACAGGGAAAGTCCACGCAAAGACACAACATGCCAGTCACCTGTTTGTCTTAAAATTTGATTACAGAAAACCACAGAGAGACATGGTGCTCTGGCAAACCTGTAGGCTACACCCCAAGGTAGAAGAGAAATGACTAACAAGAATAAGAGTTGTGGAAAACATAGAATCTCGAGAAGAATATTAGACAGATCGGTGGTTTGCCACCAGCAGTGAAGAATAAGAATAAATAAAGAACCATATCTTCAACACAAACAACCTTCCCCCTAAGGTGGAGTGGGTTCAATTCTCTGCACTAGACAACATGAGGATGACACTTGGGAGTCATGACCTAAGTTTCTCCCCCCCCCCCCCCCCCCCCCCCCCCAAGAGTGTAAAGGAGATTAAGGGGCCGAAACACTTGATCGACAGGGGATTACTTCTGATGATCAGATTGCCTCCTGTTGTATCGCTCTGAATAAAGTTTCCTATCATGGAGTGTTATTAATTTAAAAAATGACTATGTTTTCTTTATGTTAACTTGGGAGTTGAGCTTAATGTTCACGTAATAATATTACCCATTTTAACCAAAACTACACGTATCTGCATTTAAAATCCTGGGCATACTGACAGTGGTGTGGCTCACTGGCCTCTGATCACCCATTCCACCGGGATTAATTATTCTAAATTTGAAAACCCAAGTTTTAATAATATTTCTAAAATTGACTTTAAAAAAAAAAAACTGATAATGAAAAATATCCAGATCAACCTCTGATGGGTTATAATTATGATATGTAGTGTCTCCTTGTCCAAATAATATGCGAATTTGGCATCATAAATCCTGTTGAATTATTGTAAATAGAGCAAATCAACATTTCCAGTTTTTGTGTGTGGATGTTTGTCTATTTATGTTAGTCCCATCACATTTGCCATGGTGTGACACACAACAGCAGCAAATAATACAAACCAAAAAATAAACAAACAAACAAAAGCAAAGAATCTGTGGATGGGTGTAAAAGCCTGAGATGTATAGTTTTATATATAGCTGACTTTTATTTGTTAAATGTTTTATAAGAACACCACTAGTTCTTCATTTTCCCTGCCATATCCTCACCAATCTCTATTTATTAATTTTTTTTTTCATTTCAAACACTGTTTGACTATATCATGCAGTTACCTCTATTCTTAACACCTGTTTGTTGCGGTCAGTTTGCTGAGTCTATAGTATGTTAAAATGTACCTGTTTAATTTTGGAGATTTAATTCAATAGATTCTTGATCAAAGGGGAGGTACTCATGTTTTACTGGGATTGTAGTTAACAGTGGTGGTTGTCCCACTTGTCTGTTAACCCAGCGTCTAATTTTAGACTCGACGTCAGCTTTTCCTGACATGTTCGCCCACCTGAGCATAGCTCAAGGGTCTAGCGCCTCGACGCATGCGTGAAGATTCTGGCGCGATTTAAGACAGACTGTGTTGAAGGAGTCGAGCTGTAGTTTTGAAAGGGTCAAGACGGTTTTGGGGAAGTCCTCTGTGTGTTCGACCAAGATGGTTAAAGATTGTTCCCTGATGTTATATTCTGATGCGCCTAGGAGGCGAGTGAGTTTTGTGATGTTTATTCTGAAGGGACATTAAGGTAATTTACCCTTAAACAGTTTCCCTCTTTTTGCCAGAATTATATATGACTTTTTGTAGCCAGCTAGTGACTTTTCCCTGGGCGGGAAAGAGTCCATCTAAGAATACCAGTAATGGAGCTCACGAAGTATTCTAATATTATATGCACTGGGCTGGTGTATGCCCGAAGAACTTTACAGGTGCTGTATCCCGCTATCTGCGGTGATACCATTTAAACAAGGTTTGACTCACCCTGTTTGTTATCGAAATACCACAGAGGCCATTGTATCTAGGGGCTCGCCATATTGTGCGGCCTGCTGAAGACCCGAGAACATACCTGACTTGCTGATGTCAGAAAGGAGTTTGGTTAAACTCACATAATCAAGACCCGTTTCCAATACGGGGTATTTTGCTGTAGCTGACAAAAGGGGAATTGAACGAGGTCAGCTTTATTTATATATATGCACAGCTTATCGATGAACTATTGTGTATGCTATGTCCTGAGTTGTCAAGTGACTATTTATATTGATGTCGGCGTACCTGTCGTTGTAGTGTATTAAAGTCTATCAAACGTCAGAGGTGTTTCCACTCTCTATGAATTACTACATGTATTTCTACCAAAGTGTGATGTCAGTTAGATGCCTGTCTTCCACGAACCATCATACACCCATTCGCACTCATTGATGTCTACACACACTTTATTACTGCACCACCTCAACACTTTCAAGTCAACTGAACGAATGCCAGCATCGTCGCGGCCAACCAGGGCCTATTACATTTAACTACTACATTTACGGTGGCCAAACTGAGCCTGTCACATTCATGCCACGGACACCTACTACGCTTCAACGAACACTGATCATTTCTGACTGTTACATGTAAAACAGCCCTTTACATTTATAATGTCCAGAACGGGCCTTTACTAATCTGGGGATGGGTGTTAAAGCCTGAGATGTATAGTTTTATATTTAGCTGACTTTTATTTGTTAAATGTTTTATAAGAACACCACTAGTTCTTCACTTTCCCAGCCATATTCTCACCAATCTCTATTTATTAATTTTTTTTTCATTTCAAACACTGTTTGACTATATCATGCAGTTACCTCTATTCTTAACACCTGTTCTATAGTTATTGGTGAATTTTCTGCCTGCAAATAATCTAATATTTGGATTCTCTGTTGTTCATACTTCTTACATTTTAATAATAATTGCACTAGATAATTGTCTTGAAGATATTCTGCAGTCAAGTTGTATTCTGAAATAGCCCTTTCCCAGTTGTAGTCTGAGAAGTTTCTTGTTACTTGGAATTTTCACTTCTCTAGATGTCTGACATTTTCTTGTTGGAGCCTTGAACATCTTATATGCATGTCTTCCTTTCAGATTGTTATCCCACTCTGCTCTCCATTCATCTGTTATTCCTTTCATTAAGCTTTTAATCTCTAATTTTCTCATTCTTAGATTTGCTGGATTTTTATAATTCTTGGCTTCTTTATCTATCTTTTCATTTCCCTCTATGCCAACATGTAACGGTACCCAAGCTATTAAAACTGAACATCCTCTGGAGTATAGGTATGTATTGGCCAGAAATATCTCTTTTTCTATATCAGGTCTGCTGCATTCGCATATGTTTCTTAATGATTATAACAAAAATTGTCCAAAGATCTTTAAAAAATTGTTCTTACGGTTGTATATGTCCTGTTATATGAGATAAACCCTCTGTGGATGGGAAGGAGCAAAGCTTCTGACCAGGATAGAAGGAAAGTCCACAGCCTCGCAATGACATGTCATTGGGCCGAAGGGCTGAAAGCCCAAGTGCGGCTGGTTAAGGAAAAAAACACAAAAAAACAAACAAAATGTCAATAAATAAATAATACACATAAAGGCATGTTTCAGGTACTCGTGAGAAATAAAGAAGTAGAATTATAGTAAAAATAGTATTGTTCTGTTACATGGTAGGTTGAACTTGAATTTCATATATGATACATTATTGTTATTTTGGATTTATATGTTGTTTTTATGCATTGCGTGAGTATCATTATACATTTTTTATTTTTTGCATTCCTTTTACCCTTTCTGGCTAGGTGCGGGACTCCCATGTCTTGCTGTGATCAATCACACAAAGCTGCAATCTTTGTACACTCAATGACTGATATTTTTCAAGGACTGAATATAAAACCTTAACCATGGTTATAATTAAAATAGTTTTATTTTAAACAGTAAGACAGTTATGTTACTCCAGTGTTTTAGTCCTTATCCATTAATGAGTATACGAGGGTTTCTCAGAAAGTAATGCCCCACTTTTTTTTCCCCTCTGAAACTATTTATTTACAATGTATGAAATTCGCGCACAGTATAACTGGATGTATCCTTTATACATGCTATTTTTCCACATAATCTCCGTCCACTTCTACGGCCTTACGCCAGTGCGAAACAAGGGCATGCATGTCTTCCCTGTACCAGCTCGTTTCCTGTTCACGTAGACATGTCCTCACTGCACGAATCATGCTTTTGTCATCTTCAAACCTTGTCCCGCGCAGTGCATCCTTTAGTGGCCCAAAAAGATGAAAATCGGAGGGTGCCAGATCAGGACTATAGGGGAGATGGGGGAGCACAGTCGAACCAAATTTGGCGATTGCCTCCTGAGTTTTCAGACTTATGTGAGGGCTGGCATTGTCATGCTGGATCAAAATGTGTAATGCATTCCTGTTAGGCTGCACTCGCCGGTAGGGCTGTTTGAGTTTGTTGAGGGTTTTGATTTACGCGTCTGAATTGATTGCCTCACATCTGGGCATCACATCCACAAGAATCACTCCATCAATGTCCCAAAAGACGGTGATCATGACCTTTCCGGCGGAGGGAGTTGTCTTGGATTTTTTTTTTCGTGGTGATTGCGGATGATGCCACTCCATTGACTGTCTTTTCGTCTCCGGCTCAAAATGGTGTGCCCAGGTGTTAAGACGATCTAGAACAGTCACTCACAACACAGGTACGCACATAGAAGTCATAGAATGGTGTAAACGTCTGGTGACACTTAATGACGATTTATTAAGGCACGGCACAATCACGTTTACATTAATGTACAGTTTGCATTACATCACGAACACGTTGGCATAAATATAAAGTTCACAGTGAAAAGTACGAACTATCCCCAGCGCTCAACAGACTGCACACTCGGCAGTTAACAATAATGTCAGCGCTATAAATAACAGCTTCTTAACAGCTTCATAAATCTCCACACTGTAGTTAATCAAATATGGCCTGTCCTAATCCTGGACTTATAATAGCTTCATAACAGCTTCACAAATCTCCACACTGCAGTTAATCAAATATGGCCTGTCCTAATCCTGGACTTATAATAGCTTCATAACAGCTTCACAAATCTCCACACTGCAGTTAATCAAATATGGCCTGTCCTAATCCTGGACTTATAATAGCTTCATAACAGCTTCACAAATCTCCACACTGCAGTTAATCAAATATGGCCTGTCCTAATCCTGGACTTATAATAGCTTCATAACAGCAATACATAATATGGCCTTAGTACTCATAACACTGCCTACACTGCAGTTTACAAATAACTCATAATATCATCACGTGGAATAATGGACTTAATACTCAAAATACTTCAATATCCATAAACTCTACCTCCGCGGGAAATAATGGCCTCTTAAATCATATCCTCACAAAAATATCCTCTACTAGGGAATACTGGCCTGTACATATCAAATATCCACTTATCCCATAAACACAGCAAAAACCATCGCTAGACATATTCATCGCTCTGCGCAGGCATACACACCTCGAAAATTCAGCAGGGCTCGACCCGCTCGGACGACGCCCAAACACAGACTGTCCATATATGCAGCATAGCCGCGAGCTAAAAACAGCTCACTACAACTCACTGATAAATTCCTCACAGGCGGGGCTCAATGCCTTGAGTAGCGGTCATACGCTAACAGCTTCTTGATATAAATATTCTATCCAGCATCATAGTTAAACAAGCGCAACTCAAAATCTAACTTGTCTAAAAAACATTTTCAGGATTACTGCCCTTTTGACTTAACATTACCACACACGCGGGGAAAAAAATGATTCTATCATTTTTTTTTTGAAAATTAAATACCAAAACATTTAGAAAATAATGAAACTCTAACATATGTTTTACAAAATTCATCTGATGATAAGTCAAAATAGTATATCTACCGAAAATATTAGCAGTAAATGTAAAGTAAATGACGATCATCCAACGTAATCAAGTAAGAATACTAAAATTAATCTATTAGAAGACCAAGCTAAGTATCTCAAAATTAATCTATTACAGAACTAAGCTAATCATATACAATAACACTCAAACAAGCAACAAACAATAGTAGGAAAAAGGACAATATCAAACAAACGTAGTATAATTCGAAAAGAAGGGAAACATGAAATCAGCATATGAGAAAAATCCGATAACATCAGAATCTAACAATTAAGTCTAGTCATGTAAAGCAAATACAACTATCGGGACCAATTATCTGATCTAAAGTTACATCATTACTTGAACAATAGAAAGAATGAAAGTCTAAGTAGCCTAACAGGAAAAAGTATCCAAGAAGCATAAAGTAAAACGAAGATGAAACACGGAAGTATAAACAACATATCAGATCATGCTGAAAAGACAATAGAAAAGATGTAAAGGGATGACGAATAGTCAACAAAGACAGAAGAAAAGTAAAGATGCACATGTAGAAATAGTTGTAACAATACCTTACAATAACTATTTAAATCACACATCATATTGTATAAATTAGTACAATTACGATCAAAAATTATAAGATAAAATGGCAAAGTATATCTAAACTAACATCACAAAAAAAACTTGAGATAAAACAAAGTATAGTAAATATTTTAACTAAGTTATAAAACTTATACATAACTAACAATAAATTATACCAAATATTACAGGAACCAAAAAATAACAACGCTATCAAAAACAAAATTCGCACTGACTCAAAGTCACGCGCTAAATACAGAGAAATACATCATAACAATCAAAAAACAATTTCAAGGAACTAATGTCACTACACATTACTAACTATAATATACAGTCTAGCGCTGTCACAGAAAAAATATTACATTGTTCGAAAAGATACATTTTCCAAAAATTCAATACAAAAAAGTTTCGTAATACTAAGTTGCATAAAAATAGTATTTCATTTACAACCAATTCGAAGATATAATAAATGAACTAACAATGAAATAAACTTTAAGAAAATGAAGGACATATAAACAATCTATCTCTACACAGACGCACATTAACAAATGTAAGTTTTTTTTCAAAAAATACGTCACATAAAAACACATGAGAAAAACACACTATTATCTACATACAAGCTTGTAAATATTTAAGAACAAAATAATGTAAGTTAAATAAGTGTTAAACCAGATCTCCAAATTCTTGAATCAAAAAATAATATCAGCTATCGCTGTTAATTCTACCTATACAGACAATTTAACCTTAAAATTACTTCTGGCTGACAATCATGTTCAGCTTAATTTTAGAGTTATCTAACTTTAAATTTATATTTATTTCAACCTAATGTATTTCAATATATAATATAACAATTTCAATCTAATGCTATCAGAGCATGAGAAAAAATTTAAGTAAAGGATAACGAATACTCGTGAATTTTCTAAAAGTAATTATTGTACCATTACAACCAATGAGTTTGTGCATTCTATTCTAACTATTCTAACAAACACTGCTATAAAAACAAAAAACAAAATAAACAACTGCAAGTTCAATAATGGAATATAAATAACAATAGAAACAAAAAATCATAGCAATCAAATGATGCATCAAATATTTCAATAAAATTACATGTTATTCTAAAACAAGATCATATCATGTACTATACTTAGCAAATACAAAAGAAAATATTTACTATCTTGATAAAAAAAAAAAAAATCAGATGCAAATCTCCCGCTTTGTTGTCAACATTTCTTGACCCTCAACAGGTAAACACTTCAGATGCTTAGTGAGACGCTGAAAAGGTTACGCTTGATCGAACACACGGACGCAACGTTGACCTACTTTTCTCACCGCTAATATGTCACAGGAGCATTGACTCTTGTCGCAAAGTCGCTTCTGTCAAAATATATAAATGAAAATTTCCATTTTAATGAATGGTGAAATTTAATGAGAAAAAACGTAGAAGTCAAATTGACAATTACCTAGCCCTGTGGCTTGTGTAAAGTAGTGGTACCTTCACGATGCCATCAACTCTTCCCTTGACACACAGTAGACAACACAGAATGCTTAGGCTCAACTTGACCCTAACTAAAGGTCATCACTGCTGTATTCTGCAATAAAGTTTTATACCTAACCGAACGAGATGCTCTCTCGACATCAAAATTAGAACAAGCAGTATCATTCAATAGACCATTATTATTTTTATCACCTTGCTTATAAAAAATCTTAGGCTTTCGTTGAGGAAAGTCACTCTGGTGATGTGAATCAGGATTTGGGGATTTATTATGTCTATAAGAAATATAACTGTTAACTATCGATGGTTTTGAAGACAGGACGGATGCACAATGATATAAATTGAATCAGAAAGTCGTGGTCACAGTTCCATACATATAATATCGACAGCATAGTCCTGGACATCAGCAACAATAGTACAAATACTTGCATAATTAGAATATGTAGTACAGTCATCCTTACGTACTGGTAACAACTGCATTCACTGTAAGTGCGGCATTCACTCCTCGCACATAAATCTCTATCTCTGATCTATAATCAATGTAAGTGCGGCATTCACTCCTCGCACATAAATCTCTATATGGTCTGTATACAATGTAAGTGCGACATTCACCCCTCGCACATATATCTCCGTGGTCCTACTTTCAATGTAAGTGCGGAATTCACTCCTCGCACATATATCTCTATCTCTGGTCTAATCACCAGGCATCCAAGTTCCTCCAGAACTTAACAGCACGGGAAAATCACAACGCGCTTACGTAGACCTCCTATTGGCACGGGAAAGCCAACAACGCGCATTCAAATAATAGTATATAATGGTCCTAACATAGACCTCCTTCTGACACGGGAAAACGACGTGTCTTTTTAATCCAAAGTGCGTCATTCCCTCCTCGCACATATATCTATACCTCTGGTCTAATCACCAGGCATCCAAGTTCCTCCTGAACTTTACAGCGCTTATAAATAATAATATATAAAGGCCTTGTAAATACACCTTACGCGGTACATCATCGCGTCACATCCAATATATTATAATGAAAATCACATACACTATTCACATACTCTAGAAACACTGACCGTCTCCCACAACGGATGGCCACAGACTCCCCTTAACAACTCAGTATTCTTCTCTGACAAGTATGCTAACTCCATTCACTTCTCGCACGCTTTTCTCATGTCCTGTAAACCTCAATTCACACATGAACGCCCCTGAGTATTCTTCAACCATACTCTACGTGATTCTAACAGTGAACTTTTAAATGTCACATTCCAAGCTTGCATACTTCAATAAAAATACACTCTAAACAGAGTTACTTCTTTCTCTACCCACACACATGTATATACACGTCATGTATCTCATGACCTTAACCTACTTACTAACAAACTCTAGCCCCGTACACCAAAATCCTTAACACCTAACTGTAACTTCGAATATGACGTAACAGTTCACACCGACCTCCGGGAAAAAAAAATGATAACATCATTTTTTTAAAATATTGCATCAAACCAAAGTGTGAGGTCGGTGAAATATGTTAAGTCATACTAAACAACAAAAGAGGGATGGAAATATATTGGTGAACCAAAAGGTTACCACATTAACAGTGGCACCGGAAGGGTGATGTAGGCTTTGCCTTAGCAATCATACTCTACTGGCAAACCAAACACAATTCCATCCTATACAACATTAAACTGTGTTGGATGCAAATCTAACAATGTGTGCATCAATTAATATATTAACCAAATCATACATGGATTCACCATACAAAAATACATGGGTGAACCAAAATGTACATCAGCATTGTTCATTAAATAATATAATTACATTATAAGTTAACACTTACAACTTATCAAGCTAACGCAAATGCTTCATAAATATTAATCTATTCTAAATGCTGAATTTCATCTGTGACTCATGTTTCAATTGCTCCAAAACCAGACCAACGGACTGATGTCTCACTAAGAAGAGGTATCGGTGAGCAAGCCTGCTGATGACCACCCATCAGCTGCTGTAATGATAGACAATTCCACCAACAACACTGGTATCTCATGGCACAGCATACTTTCCTATGGATAAACAAAATTAGGCAAGAATAAAATCATTTGCCTTGGAAAATTTGTATCACATTATGCCACATTACATACCCTTCTATGTCCACCCCATTCCACTAAACATTCCCAGTGGGGTGACAAAATAATCAATTAAGGGATGATATACCCATTTCACATGTCTTCGTGATCAGCAGCCTTAGATACTACACCATGTACCTCCCAATTAAGCTTTACCACTTTAGTTAATGAAATAAGTCAATCTAAAACACCAAGTTATACTGACTTGTACTGTACACCTGTTCACTATTTGTTGTTTAAATACACTCTGTCAAATTTCCATTCTTGAAAGTTATAGCTTTCAGCCTTGTTTTATGCACAGTAACAATTAACCTCTCATGCTAAGTCGTAACAAGTACCAATCTCTTCCAACTAACATCAAAACTATTTTCAATCTAGACTCCATCATCATCATTACCACGATCAGAAAAGTATTTCCAAATAGCACAGTATCTTTAGTAGAGCAAACAGATCACTTATGTCCCACTTATCTGGTGGTAACTTTTTGATGGCGTTGAACATTAACAACTTCAATGGTTCTTTTCCTTTATCCACATATCTGTTTTTGAAATTGAAAGATAATTGTTGGGTTCATTCCTAACGTTCAAGAGTGTTATTTACGCGAATGGTTTTGATAGAACGAAAATGTCATAAATGTTCTTCAACACGAACACCAACAAGTAGTGATGAACTGGTTATTGACTGGCAGCGGGGTCCAAATGGGGCAGTGATGCGCAATACAAGACTCAACATGTCTCTTAGCCTCTCCTGCCCAAGTCTACCTCACCTACTCGTGGTGGACCCCGTTATACCCAGTAATCTTGCCGAAGGTTGGGTATCAACCCCAGCGGGAGGCAAGATGGGACAGCAAACGAGGTAAAGGCAAAATCAAATCCCCCAGCCAGAGGGGGAGGCATGAGCACACTCTGCCTTAAGAAACAGGTGCTGAAGTCAGATGTACCAGGCCAGGAGGCGCACCAGCAACCATGGTACCATGCAACCCGCTTTGGTTTAATATGTCTACACAACAGATGTCAAAAAATTATCGTTATGGTGCTCGCCCTGTGAAGTCCCTCCAGGCAGGAGCAGTGCCGGATTCTGAGCCTCGACAGAATCCACCCTCAGCTACTGGAGGTCTCCTTAGTCCGCCAAATGGAGCCAGGAGGCGGAAGGAGAAAGTAACTGGCCAACCAGATAAGACGACGGCCCCTCTGAATGTCATGCATTGGAATGCAGAGGGAGTCAACAACAAAAAGACTGAACTAGAGAATACCCTATTTCGGAAAGAAATTAGCATATGCTGCATACAAGAAACCCACCTACAGGAAGGAAAACATTTTAAGATACGGGGCTATCAATGCTTCAGAGTTGACAGAAAAGATCGGAAGAAGGGTGGCATACTAACACTGATAAGGAATAACCTCAACGCTATAGAATCCAAGACATATAAAGAAGGTGCAGAATACCAAGTAATCCATCTAAAACATAACACTCTGGAACTGGATCTCCTAAACTTCTACTGCCCCAATGACATACCACTGAACATGACTAGCATAGATGTCCCCATTGGCAACTTCATAGCGGTGGGAGACTTCAACAGCCATTCCCAAAGCTGGGGATACAACCAGCTAGATAGAAGGGGCGAAGAGATAGAAAACTGGCAAGACGACAATAACCTAACCCTTCTAAACAACCCTAATGATCCTCCAACCTTTTACTCCAGAAGATGGCATAGCACCTCTACTCCAGACCTGGCATTCTGCACACCTGATTTGGCTGGGATAGTGGAAAGGGAAATAGGAGAACAACTCGGTGGAAGTGATCATCGTCCTGTATTCATCAAAATTAATAGAACAATTAATACAAGTCCAAGTCAGCCAAGATGGAATTATAAAAAAAGCAAATTGGTCCATTTATCAACACAGAGCAAATCTGCTTACAAAAGATATTAAGGTACTAGACAGAGACATTAACAGAGTCATCTGGGATTTTAATAATGGAGTACTCAAGGCAGCAAAGGAGACAATACCGAGAGGAGCGAGGAAGAACTATGTACCATATTGGTCCAACACACTACAAAACCTACATGAAGATATGAATGAAGCAAGGCACACTGCAGAGGTACAACCATCCCAACAGAACCATATCATGCTACAAAAGGCAAAAGCAAAATTCATTAAAGGAAAGCTAGAAGCCCAGAGGAGAAGCTGGAGGGAAAAAACATATAAACTAAACCTTGAAAAGGAAGGGAGAAAGTTGTGGAAACTCACTAAACAATTGAATGACGATAACAATTCTCAACGACAAACCATTACACTAGACGATGCAGGGAAACTATATACCGGCAAACAAGCAGCAGACATATTTGCGGAATCCTACAGAAATGAAAGTAACATCTCCGTCAATTTACGCAGACAACGAGACATTCGTCAAGAAATAATCCACACTAGAACTAATGGAAACAGTCCGGACGTTATGTCCAAACCTTTCAATATGGACGAGTTAAAAACAGCCGTGTGGAAACTTAAAGACAGGAAATCACCAGGCCCGGATGGTATAACCAACGAAATGCTAAAACACCTAGGATATACAGCAATGAGCAAACTGTTGCAAATATACAACTACAGTTGGATGACAGGCAGTGTGCCACAGATATGGAGAGAGGCGCTCATGTGTCCCATCATAAAGAAAGGAAAAGACAACAGGAAGGCCACCAGCTACAGACCAATAAGCCTAACAAGCTGTGTATGTAAGACAATGGAGAGGATGATCAACAGAAGATTGAAATGGTACTTGGAATCCGAGAAAATTTTAGTGCCAGAACAAGCAGGGTTTAGAGAGTGCAGCAGCACAGAAGACCAAATCACATACCTGTCACAGATCGTTGAAGATGCCTTCCAAGAAAAGAGAAAAGTCTTTACCCTATGGATAGATCTCCAAAAAGCTTTTGACAAAGTATGGAAAAGACGGGTTAATAGTAAAACTGCAAAGGAACGGAATCAAGGGTAATATGAGAAAATGGATCCAGTCGTTCCTACACAATCGGAAAGCAAGAGTCACTACTATGGAAGGTCACAACAGCAAGAAAATCCTCCTAAAACATGGAGTTCCTCAAGGCTCAGTATTGTCTCCCACCCTGTTCCTTGTATTCATCAATGACCTCATCCACGATCTGCCACAAGGTGTGAGAGCTGCCCTATACGCTGACGACTTGGTGGTGTGGTGTGTAGAAGAACATCTAACTATCGCTAATAAGCGAATACAAAGGGCAGCAGACAACATAGCAGCATGGGCAGAGAAATGGATGGTGCAGATCAACGCTGAAAAATCATCAACAACACTTTTCACGCTCTCCAACAAAGACAAAGCAGGAGAGATACGACTTGGAAATATACATGTCCAAACAGATGAGGAACCGGTGTACTTGGGCATTACATTAGATAAGAGAATGACATGGAGGCACCACATCGAGAGAACAGAGGCTAAAGCGAGAAGAAAACTTTCCATACTGAGGAAAATAGCTGGATCAAGTTGGGGAGCTAACGAAACAACACTAAAGAAAGTGATACAGGTGCAATAAGACCTATATTAGAGTACGGATCAGCAGCATGGTCTACAGCAGCCAAATCACACCTACAAGCCTTAGATAAAGTACAAAATCAAGCGCTTAGGTTGATCACGGGTGCCATGAAGACCACACCAATAAATGAAATGGAAAAAAATCACAGGCATTCCACCTTTATTATACAGACGAGACACTAAGACCCTGATCCAAGCAGAAAAGTACAAGAACATGCCCGCACATCCAATGAAAACTAGATTTGGAGATTTAGCCAGTGGGAGGTTGAAGAGAAGCAGTTTTGTGCATCGGTCCAAAAAACTAATTAGAACATACAAGGATGAACTACCAGACATCAGTAAGGAAATAACTCCCACACTCCTCCCAACCCCATGGGAACAACATCAAAATTTCAGTATTAAGACCTCCATAACTACCACCTGCCCCATGGGAGAGCTAAATACTCTCCAAAGGAAAATAGCAGCATGTGACATGATTGAAGAACTATACCCCAGAGAAGCATGGATCCAAGTATATACTGATGGATCTGCAACCAGAGCAGTGAAGAACGGAGGCGCAGGAGTTTATGTGGTCTATCCAGACAAAGAAAATGAATCCACCTGTTCACCTACTGGAATATTCTGTTCAAACTATGCTGCTGAAGTACAGGCCATAAGCATTGCTGCAGGAATAATAAATAACACAATAAGCCAATGTCAGCAGGTTGTATTCCTTACCGATGCAATGTCAGTTCTGCAAGCCCTCAACAGTGATAAACTGCCAGAATTAAACAAAGTCCTATGCGAAGTAAATATCAAAAGAAGGGTAGTGCTACAGTGGATACCATCACACTGTGGCATACCAGGAAATGAGAGAGCAGATATGTTAGCAAAAGAGGGAGCAACACAGGAACAAAAAGAACAAACAATCACATTCCAGGAAAAGAAGACCCTTATCAAGGCCATCAGGAAAATTGATCAACAAAGAGACAACTATCAATATCTTGATCGAGCAAAACAGGTGATCCTGTTCCGTATGAGAACAGGACACAACAGACTGAACAGTCACTTATACAGACTGAGATTGGTCCCATCACCCCTATGTACGTGTGGACAGGCAGCACAGACAGCCGAACACATCCTGCAAGACTGCCACATGCTTAGTCAATTGCGAACTGAACATTGGCCCACAGAGACGCACATCCACACAAAGCTGTTTGGGAGTCTTGAAGAACTTTCAACCACAGCAACATACATCCAGAAAACCGGACTTCTTGTGTAGACATTTCTAAACAACAGCGAACGAGAAGAAGAAGAAGAAGACTGGCAGCACACAAGGCTGTGATGATTGTACATATATTTTATTGAACGTGACATATACGACGTTGAACAAGACGGTCATATTTACAGTTGCAAAAAGGTCATTACATCAAAATGTTGATCATTGACTTTTCAAGTTTATGAAGATCCTCTACAATTAAGTCCTCTCATTCAAGTGACTAAAGATCGATCACTTCCTTTGCCATAGCATATGTATTGTAGTAACGTCCGTTGACCTTCTCTCAAGGACGTATCCTATGACCAACGGATTAATTCTCACTGAGTAATATTTCTTGTCATACTCGCACTAATTCCAGACTTCCTTCATACAATATTTAGGTAGCATAGATATATAACAATCCAAACAAAGTCATCCACAACAATACGACCAGGTTAAAGTTCTGTATTGACCAACCTCTCTGTATCCATGCCACGACTTTGGCATTTACGAAAATACGGCATATAAACATAAGAAGTATGCAAATCAATTAACTTTGTTTCTTCGTAGGAATCCTCCCCTCTACGGTAATCCAAAAGGGCTAACGACTCCGTCTGTCCATTCTAGGAAGGACATACTGTGATGACTTCCCGCTAGATCAGAACTATGAGCGGCCTTATATATTAATTTACTCAATAAACATTCAATGACATGGGGCGACACTTACATGATACTTCTACTCTTGGCTGCATCATGAACCAGTAGAGATCATACAAAAGTAATGGCTTCTTCCAAACTTGCCAATAAAATATTCCAAGAAATATACCTCGGACATAAACACAGTCCGTACTGCCCCGAACTCACATGACGTCACTATCCCCAAACTAGGTTACCCGTGCGTCCAAAGCAACTCACACTGCATTGTGCACGTCAGTGCGTGAATCAATCGAACGCACAAATAATAAAATATATCAAGACTGGTGCGTACATTTGGCAGGACCGAAGACTACCCCCTTAGGTAATAAATGTACGTAACAGCTATACTTTATGAAGGCTTCCCAATATCTGGGCAAGCTTGAACAATAGTTCACAAAAAATACATGACCGACCCTGGTCATGGCCATCAGGTCTCTCCTACGTCATTGCTCTCTCCTTTCCTTTCCATCCCTTCGCGCACCGCGCTGCGCCTTTTTTCCCACTAATCTCCCCGACCGTGCGCAAATAATGAATTATATATATACTTACTCAAATGTGCCCCCACATTTAAATTACACGCGCCAAAAGGACGCAACAGTACCTTCCTCCCACGGGACAAAAAAAAGCGAAGCTTTTTTTTGTATTAAGATATAGTTGATCAAGTTCATAGAACAATTACTGTAACATCATTTAAAAAATTAAGTTAATTGAAAGTATTAATGTGTGGGATGAAGTATGGAAGAAAACAGAAAACAAATTCCAAATGAAAAGATTCACCAAAATAATGTATCAAACTGGTATGAAATACCAATGAAGGAATGAAATAAAGGGATAGAAGGATGAAAAGAAATGGTGAAAAAAAAATGAAAAAATTAAGACGACAATAAAACAGAAAAAAATATAAAAAAATTTGAAATGTAAAATGAATGTATGTCAATTGACAAATTGTAACAAAATGAAACAAAGTCAATTTTAAAAGTAACACAATAGAAGAAAATACCTAACCGAACGAGATGCTCTCTCGACATCAAAATTAGAACAAGCAGTATCATTCAATAGACCATTATTATTTCCTAGAATGGACATACTGTGATGACTTCCCGCTAGATCAGAACTATGAGCGGCCTTATATATTAATTTACTCAATAAACATTCAATGACATGGGGCGACACTTACATGATACTTCTACTCTTGGCTGCATCATGAACCAGTAGAGATCATACAAAAGTAATGGCTTCTTCCAAACTTGCCAATAAAATATTCCAAGAAATATACCTCGGACATAAACACAGTCCGTACTGCCCCGAACTCACATGACGTCACTATCCCCAAACTAGGTTACCCGTGCGTCCAAAGCAACTCACACTGCATTGTGCACGTCAGTGCGTGAATCAATCGAACGCACAAATAATAAAATATATCAAGACTGGTGCGTACATTTGGCAGGACCGAAGACTACCCCCTTAGGTAATAAATGTACGTAACAATAATATTAACTCTAACTGGTCTGTAACTCCAGCACAATTTCCTTTCAGACCATCCATCACAGTCTTCCACACTTCCTTCCTTGAATTTTCAGTCTCTTCAAGTACTACTTTCTTGGCAACCGATGTAGCATCCTTCATCTTCGCCCTCCTATACTGCATTTGAGCATCTAAAGGTTCCTTCTCCCAATCTGATTGATCTGTACCAAGCGCAGCCTCATGTCTCTCCTCCGTAGACTTAGCTTGATCTTTCAATGCTTCAGCTTGCTGCTGTAATCTTTGTTTAGCTGCCTTAAGTTGCTCTTCTAGTGCTTCAAATTTAACAAAGTAACTCTCTTCTAAAGCATTACCTTTCTCCTTCCACCGAGATGACAGGACCCTGCAATGTTCCTCTTTAACTTGAGTATTACCCTTACACTCAGTTAATATCCTGTTCCTATCCACCTTGAATTCATCATTTAATCTTTGAATACCATCTTTGTATTCCTTTTCTAATCTCTGCTCAACACTCTTAAAATTTTCCTTCTAATATTGTACACTTTTCCTCGAAGGTTCCCTCTTCTTGGATCAATTTGTCTATCTTTAACTGATCCTTGTCACACCAAAAACCCATTTTTGGTAACAACACTTCTTGAGGTGCATGGTATGTTTCATCATGCACTGGACTTGTCATTGTCTCATAGGCTTTTGTAGACATTGCATTCTTACTAACACTTATTGATCTTCCTTCCATAGAATATAAGTTAGTTTTACTCCTAACTGACTCGTCACTAATGATATTCTTTTGTGGTTCATCCACATTCAGTTTGGATATTTTCCCAACTGAGACTGAACAGTCTTCACAACAATTATCTGTTTGTACAGTGACTTCTTTCTTCTCACTTTGAACAGAAACATTCCTAGTTTCAGTTTTCACCATATCATCTGCTATATTAGCTTTCCTCTTTAAATTCAGTTTTGGTCTCTTGCTATCATCCAATACTGGTAATGCAATTCCAGTTGTAACTTCTCTTATTTCCTTAATCTCCATGAGATATACCTTTGCTCTATGTGGCTTGTATTTATCATCCACTTTTACCATAGTGTTAAACAATTCGTAAGACTCACAATCTCTGATAGCCAAAATAAAGTCTCTTAAGGCTATTCTTTTCTTTCTGTTTCTAATTGTTCTTGAACAGTCTGCCATGACTATAGATTTACAGACTAGATTCCCAAAATAAGAAAGTATATTCACTACAATACTAAATTATCAGTATTAATATACCTCTACATAAGTACTACAATAACACAGTAACAAATCACCAATAATTCTAAAGATAATACACACAAGTAACCCTAAAATCAGTCACTTATAATAATCAGATCCTCCTATGTCTAGACTAAGATGTGTAGCTGAACACACTGATCCTCAATATACTTTGACCCTCATATCTACAATGCTTAGATTCTAACACAGTAATCATACAAACTATTTGTAACTAATAACCAGGACCAAAACACAGTGAATGATGATAATAATGAAATACACCGCTGACACAACAACCATAAACAAACGAACAATAATCGACAGGTGGGGGGAATAATACAAGAAAGTATATAGGTAGATAAAGAAAGTATAAGAAAGTAATGAAGTAGTTATAGATTTAAACTACCACACCTGCAACAAACAACAACAATAATAGGACTGTGAAATGAACTTATTTACAAGATAGTAGAAAATTAACACAAGAAAACTACAAGTAAACATGACAAAAGAGACTAAATTATGTAACAATGATTACACAAACCAAACTATAACAGCTAACACCAATAAATGTCAAAGAATTCCATGGGGCACTAGCTAATGAGTCTCTCCAAGACACTGGAATTAATTTTACAAAAAAAAAAAAAAAAAAAAAAAAAAAAACCTACAGAATAGATTAATACCAATTCCTTCTAATGAAGAACAAAGTATTAATAATATATAAACAAGTAACACAAATATAAAACGCTAACATAACAACGAATACAAATGAATGACCATCAGGAATGCCAGTAGAATGGTATCTGAACAAAGAAGTGCAACGATGGCATAAACTGCAACTTATCTTAAGTGTGTCTTGATTACAGTATATGGTTCCACCGAGATAATGCAGATCTACAGCTGAAGGATATCTGTGTTGATATCACTGGCACTACAGCAAGCTTGTCTCACTGATGTTCAACTCGCACATATTCTGTACAAGATACAAAACAATGTAAATAACTCACAAATATTGCCATAAACATTTAACTAATAACCACATTAGAACCACTTAAATATGATGTAGACTAACACTAATACTAATACAAACTTACAAGAAATAAATACCCATAAAATATCTAAGTCGATACTTAAAAGTAATGTAAGGATGAAAAGGAAAAAAAATAAATAAATATAAGCTTCTTTAGTCTCTACCAGATGACAGAAGAATATAACACCGAATAATTACGAAGGCTTAACAAAGAGTCCAATATAATAAATCAATAAACTGTAACAGATAATGGAAAAGACCTAGCAAATAAGCTTTACCATTAATAAATAAATAAAACTAATACAGTATTTATATTTATAATAAAACTACTAGACTAATATATTAAACTCAAACAGAAAAACTCTTACGGTTGTAATTAGGCTAGATAATTAATCTATAATATTAATCTTAATATATAATATACACAGCACCAAATACAAAGCAGAAACAAACACTCAGAACTTACACATGCACGAACACACAATACAGTAAAAGAGGTCAGTTATACGAAAACTACTGATGAGTATTAACTCTTAAAGGCCGGAACGACGCTGGTAGCGTACATCCGCAAAACCCCTAGAAGCCGAAACGACGTTGGGAACGTCACTTTTGTTTTCCGTGAAATTTTTTCCGTATTTTCGTTATAACTCATGACTGAATACTATATGTAGAATATCACTAAAAATCCTTCATATTCTAATTCTACATTCATTTATCTTTACTGTGATGTATAATATGTGTGTCTTTGTTGTGTAATAACTCAGAAACTTTAGAATTTATAAAGGTACTGCTTTAAGGTACAAAAATAATTCTGGCAAAACTCGTGAAAAAATTCCGGCCTGCAAGAGTTAACGAAACAAAACGAAACAAGACAAATTGCAGCACAACGAAAGGGAAAGAAAAAATACTACGCACAAAAATACACAAATCCAACAGTTCAGTTTCTAATACAAATTAACAACAAGTAATACGTATCTTTAATACAGATAGTCTCGTTGATCTTGACTGTAGACCGATGTTCCAGATGTTTTGTTTATTCACTTCTCATTTCCGATGGCTTGATGATGAAAATGACAGCACAACACAACATACGAGACGTACACACAGGTCTTCTGATAAGTTTGAACGGGCCAGTACACCCCCGTCAAATACGTTGCTTTCAAACACTTGAACGTTGAAAAAGCAGGCTACTTCATGCAGATTCCGATGCGATGACTTGACCGAGTACACACATAAGCAAAGTTGTCCTTGCACCCTCCGTACTGATGTCTGTCAGTAAACAGGACCAGCTGGACCGTGTAAATTAGACGATAATTGGGTCACAACATGACCGCTGTACGCTGATTGGCCGAAATTTCACGCACTTCGTGTAAATTTTTCTGGCTTGAATCAGGACTGTAAATGACCAGCTGTATGAAGAAATTACCGTATGTCTTTTAGAACTCAGTTACGTTGACTCCAAAATATAAATCAGATGTAGTGATATTGATATCTGTTGTGAGCATATTATGTCAATTGGCTGCGTGCAGACAAATCTTTTAGATGAATTTCATTAGTGTCCAAACACTTCATTTACCGTCCAAAGAATTTCTGAAGTTTTACAGTACTACAAAGTTCCGGGGCGGGTTGATTGATTCTCCGCAATAGTCCTGGGTTCAGAAAATTGAGCCACCTAAATCACTGGAAACCACCAAATGTTAACTACTCGATGGTTTTGAAGACAGGACGGATGCACAATGATATAAATTGAATCAGAAAGTCGTTGTCACAGTTCCATACATATAATATCGACAGCATAGTCCTGGACATCAGCAACAATAGTACAGATACTTGCATAATTAGAATATGTAGTACAGTCATCCTTACGTAATGGTAACAACTGCATTCACTGTAAGTGCGGCATTCACTCCTCGCACATAAATCTCTATCTCTGATCTATAATCAATGTAAGTGCGGCATTCACTCCTCGCACATAAATCTCTATATGGTCTGTATACAATGTAAGTGCGGCATTCACCCCTCACACATATATCTCCGTGGTCCTACTTTCAATGTAAGTGCAGAATTCACTCCTCGCACATATATCTCTATCTCTGGTCTAATCACCAGGCATCCAAGTTCCTCCAGAACTTAACAGCACAGGAAAATCACAACGCGCTTACGTAGACCTCCTATTGGCGCGGGAAAGCCAACAACGCGCATTCAAATAATAGTATATAATGGTCCTAACATAGACCTCCTTCTGACACGGGAAAACGACGTGTCTTTTTAATCCAAAGTGCGGCATTCCCTCCTCGCACATATATCTATACCTCTGGTCTAATCACCAGGCATCCAAGTTCCTCCTGAACTTTACAGCGCTTATAAATAATAATATATAAAGGCCTTGTAAATACACCTTACGCGGTACATCATCGCATCACATCCAATATATTATAATGAAAATCACATACACTATTCACATACTCTAGAAACACTGACCGTCTCCCACGACGGATGGCCACAGACTCCCCTTAACAACTCAGTATTCTTCTCTGACAAGTATGCTAACTCCATTCACTTCTCGCACGCTTTTCTCATGTCCTGTAAACCTCAATTCACACATGAAGGCCCCTGAGTATTCTTCAACCATACTCTACGTGATTCTAACAGTGAACTTTTAAATGTCACATTCCAAGCTTGCATACTTCAATAAAAATACACTCTAAACAGAGTTACTCCTTTCTCTACCCACACACATGTATATACACGTCATGTATCTCATGACCTTAACCTACTTACTAACAAACTCTAGCCCCGTACACCAAAATCCTTAACACCTAACTGTAACTTCGAATATGATGTAACAATAACCCTTTCCTCTATTGTGACCATTGTTATCTTTATGAATCAAGTTAGCACCGTTGTGATTACTCTCTTTCCTTTGACAAAAATGTCCAGTAGACAGGACTTGCTTTTTAGCAGCACAATCATTACCAGATTGATAGTCTTTGTTATAGTTATTTCTACTATAATTTACAGAATTCTTCGGATCAAAATGTTGAAATCTACCAAATTGTTTACAGTTCCTTGGAGAATAAAAATTACCACTTGATAAATTCTCTTGGTACTGTCTAATCTTGGGATTATATCTCTTACTATCACTGATCTTCTTTCCACCTATGGGAATATGTTTACCCGTTCTGTCAAACTGACTGTGCTGAGTTTGACAAGTAACTGGACCTCTAGAATGTTTATGATCCTGCCCATAGTGGGTTTCATTCCTGGAAAAAGTAGTACTATGTTTATTCCCTCTTACAAATTTATCAGAATTAGCAATAGCAAACACCTGGTTTATCTTAGCAGCTTTAACCTGCACTTTCTCACATTTGTTCTCGTGATTAATAGAACTGGCTGTTGCACTCGAATTCTCTTTGTTGGTCTGATGCCAAGAATCACAACCATTAGCAGAAACGCCATCAGTACGTGGGAAATTGTATCTGCCACGCAGGGATTTACCTCTTCCCTGTTTGACATCAGTGGAAGTATTAGCAATGAGTGTGTAGGGCTGACTCTTTGCTTTAGTGCCTTGTTGGCAAACAATTTTCTGTCTAGCATTGTCAACATTGACAGTAGACCACATCTTGCTATTCAAGACGATGTCAAGCAGGCCATCTACTCGTTTTCTGGCTTCTGAAATTTCAGTATTTTTATGAGAAATCTCCTCCCTAAGTTTCTTATTTAAATTCTCAATCTTAGCCACCTTTTCTTTCTCAGCCGTTAACTCTACCAATGTCTCTTTTCCATCCTGTTCTTTATTTAGCTTTATTAACTTTGTTACAATCTCACCATTATTATTATTCGCTAGCTCATCAACTTCCCCTGGAAATACAGTATTCTTCTCTTCAAGTTTATCGAAACATACATCATGTATCATTTCTATGTATAATCTTTCTCGCTCATTGGTTTTCGCTTTTAATTTTTCATACATCTCTTTTCTTCGTTGGATCTCTTGTGTAAGGTTTTTCACCTCAACTTGGTTAACTTTCATCTGGGCTTTCAGCTCTTTGACCTTCAATAGTTCTGAATCCCAACTTGCTTGCATACTAGCAAGTTCCAAGTTTGATTTACATAAATCACCTGTAAGTTTAGAGACTGTTTCATGTAGCTTACTTACTTCAACAGTACTTTTTAAACAATTGTCCCTTTCCTGTAGGGCACTCTGTTTGTTGACTTTTATTTGTTCCTCACTTGTTAACTCTTTTTTTCGATCATCAGAATTGTCGTTGCGCACCATCTTACGTATACTCTTCAATATCTGATCGCGCTCAACACCCATATAGTTGTACGAAAACAATCGAAGATCCATAACCAGTAAGTCCGCTAAATCTTTAGCCATCCTTAAATGAGGAACAGAATGAAAATTCTCCTCAGCAAAATATTTTAGGGCTTTTGCCGCATTGACCAAAAATCTGTCTATCACATGTTCCTCAAGCTCTGGGCCTTCCAATCCTTGAAAATCTCTACCTTCTTCCAACAAATAAGCCAATACAGGCCTCATATCATCAGGATCCATTTCGTCATCATCCATAGTGACTTACTTATAGAGATCACTGTATATGTATCAATCAACTTTCTACTCTTCACAGTTAAATAACTGTACAACAAATTGTCACTATTCCCAATTACTGTCACATCAATCTCTATTCAAAGAACCTTTATATGGTCATATCCATATCAGAGAAGTGAACATATGTCATATGGCCATCAATTACCTATACATCACATTCTAATAATATGTCACTATAGACATCAACAACAACAACAACAGAATAAGCAATGTCTAGAAGTGGAAGACCCGATGACATACATGGAGTTACCCAATTTACACAACGAAAAAACCACTTATCTGTTAATAATCCCGTTCCCTTCTGCCAAGACATACGATATCACATAATTCTGTAGCTAAAAACAGTCCACCGCAGAAAGGTACTGGAACCGGACTTTCTTCCCTTCAGGTCCTTTCTTCAGTGCTCGAACATTGCACAGGAGCACATGATGACAGCAACAGGAACACAGCAAATTCGTAATTCTTGATTTGTGGTATACGTGCAAAATGACTGTGCACATATACCCGAACTTGTAAACGCTATTCTTCGGTCGCTGGATCACCTCATAAACTGCTGGCTCGCTACTTGAAGATTTCAACCAATAGAAGTAGCACCAGAATCGCTGAACATCTGATAGCAAATGTCATAGACTGTAGGAGTTGCCGCGTTCTATAGGCATGATATAGAACGTCAACTGACACCGGAAAATACGTGGTTTCCCAAATGCGCCACACAGGCAGATTACAAACTAGGTCACGGTTTTGAAGCACAGGAGACTCAGGCCACGCCCACACAGGGCTAATTATAATCAAGTTAAGTTTACTCAAACTCTTGTCACGCGAATGTCATATCTATTTGTTCCAACTTGATGACTGGCCCACCAGATATGTTGAGACGATACTTTGTGTGTGGGAGGCATAGGTGTGCCATCGTATCTGTGTTAGGTATGTATTAGTGAGTGTGTGCTAGAACAGTCACTCACAACACAGGTACGCACATAGAAGTCATAGAATGGTGTAAACGCCTGGTGACACTTAATGACGATTTATTAAGGCACGGCATAATCACGTTTACATTAATGTACAGTTTGCATTACAACACAAACACGTTGGCATAAATATAAAGTTCACAGTGAAAAGTACGAACTATCCCCAGCTCTCAACAGACTGCACACTTGGCAGTTAACAATAATGTCAGCGCTATAAATAACAGCTTCTTAACAGCTTCACAAATCTCCACACTGCAGTTAATCAAATATGGCCTGTCCTAATCCTGGACTTATAATAGCTTCATAACAGCTTCACAAATCTCCACACTGCAGTTAATCAAATATGGCCTGTCCTAATCCTGGACTTATAATAGCTTCATAACAGCTTCACAAATCTCCACACTGCAGTTAATCAAATATGGCCTGTCCTAATCCTGGACTTATAATAGCTTCATAACAGCAATACATAATATGGCCTTAGTACTCATAACACTGCCTACACTGCAGTTTACAAATAACTCATAATATCATCACGTGAAATATTGGCCTTAGTACTCAAAATACTGCCTACACTGCAGTTTACAACTAACTCATAATATCATCACGTGGAATAATGGCCTTAGTACTCAAAATACTTCAATATCCATAAACTCTACCTCCGCGGGAAATAATGGCCTCTTCAATCATATCTTCACAAAAATATCCTCTACTAGGGAATACTGGCCTGTACATATCAAATATCCACTTATCCCATAAACACAGCGAAAACCCTCGCTAGACATATTCATCGCTCTGCGCAGGCATACACACCTCGAAAATTCAGCAGGGCTCGACCCGCTCGGACGACACCCAAACACAGACTGTCCATATATGCAGCATAGCCGCGAGCTAAAAACAGCTCACTACAACTCACGGATAAATTCCTCACAGGCGGGGCTCAACGCCGTGAGTAGCGGTCATACGCTAACAGCTTCTTGATATAAATATTCTATCCAGCATCATAGTTAAACAAGCGCAACTCAAAATCTAACTTGTCTAAAAAACATTTTCAGGATTACTGCCCTTTTGACTTAACATATTTTAGTTGTCATTGGCTACTTGACTGTACAAATTAATAAGTTAAAATGTGTGTTCCAAAAAAGGCTTTGGGAATGCTAACTTGCATTAGTGACAGCTTTGAGCTATCCTAAGGGTGTGTTTACTTGACTAGGCTAGATAAGGAGGCTAGCAAACGTGGGCTTTTTCCTGCTGTGGGCCCTTGCCCTCAGGCCCACAGAAGAAGATGACTTATACTAAAATTATTATTTACCCAGTTGTATTGTTACTTACTTAGTCGTTCCTCTTCTACCGTGAGGTGTAGAGGTTGTATTGTAATAATACTAATACAGATTCTTTAAGGCTTCATTTACTGTTACACTTTGAAAAAAAAAGTTGTTAGAAGTTCAGGACTTCATTTTCTGTAATGTTTTTATTTTCAGAGTCCACCTGTACTACATTTACGCTTGCAGCACGCCAAGAGCGAGAACAAGGTCAAATGGTCCACAGACACTGTTGATAATGAATTCATGGGGAAGAAGAAATCTAAGTGTTAGGATTTTTCCTACTTTTTAGTATTATGCAAGAAATGAATATTTTAGACTGTTCAGTATTTATACACGCTGCAAACTTGTGTATAGTCATAGTTCACACACGCACTTTAATTTGGGACTGCTGTAAACTGTAATGGAAATATTAACTGTGGTAAAACTGAGTAAAGGAAATAAAAAGTAGCTGTGGTAAAGCTGCTAGGGCAATAAATAATAGCTGCAGTAAAGCTGTTTGTAAAGGATTTATGGAATTACCAGAACAAAAACTAGCATGCCAAAAGGACCTTCCTTAGGACATAACAGATATGAAAATTGGCAGAAATGTTAACAAAAAGACCAATTTTTGTTTGTTTTGTTTTTCTTTTTCCTTCTGTCCTTTACTTCTTTCAACAACTATTTTCGTATACACATTTTCTTAAATGAGAAAGGTGTTACTAGCTGATGGGCGGCTTTTGATCTTATGTTGTAATATACGTTTGTGAATTCATATCAATGAATCATATTTGTTTTAACGATGACATGCACAAAATTAGTAGGTCACACTGCGTTTTTTGTGTGTTTTTTTTTTACATTTGCTGTTTATATACTTTGTTGGCTGCCAGAGTATAGCAACTGTTTAACACAGAAATTGTTGATGGAAACTTATGACTTGAGGAACTTTCTAATGTATCTGCCCAGATATCAATTTATGTGTCATGTATTTTGCCTGTAATTTTATCCAGAATGTTGTAACAATGACCAACCAAATATTGAAGGCTGTTATAGTGTCAGAACAGCCTTTTTTAGCCTAAACAACATCTGAAAGTCCTCTCAATACAGCACAAGCACAAAATTAAGATTATATCAGAGCTGTGTGCTTTCTGTGCTTCTCTATGGTGCGGAATGCTGGAAAGTTACAGAGAAGGAAATGTCGAAATTGTCCTCTTTTCACACAACATTCCTAAGAAAAATTCACCGAATCTTTTGGCAGAATACCATCACCAACCAAGATCTGCTTACTCGAAGCAAGCAAGAGGACATGCACACCATCATAGCTGGCAGACGTTGGAGCTGGGTTGGCCATGTCCTTAGAAGAGACCCTGATGCCATCACAAGAACAGCTATGCTTTGGACACCTGAAGGAAAACGAAAGAGAGGCTGACCAAAAACAACCTGGCGGAGGACTGTGGAGGCTGAGATGCAAAGAATGAACCAGAGTTGGGGCACTGTACGAAGGATGACCGCCGACCGAGCAAAGTGGAATCAATTTGTTGTTGCCCTACAAGACGCCACTAGGCGTGATGGCCACTGACTGCTTTGACGGTCGGCGGCTAAGGATCAAAGAAGAAGAATAGTGTCAGAGCAGGTCTATATTCTTTTTAACTGAAATCTTAAGGGGCAGCTGTGTTTTGGAAACCAATTTTTTGTCCAGTTTTTAGATGTCGCCCCCCCCCCCCCCCGCCCCCCCCATCGAGGCCAGCTCCTTGACGTGGAGATGGGGCTCAAGTACAGCCATCAGCGGCTGAAAAACCAAGACTGGCCAGGCCGTCCTACACTCGAGCAAGACCACAGTCTGCCCTAGCAAGTCAAGGTGCTGAAGACAGAGGCAACCAGCCAAGAGGCGCACCACAGCAATCAGGATGCCACGCACATGCGCTATGGAAGTATGCCTATATCTGCAAAACGTTATGGCACTCGCCCTGTGACGGACACCCAGTCCATGCCAAGAACACCACAATAACTACCAGCAAGCTAAGGCCAAATTTCAAATGGCCAAGTTGCAGGCCAGGCGAAGAAGCTGGAAGGAGAAAACAGAGTCCTTGAACTTCGAAAGAGATACGAGGAAACTGGAAGCTGGTAAAACAACTTAACGATGAAGGTACAGAGAGAAACTCAAGGATTGCTCTGTACAAAGATGGAAACATCCTCATGGGAAAACAGGCAGCTGATCACTTTGCAGACTCCTTTGCTAAAGACAACAACATCGAAGTTAGCCCAGAGAAGCAACAGGAGACTCGTGAGAAACAACAATACGCAGGATGAGATGGAACCATACCTGAAGTTATGGAGGCACCAATCACATTCAGAGAACTGGAGCTTGCAATATCCAAATTGAAAATGAGAAAGTCGCCAGGAGTTGATGGAGTGTCCAATGAAATGATTAAGAACTTGGGAACCGCAGCAAAAACAAAGCTGCTGCAGATCTTCAATATCTGTTGGAACTCAGGCAGAGTTCCACAGACCTGGAGGCAAGCAATAATGATACCACTCCTAAAACCAGGAAAAGACAGTTCCACTGCCTCCAGCTACAGACCAATCAGCCTTACAAGCTGCCTCTGCAAAACAATGGAACGTATCATCAACCTCAGGCTACAGTGGTACCTTGAAAGTGAAAACCTTCTTGTACCACAGCAGGCGGGCTTTAGGCAGTGTTATTCCACCGAAGATCAGGCAACTTACCTTTCCCAAGAGATTGAGGATGCGTTCCAAGATAAGAAACTGGTACTAGCAGCATGGATAGATCTAAGGAAAGCATTTGACAAGGTTTGGAAAGAAGGGCTTCTGAAGAAACTGAGAAATTGTAGAGTGAATGGTAAGATGTACAAATGGGTGAAAGCATACCTGCATAACAGAAGAGCCCAAGTACAACTAGATGGCCTCAAGAGTAAGAAAATTCTACTGCGTCATGGCGTCCCTCAGGGAGGGGTTCTGTCCCCCACACTTTTCCTAGTCTACATCAACGACCTGGTTGCTGAACTGCCACATGGAATGAAAGTGGCAATGTACGCTGATGACCTGGTAATATGGTGCACAGATGAGCATGCAACAGTTGCCACCAAACTGCTACAAAGAGCTATAGATGCCTTAACCTCATGGGCAAATAGATGGTGTGTCCGCATCAATACAGACAAGTGCAGCACTACGCTCTTCACCCTCTCTCCCAAACAAAAAGCTGGTGTCATCAAGATAAACGAAGAGCTCCTGAGAGAAGATAATCAACCCACCTATCTCGGAGTTACATTCGATGATAGGCTGACATGGAAGCAGCACATCAACAAAGCAGCAACAAAGGCCAGGAGGAAGTTAGCCATCCTGAGAAAACTAAGTGGAACCACATGGGGAGCCAGCGGGAAAATACTTAGTAAAGTTTACCAGCAGGGCATACGACCACACCTGGAATATGGGTCAGCTGCGTGGTGCCCAGCATCAAACACCACATTACAAGAGCTAGATAAGGTGCAAAACCAGGCGCTTAGGGTCATCATGGGGGCAATGAAATCAACGCCTATAGTGAAGATGGAGAAAATGGGGAGGATACAAGCACTGAGAGAACGCAGAGACACGAAAGTGCTAACACAGGCAGAAAAGTTCCTCTGTATGCCGAGCCATCCAATGAAGGACAGATTCCAAAACCTAGCAATGGGGCTACTGAAAAGAAGCAGCTTTATCCACCAGGCCAAACGATTACGTAGACAAACCTCAGACCTGCCTGAAGTTAACAGCCCCCTAAAGTCTGTGCCAGAACAAACCCCTTGGAGAGAGGAGCATGTTCTACCAGTACACATCCACACAAAAGTGAAAGGAATATTCGACAGGGATGAACAGAACAGCGTGCAACGTAGGACAGTCACTCTCAGTTTCCTGGATGATGAATACCCACAGGACCTCTGGGTCCGAGTATACACGGATGGGTCAGCACAGAATGCAGTAAAGAATGGAGGAGCAGGAGTGTACATAGAATACCCAAACAACACTAGGGATACTGTCAGAGTACCAACGGGGAAATTCTGTAACAACTATGATACAGAAGTCCAGGCAATCAAGGTGGCAACTGAGAAACTATTGAACACCAATCTCGGTCCACAGCCTGTAATATTCCTGACAGATGCAAGATCAGCACTCCAAGCACTTCAGTCCAGAAAATTGCCAGGCATACAAGCCCTACTTTCTGAACTGTGCAACCAGCGCAGGGTCACCATGCAGTGGATACCGTCTCATTGTGGAATACCAGGAAACGAGAGAGCAGATGGACTGGCTAAAGAAGGTGCTGCAGACGAGCAACCGGATGTACCAGTTACGTACCATCAGAAGAAAAAGATGATCAAATCTATCAGAAAGCCACCAACACCAACGCAGGATGACTACCAAGCTTTGAACAGATCAGAACAAATAGTCATTCTGCACCTCAGAACAGGACACAACCGCCTCCGCAGCCACATGTATACAAAATTCAAGATTGGCAATTCAGCCATGTGTACATGTGGACAGGCACCCCAGACTGCGGAGCACGTACTTCAAGATTGCCCCGAATATGATATATTGAGGCAAACCCACTGGCCCAGAGAAACAACACTGGAAGCAAAACTATATGGACCTCTGTATGAACTACAAAAGACAGTGAAGTTTATACAAGAAACAACATTGCAGATATAGACAATATAGTTCAAGCGAACGAAAGAAGAAGAAGAAGAAGAAGATGTCGCCCAAATTGCATTCGAAAAGTCAGCCAAAACAGCCCACAGTCACACACAATGTGTTTGAAACGTCGCCCACAAAGTGGCCTAAAATTGCCCAAAAGTAGTCCAAAGTCGCTCAAAGAAACTTTCGATTTTCATAATATTTCAATATTTGGGTGTTCAGACAAAAGGATATAGATGTATATCAGTAAATTTAAGTGATTTAACTATGCTATTCTATCTGTTGGAGGCCAAAGCAATCTCACTAATGACTAAAGGTTAACCAGTTATCCACGTGAATGTTAACTGCTGGAAGTGTATTATTTTTGTCTTGTATATTGTTTTGCTTTCTGCTCATTTTAGTATTGTTATACATGTTCTCAAATTGTGAGTGTTTTTTCTGTTCTTATTAAGTATTGACATTTTTATTCTCAGAGTGTTAATGTTGTTTTTTTTTCTTTTATCAGATAGTCAGTATTGTTACTTCTGTTCTCAGAATTTTTAGTGTTATATTTTTCTGTTCTGTGTAATATCTGTTCGCAGATTGTTAGTGTTGTTTCATCGTAACTTTTGATTTCAGTAAGTTGGTCACATGATATGGTCATGTAAGTGCAGAAGTGAGACAGAAGTTCAGAGACAGGACAACTGAAGATAGGCAGCTCTCAGACTGTTAGTTTTATCATATCTGAGCTCAGTTTGTTAGTGTTATCATATTGTTTCTCAGATTGTTAGTTTTGTCATATCTGATCTCAGACTGTTAGTTTTATCATATCTTTTCTCAGATTGTTAGTGTTATCATATTGTTTCTAAAATGTTAGTTTTGTCATATCTGAGCTCAGATTGTTAGTGTTATCATATTTTTTATCAGATTGTTAGTGTCATCATATCTGAGCTCAGATTGTTAGTGTTATCACATTGTTTCTCAGATTGTTAGTGTTATCATATTTTTCTCAGATTGTTAGTGTCATCATATCTGAGCTCAGATTGTTAATGTTATCACAATTTTTCTCAGATTGTTAGTTTTGTCATATCTGAGCTCAGATTGTTAGTGTTATCATATTTTGTTCTCAGATTGTTAGTGTCATCATATCTGAGCTCAGATTGTTAGTATTTGTTGCAGGCTGTTTTTCTTACTTCCAGGCCAAGGGAATTAAGCGTTAGAAGTTTAGGACATGCAAGCCGGATTTTGGTTGTCCCACTTGGACAGCGGTCTGGTCTGCTGGTTAATTTATTTAAAAATATAATCTTGTTTGCTCGTATGTACGGGAATAGAGCGTGTTGATCGCTACTAACATATCACGGTGAGTCCCGTGTGAGATGAAGTTGTTTGAGCTATTTTTGAGGTGAGCGATATTCGCTGAGCTTGCCCGGGGCATGTGTGATTGGCTGGGGTGTTCTGGGTAAGGAATTTTTGGAGGAGATTGAGTCCCCAGTGAGTGAACGGGAAAGATGGAGTAACCATGTTTTCGAGGTGTACCTGTGATATTTTTGGTACAGGTGCTAATGGATTTATGTGTGATTATCCATTAGAGTTATAAGTGATTATCTGCAGATAAGTCAAGATAAGATAAGATGTACATTATCTAAGAGATGTGTTATAGGCCTTGGTGTGTATAGGCCTGTGATGTCATACGTGTATTATTATTGAAGGATCCATGGACATATTGCACTGCTATGCCAGCAGTTGCTCTTTGAGGCCATACGTATTATTATTTGAAAGGATCCATGGACATATAGATTCTTTGCACTGCTATGTCAGTAGTTGCTCTTTGAAGCCATACGTATTATTATTATGAAAGGATCCATGGACATATGTTATTGCACTGCTATGCCAGCAGTTGCTCTTTGAGGCCATACATATTATTATTTGAAAGGATCCATGGACATATAGATTCTTTGCACTGCTATGTCAGTAGTTGCTCTTACAGGAGGCCATACGTATTATTGCTTAGAGGATCCATGAATATATATATTAGTAGCACTGCGATGTTTGCAGGCTACAGGAAGAGAGAGCACTGACGATTCCATATATTACTATTGGAGAGATCCAAGAACATATATAGTAGCACTGCGGTGTTTGCAAGCTACAGGAAGAGATAGCGCTGATGAATATATATATATATATATTATTACTGAAGGATCCATGATCAGATATTAATGTTATTGGAGATACTCCGAGGCCAGGAGTTGTGTATGCTGTTAGTCGATATGTAGTGTGAATATTGGTAGATCTTACCTGATGCTATTTGATGCAATGTGATTGTATTTCGTCGATGTCATTGTGGTCGTGTCGTGGCGTAATTAAAGTGTCTCAGAAAACGTCACCAGCTTTTCTACGATCAATGACTCTTACGTGTATGTACTGTTTAGACAATACACACAACATCATTACTGTTACCAGATGTAACAACAAGATTCAACAGTCACATTAACAGTTCAGTAATCAGGATTTAACAGTGGAGAAATACCATTATAATAACAGTAGTGGACAGTAGTTAACAGTGGTGGTCGAGTCTTGTTTCCACCAAAATAAAACACCCTATAACATTTATAAAACAGTATATAACAGCATATAACAGTATTATCACATTGTTTCTCAGATTGTTAGTGTTGATCATATTTTTTCTCAGATTGTTAGTTTTATCATATCTGAGCTCAGATTGTTAGTGTTATCATATTGTTTCTAAAATGTTAGTTTTGTCATATCTGAGCTCAAATTGTTAGTGTTATCATAACTTTTCTCAGATTGTTAGTGTCATCATATCTTTTCTCAGATTGTTAGTATCATCATATCTTTTCTCAGATTATTAATGTTATCATATTGCTTCTAAAATGTGTTTGTCATATCTGAGCACAAATTGTTTTTGTTATCATATCTTTTCTCAGATTGTTAGTGTCATCATATCTTTTCTCAGATTGTTAGTGTCATCATATCTTTTCTCACATTGTTAGTGTTATCATATCTTTTCTCAGATTGTTAGTTTTATCAAATTATGAGTGTTTTTCTGTATGCTCTCAGGTTGCTGTATTTATAAGAAGCCAAAAGTATTTGGAGAAACAGATTCTTCATCCTCTTCTGACAGTGATGATGAAGGTTGTACACCACATTGTCATGGGCACAAGAAAAAGTGCTACCGGCATGACCCTCACAAACACCACTGCAGCGATGACCAGTGTGATATAGGAAAAGGTAATAATGCAAAAAGTAATGGTACAAGCCTCAGTTTTATTGACTACATGCTGCCCATTATCAAAATAGCTGTTCAAAATTTTTAGCACATTTGAAAAATTACGCTTAAAAACATAGAAATCTATGATATTAACTCTTACAATCCGGCAAGCCCCGTGAAGTGGCGCGGGTTTAGTACCAATTTTACGGCTCGCCCCGTGAAGTGGCGCGCGACGGTAACGATAGCTAAACTAGCGCGTAAAAACGCGGTTTTAGCTCCCGTATAGTAAGAGTTAATACAGTTTGTGATCAGAGCGACTTTAAAAAAAAACCAAAACAAAAACTCATTGTTTAACTTGAAAATGTAGCTTGGATGAATAAAGAAGAAAAAAGCTTAAAATCAAGATATACCATCAAAAGATAAGCATATAACTAAGATATATTAGTAATGGTTATGAACATTATTTTGTCAAAGTGTTATTACTTAACATTTATTTATCATAATAATTTAAAAAAGCAAAATGCTACTTAACACTTTACAGTCCACAGCCATGCTAATATTTCAACCCTCCATCGACCAAGCGAAGGGACAGAACTCTTTTTCTTAACTATTTCTTATGTTTAAAAAATTATTTATACACTAGCATTAGTTCAGATAACAAAAAAACACATTTATTTGTACAGTAAAATGGACATACTTTAATACCTGTATATTTTAAAGTCACATTTAAATGTTTTTCACGGTTTAAAAAAAATTTCAAAACCAAAAAATAACTTTATCCTTATGATAGTCTTGCGCTGGAAAGCATATATATACATTATTAACAGCTTTTCATGAAACTGTGAATATCAAACAAATTACACTAATGTTGAGAACACAATTTACAACCATAAACTCTCTCTGGAACTCTACAAGTGTCAATTTTTCTTAATTCTTGCAGCATTCAAAACTACATTTTTTGTTCTGCTCACTAGATTGATGGTTCATGCTTGTTGGATGTTTGTTTTAATTACGCTCACACTGAAACAATGTAACCAACCCATTTCAGCACTGTTGGTTTATTCATAAGTCCATCTTCTGGTATAAATAAGAAGAAACAAATAATACGCCGCTGCTCATCAGACAAATTATGTTTAGGCCCTGGGAGCTCATACATCTGGAATAATTCCATACAAGTAAATGTGCCTCTATATGTCCATTGTCTACAATTTTACTAGTTCCTGCATCGATTTTCCCACTTTCACTATCGTCGATAACTGGGTCATAGTCCACATCAAAGTAGGATTAATCATTTTCACTATCGGAATAATACAGATATGTAGATCTAATCCTTCATTGAAAATCTCTTCCATGGCTTGAAGTACCATTTTTACAAAGTGTAATTTTTTTTTAAATCACAAAAAATCAACTACTCTAATTAAAAATGCGCGAGACTTAGCTTAGCAAGAAATAAGCAGCCTGTTGCCGGGCGCTTTTAGGTGAATCAGCTGGTACAATAAAAGATAAAATACTGGCGCTTTTAGGCGGATTGGACTGGAAAGGGGTAAGGTTTGAAATTTTAAAACTCTCGCAATTGGCTTTCTTAGACTATTGTCTTTTCTTAGACTACAATAACTAGTCATTTATTTAATACAGTTCTGTCATATTTTGATACTGGAAACAGTAGAAATTATTTTGTTTTTTATTTTGCATGAATCTTGCTTACTAAGGAGTGTACACTTATGAAGACTGAATTCCACCATAGAATCACAGACGACTTGTCATACACTGAAAACTTGTAACTTCATTTATTGACTACACTAAATTAACAACTTGCTCTAGAAGCATATTTGTTATCTATGCAGAAGAGCTGCCTATCTTCAGTTGTCCTGTCTGATTTTTTGTCTCACTTCTGCTCTTACATGACCATATCATGTGACCAACTTACTAAAATCAAAAGTTCAGCGATTAGCTAGCACACTAAAAGTGGACAAGATATTTACAGGGACCTAATGCATGTAAAGAAGATAATCAGACGCAAACATGAAAGGGATAAAGAAGATATAGAAGACCTGGAAATGATAGCACAGGACAGGGTGGGGGGGGGGGTGGGGGGGGGGGGGCCTTGGGGTGAATTTGTTGGGGGCCTGTACCCCACAGGGATCTGAAGGGTAATGAATGATGATGATGAAGACATCCAAAACTCTATGCAGAATACCACAAGCCTTAGTAGCAAATGTATGAAGATGTGTAGAATGTTTGACATTTCACCAATTAACACATAAATTAAAACTGAGAATTATCAAGTGATTATATATTCTTTATTACTGTATGGTGTAGAAACTTGGAGGTTTAACAAGCATTTTGGAAAAAAGAATTGAGGCTCTCAAGATTTGGATATATAGACGAAATGGGCGCATCTCATGGAAGAGAAGAAAAAAAAATAAGAGTTCCTAAAAAACCTAGGTATGAAATGAGAATTAATGAAGGAGATAAAAATTAGGCAGCTAAAATATTTTGGCCACAAAAAAAGACAACACCTTACAGAAGACTATAATAAAAGGCATAGCTGAAGGCAAACGTGCAAGGGGAAGGCAGCGCTATAAACAGGAAGATAACACCAAGACATGGACAGGAAAGAGTCTATCAGAGTGCACCATCAAGACAAGAGACAGAAAACGTTGGAGATCCATTGCAGCCGATTTTCGTTGTGGAAATGGCAGCTGATGATGATGAGAATGCTTGTTATATCACCATCAGAACTGATTTTGCTTTGAAAATGATCATAAAAGAACACTAGAAATGTGTCTGTTGAAGTTATATGTCATGAGTGTAGCTAAGATAATATATCTACTTACAATAACTGTCATGTATTTGGTGGAAAATATTTTTTGAACATCTTAAAAAGCCAAGTCAAGTACCATTTTTATAACAAAGCATAATTTTATTAGCTAATGTTTAATTGTTTTGAAAATGTAATATATTATGCAGAAGTGGTCAAACTACAATAAAATGTGACTGTAGTTAATTATTCTCAATAAAACTTTTTGTGTTTTCTTTGTGAAATATCATGTTTTGTTTTCTTCTGTTGACTTTCCTTCAGTTTTGTTTCTTACTCAGATCAATATAAGTGAAAACTATATTTTTTGTTGCTTTTAAATATGGTAGATTGTTCAATTACAAACAATTTGATTAATAACATTCTTGGGTATACTTCAAATTAAAATGTAACAAGGCACATTAGAAGTCACATGTACCAGAGTATCAGACAATGGTGCAAAATATCAAGTCTGAAAAGAGTTAAGGAGTGTGATGATGAATGAAGATAGGAAATAACTACAGAATTTTTTTTTTTTAAAGTCAAATTATCCTTTCCATTTTGTTGCCAGGGCCAGATGCTTATCCCAATGATGAAGACTACCAGGAGCCAGAAAAGGCAGACTGACAGATCAAGTCAATATTTGGGAATGCCAGTATATAGGTTGATTGTGGTAACTTTTTCTGTACAGTCATGACATGAAAGATCAGGAGTTACAGTTTCATGCAGTACAGCTAGATGTTTGAAAGAAATATATTGTTCTGGAACATTATGTAATGCACGTGTTGAAAGTTAGTATTGGCTTTATGCTGCTTCATGCTCCTGAAGGAACCATAAGTCTAAAAAAATAAAAAATGTTAATTGTTTTAAATTTTGGCATACATGCCAATGCTATGGTTTACCCATAATCTGTACAAGGTGTTTGCATTTTCAGATGTGTACACTCTGTACACGTCTTCTAACCCATTCCCCTTGTTACTGTGTCTCAGTTCTTTTATAAGGTCCTATTGAACACAGGATTTCCCAGTCTGTTGGTGATAATTAAACACAGAAATAGGCAAAATGATAACACCATCACATTATTTTTACAGTGTAAAATAAACTCAGACATTTATTGTTTGGGTTTTAAAATAAGTGAAGACTTGCTTTAAAAGGCAAAGTCCCCGTGCCTCATTTATAATGCAGCCCACTGTAATTGAAAATATTTTTACATGAATTAACTCTTTTGATATGCTTTTTTCAGTCTTTGTACAGGTTTTGCGGGTCTTTGTGCAGGGTTTTGGATTTTTTGTACAGGTTTTTCATCTTCAAGGTGTGGCATGTATGATTTTGGTAACAAAGCAGATAATTCTAGCTTGTCTGTTGTCATTTTAATGAGAATGGATTACTTCTTTTCAGTGAAATTTAAACAGTGAAAAAACAAAACTTATAGTGTTTGTTTTGAAAACTCACAAAAGTAGGTCAGTTCTGTTTTGAACAGACATTTGCATGCAGATGCAAACTGCAGACTTTCCCAGTCACACTGTGGGTCACGTGCTTGTCATGAGTAGACATTTTAATGCCAGCATAAACCTTAGATTTTTCAAAGTCAGAGTGTCTACCAGTATTTATTTTGGTATTCTTTTATCTGCTGCTTATGTCGTGAAGTATTGCAAGACTGATGTCATTTCCTAGAACACATTTCTTAATTTCTAGATGGGCATCTTTGTCATTTTTATCAGTCTGGGCCATATACCGATTGAGTAACGTTCATCCTTTCTTTTCATCTATCTTTATGCTGATTCCCATCAAGCCTTGAATATTAGGGGGAATAGTTGGTTTGTACTCATTCTGTTCATCCTTCGATGTAAGGTCCAGAATTTTGGTAGAGTTTTTTTTTTGTGCTCACTAGTGGGATGAAAGTCTCCCACACTTTATCCTTGGCCTCCTTCACCAAGCTGTTTTTGGTGGCTTACTTTTTTACTTCCTCCTTCTCTTCGACCTGTCCATCATTCCTCATACTTCTCATTTGTGTTTTCTACCATTCTTTGGTTGTTCTTTCCTTTTGAAATTATGCTTTGTCTTAGTTCACTAAGTCATTCCTCTTCAACCCTGGGGTGTAGCTTTCTCAACTGTCTCATTCCACCAATGGTGGTTGGGCAAAAGGTATTCACGCTGTCTTTTGTCTGGCATTTTGACACAATGGATGTATAGGGCTGCTGTGGTCTTGTAGGATATTTGATGCTCTGGTGATCCTTCCCTTTACATTGATGACAACACAGAGTGGGTGATCACTGTCCTGTGCCCCTAATACATCCCAACATGCTAAGGTGGCGGCAACACTGGAGATGAATTGCCGATCTATGGCACCATCAGTATCCCTTGGTTTATTTGCCAGTCTTGTTGGACAGCCACTATTCAAGATAGCAAGGCTTGTATTAAGTAGAGCCTGGCTGAAAACCATACCATGTATATTGTCAAGGACGTTTCCCCACTCCTTATTGTATTGAAATTGCCAGCAATTAAACACTTTTTGATAGGTTCCTCCAACAACTCTGCCAGGAAATCCTAATTACCATCTTCCAGAAGGTGATCCATGTGAGCATATAAATTTTAAACTCCCTATTCCTGACCACCTATATTCAGTTCGATCCCCTGAAGTTCTCATTGAAAGTGAGCACTGGAATCCAACCATTTTTGAGGGAGCCCATTCTTCACATATATGGCTTGCCCTCGTCTGCTAGGCCCACTTGGATTTTTGTAGCATTTTTAGCCTGGACAACTGCATTTTTAGCCTGCTCTTTTAAGAAATTTCAGCTTGTCTTGTCTTTCAGTTTTCTGCACAGTGAGAGTATTGTCTGAAATTATGCACCACTTTCTGTATAATGGCCATTCATTGATTGGCATTCTGAGATTTTCAATAGCCTGCACATGTATAAAGTGGTAGCCTGATAGCCTATCAGCTTTTGTCCTAAGTTTTCTCTTTCCAGCCCTTCTTCCTCCTCTTATCTCCCCTACCTCTTTTTCTGCATCAACTTTTTCCATTTGCTGAAGTTATCGATGACAGAGCATGATCTCCGTAGCTCTTGCAATAAGTCTGGTTTGATAAGATTGGATTCATTAGTTTTATTAATTGATGGAAACATCTGGTAGAGCCATCATGTCAGGGAATGCACTTCCAATATTATCAGTATTCTAAACTAGATTGTGCAGAGCTTCTCTCTCATTCACTAGATCAGGGCTTCTGAACTGGGGTTCCACGGAATCTTTGAGTTCTGCGAGAGGTCACTGGGGGTTCCGTGAGGGAACCAAAAAAAAAAAAAATGAACATCGTTTTTTTTTTAAGATGTTAGCGCTTGCAGTGGTGGGCAGTGACCAAGCAGCCTTTAAGGCAGTGCGCAATAGGCCCGTGTTTACTCTTGCACATACCATATTTCATTAGCATCTTGTTGAGTAGAAATTTGGTACGACTTTTAGGCCTACTTGGATAAGGTAAAAAAAATAAATAAGTTGGCCAAAATAAACATATTCACAGAAAAAAATAATTCTCTACTCAAAAGAGCATTGACAATTTTTATTGGATTATTATGTTTACAACTTACTGGTCACACTAAGGTACCATGAGCTTTAGGTATAGTCATTTGTATGCAGGGGTTCCCTGAGATCTGAACATTATTTCTAGGGTTCCACCAGGATAAAAATGTTTAGAAAGGCTGCACTAGATTGTGTAGAAAGGCTGCACTAGATTGTGCAGAAAGGCTGCACTAGATTGTGTAGAAAGGCTGCACTAGATTGTGCAGAAAGGCTGCACTAGATTGTGTAGAAAGGCTGCACTAGATTGTGCAGAAAGGCTGCACTAGATTGTGTAGAAAGGCTGCACTAGATTGTGCAGAAAGGCTGCACTAGATTGTGTAGAAAGGCTGCACTAGATTGTGCAGAAAGGCTGCACTAGATTGTGTAGAAAGGCTGCACTAGATTGTGCAGAAAGGCTGCACTAGATTGTGTAGAAAGGCTGCACTAGATTGTGCAGAAAGGCTGCACTAGATTGTGTAGAAAGGCTGCACTAGATTGTGCAGAAAGGCTGCACTAGATTGTGCAGAGCTTCTCTCATTTTTCAGTGTGCACTCTTTTTTTGATGTCAAGATGAATTAAGGCATGAATTAAGGCACTTGTAACTCATATGTTTGCTTTTTTTTTTTTAAGGTAAATGACAACAAAACATTGTTGATGTATGTCTTGGGTGGTTAAAATTTAAAATTACCAGCCATCTAATACATCTTGGCCTATTCATAGATATACAAGTATAAAATCTATCTGTCATGCCTGATATTTTTTTTCTCTGAGTTATTTGCACCAAATGATACGTCTGGCTCTTTCGAGGTTTGTAGAAGGCCAGTATTTTATTTGGAAACAAAAAATGAAAAGAAAAGGGGGAAAAAAAGGAACCAAACAGTGTGACAGTAATTTAACAATGCTGGTAAGATAGATGGGCTTTGACAGTTTAACCAGACTTGCAGCAGATGGTGAGTGGTTTTACTTAACCTTGGTCAGAGACATTTAGCTTCGTAGGTGAGATGCATTGGTATGCAGATGAGTGTTCAGTTTGCACATTTTGCATGATGTGAATTTCAGTTTGTAGCAGATGGAAACATTTATAAGAAAGGATATTTCTAAATGGTGTCATTAACACTTACATTTTCTGGCAAATGATGTATTTCTGCATCACTTAAATTTACTTAATGAAGCCAATACTTTTCTCTGTATTGAATATACACCATTGTCCTCTTTGTTTGGAATGTGCTGGTTTGTCATTTACAAATTATTGTGTATTGTGTAATCTAATGATAATGAATGTGCAAAATTATTATGAATACCGTATATTCTCTTTGTCTGCAATGTGCTGGATTGTCATCAATATTGTGTATTTTATTGTTATGGAATATGCAGGATAATAATTAAACCCATATATTCTCATCTGAATTTACAGGATTGTCACAAATACCTTTGTATGAGGCATTTGTAATCTTAATTTACACGTGTATATGTATCAGTTACACTGGCTTGTCATCAGTTTTAACTGTTGTGCATACAGACTCATTTGTAATGAAAGACTAAATTTAGCTTGTTGTTATCACATGTTGCTAAGTAGTCCCATAGCAGATGCTGTCATAGGGGAGTGAAGTGTTAGAGTCTACCTATACCAGGTCTCAGCTTTATGAGATAGGGTGATCAGTTCCCCTGATTGCCTTTCCTAACTCAGGAGCAGAATCGGGTACCCATTTTCATAGCTAGGTAGACTGGAGCATGACACATCCTGGTTTTGACTGTCACATTGCCACAAAAAGATAGTGCTGCAATCATTGTGCCATTCATATGCTGTATGTTGCTAGAATTGTGCAAACCATTGTTTAAAACTACTTTTATTTGAGATCAAATGCGCACTGTTTATTTGTTGCGTTTCAAATCTTTGACCCTCATAATCTCTATGTTTCACTGACTGTAGGCAGCTGAAACTTTGCACATTTCAATCTTTCAAGTGTTGAGCGGCCTTGACCCAGCCCATTAAAAATAATAACTAAAACAATGTAAAATAAGGTGAAAATAACTCCATCTAGGTTAGGGAAATAATGAACTACAAATATAAATTGTTTCATATTTGAAAGGGGTGGGGGGCATCAGAAGGTAAATGGTGATGTGCTGATTAAATCAATGTTTTTCTTCAGACAACTTTGTCAGCGAGTATTTTATTTTAAACATAGCTCCAGGAATGATCAACTTTATTGTGAACTTTACATTAGGTTTTTAAACTGAACCGTTCCAAACCGCTGAAATTCAGTTATGACTTGAAACCATAAAACAGTTAAAGAAAAAACGATTGTTTAGGGTTCTCATTTTCTAGTTATCAAGTGCACTAATAAACGGAACATAAATTTTTCATTGCATAGAATGAAAGTAAATGGCCAGTTAATCTTTAATCATTACGTGGTCAAATCATTCACAAATTTATGTTTTGTGAAAGATATACCGAATAACTGATTAATAATAACTGATTATCCACTTTTACTCTATGCAATATAATGTATGCAGGATTTACTTCTAAGTTTAGTGCATTAGAAAAGTGTATTCCTAAAATGTGTTTTTGCTTTACATGTTTTATTTTTTTAAATTACACAATGAAGTCAAAACCATAAAACATAACTATGGTATAACTAGGTAATCGAGCAGTGATGAGTTAATATTTAATTTTGTTATATAATCTTGCTAATGTGTATTTGATGTCAATTTTAATTTGTTCTAGAGGACAGCCAAGTTATTTATAGGTGCTTTTTTAAATAAAAGTTTGTATTAATTATTTGCCTCAAGACTTTGAAAAAAAACATTTACAATGAAGACAAGTGTCCTTCATTTAGATGGGAACATAATTCTGTAATTTGCAAAGTTAAATTTCCAAGTAGTACTAAATGTAGATAATATTTGTACGCTGGTCAATAATGTTTTCCTACTCAGGAGTATCTTGTATGTTGTTACCACTTCTTTAGCAAGCTTTAGAAAGAAATATTTATGTTTGATTACATGCCTGGCCGCTGTGGATGAAATGAAAGAGGTTAGCTGTTTATGCATTGTAATTCAAATCATGCATTAAGTAATACTTGAAGATCCCATTAAAACAGTCCTGAATATCTGTCACAATGATTAAGGACTCGTCTCAACATCATCTTGCAGGCTTGTCCAAAAGTTGTTTGAGAATAAAACAGGAATGTCTTGAAGTGAAAAGAATGCAGGAAATATTTGTGGTTGTTTGTTTGTGAGAGATGAAGTGATTTTGATCAAAGGTAATGAGGTGACATTGCAGATGATCATTTGTTCAAGTTATAAATTTCATTCACATTTTCTAGTGATTTCAGCACTTTATAAATATGTTTGAACATGGATTAAAATGTTAAAACTTGCTTCCAAACAAGTATCAGCTGCTTAATAAATATTTTTCTTCAGGACAATGGACTTGTTAAGGTTCTTAGCTGCCATATATTTTTCTATTCTCTCTTTTCAGCATAGTCCTTTCAGCAGTTGTTGTTGAGCTCTTTGCATCTGATTTCTTTGTTGTACGCCGGCCTTCTTCGTACACTTGTATTTTTCACTTTATTTTATTATTTTCTTTACTCTGTCTGTAAGCTTTTTTGTGACAATGTTAAGCCTTTTTAATATGTTAGAATGTTGATTGTTAAGGTAAGCAAACTACAGTGCAATCCACTTAAGTGGAACTTGCTTAAGTAGAAGCATTTCTGAAGGTCCTGGCCAAAAGTCTTCTTTGGCTTTGTTAAAAAGCTCCGGTTGTCGAATTCTAATAACTAGAATTTTCTGATAAGTTGAGGTAATTTGTCCCAACTCAGATTTGGACTAGCATAAGTAGAAGTTCTGCCTTCATCACCTAAGTTGCAGTATTACGTCGCCACATATATTTTTGTGTGTGAACAGGCGATAACATGTTAATAAACGTCTGAGCTTCCGTCAGTACATTATAGCGATAATGTTCATTAAGCCAGCAAGTACGTAATCGTCAGGCTGACTGAGCGAACACTGATTCACTTCTATTTGCAAGGCAAGGAATTGCTTTAAACTCTGACAGCAGCGTGACTAATTGTTTTAGATATGAAGATAAACAGAGAGAAACCCGAGGTCTGTGAATAGTAAATAATAAACAAGTATTTGGCAGGCACTGGTAAGAAAGAAAAACACTAGACAACAGGTAACTCTTACATTGACTTACTTGCACTGCAATAGTTATCTCTCTAGGAATCTGTGTAGGCAACGCTAACAGTGCACGCAAAAATACTAAGCCTAAATGCGATTCAAACATTTTTACACTTGCTACTAGCAATTAATTTGGCACTACATTTTAGGCTTCACTAAATTACTTTTGAAAACTTATAAGATGAAATGAAAATGTAAGATCAAAATACTTTTTTTGTGAATGGTTAAAATAATTGCTTCATGCTTTACCTCTTATCGTGACATAAATATCCATCTTTGAACAGAATTCTGATAGCAGTTTTTCGGATAAGAAGTATTTGTGATGGTCCCGTCGACTTCTACTTATAAGGACTGCACTTAAGATTTGCGTAATTGATAGAATTCTTTGTACTTATTTATAACTAGCTTGTAATTTTATATTTATTTAATACATACCTTCTCTTGGTATTCTAAATATAAACTAACAAATTATGTTGTCTCACCCCTAGTTTGTTTCAATCTCTTTTGTTCCATTTACTTGCCATTGTTTCCCATTTTTTTTTAGCATTTCTCACCAAATCCTGACTTCCTCCTCCAATATGGCTCTGACTTTCACCCTCTGCTCTTCCCCTGTGGGTTCCAATTAAGGGCGTGTGTGGTTATACTCGTTGGTGTTTTCCCTGAGGGTGTGTCTTATCCATCTTCTGTGTTTTTAATCTCTTGCTTAGTGATTGATGTCTGGTTCTGTATTTGTTATTACATTTTGCCATTTGATGTGGGGGGATGCAATGGGGGCATCTGTTGGTGAATATCTGCAGTTTGGATGTGATTTTCTTGGTCACATATCTGAGCCACAGTGCAGGACAGATTTTACATTTGTTATGACTAGCCTAATTTTCTTTTCTTGGGAAAGAGCTGCACGATTTCATTCTGATTTGGCAGAACTGAAGGAAAATCTGGCTTTATTTATCTAGACATTAAGACACTGGTTTATTGCTCATATTGATGTGACCATTGATCTTTATCAAATTTGTTTACCTATTGTTTATTTTGATTTCCTTAGAAATGTGCATTGAGGTGTACCCCTTTTTATTTTTGGCTTCTGATGTGAATCTTTGCCTTCATGTCTTGACTGCTTGCGTCAGCAAACCAGAGCTGACCAAGACCCTACTCCACCTCCAAGTGGTGGTCCTGGAAACAGGATGCATCACTGCAGTCTGGCTGAGAGAGTAGGGATCGAAGAGGGAAGGCTAACCCGGTCCCAAAAAATGCCATGCTGAAACCGGATGTGTCAGGCCGAAAGGCGCAAATATCGCAGCTTTGCCGTAAATGGCGACACAATGTAACAAACGTCCTTTTCAGGACGATCACAAAAGAAGAAAGATGTCTTGTTTATGTGCTATCTTGTCTTTAGTGTGTGTTTACCAATTGTTTATTTTTGTTTCCACAGCCGTAGTGATGATGATGATGATGATAAACTAATATCTAAACTCTTACTCTTCTACCTCTTTTTTTCCTGTCAGCTTTGTCCAGTGTATTCATACTCTTGTTTCACAACATGCCCAAACAAACATGGACTACTTTATTTTGATGTGTGTGCTATAGCTTCTGTTCTTACATCCTTATTAAAGTATTGTTAACTGCCCATGGTTTTCTTAATATTATTCTACAAAACCACATCACTGTTGCTTCCAAGGATTTTCTTTTGTTTGTTTATTCATCTCTTTAAGACAGGATTCGCTTTGTATAACACTGCACAACTCTCTTCCTTTAATTTCATTGACGATTTCTCGCACAGGAGACTAACTTTCTGTAACGCTGTTTTTGCTTGTGCTATTCTGGTCTTGATTTCTCAGGTGCATCTTCCACCTGATGTTAATAGTGCACCAAGGTATTTAAATCTACAGATTTTGTGTTGAATTCTCATTCTTTGAGATAATCGTTGCTTTGCTATTTAAGCGAAGATCTTAATTTTTACTTCCTGTTGCTTCCATACCAGACATTTCCTGTAACTTTTCATCACTATTTTACTGTTAACACTGTATCATTAACATATAACAAGTAATACAGGGTAATTGAGAAGTCCCTCCGCAGTGGGTTCAGTGCTTCAATAATATGAATGTAACACGTTATGATACAGTACAACAGTATTAGTGTAATTGACGTTAATTAGATTTACTTTACAGCAAGTGTTGGAAGTGTCTTCCGTCATTCTCCACACACAAAGCAACTCTTCTTGACTTGTTTTAAAAAACGTCAATGAGGGTATCTCGCGTGATGGACTGAGTGTAGACAGTTATGGCAGCCTTCAGTTATAGTATTGTTTTTGGGCACCCCAGAAGAAGTAATTGGGCGGAGTGAGATCTGGTGACCGTGCTGGCCAAAGTCCCTTTGAAATTATGCGATCCGCAAAGAAGTCCTTAAGTAATTCTAGGGTGCGGTATGCAGTATGTGCAGTTGCACCATCTTGTTGGAAGTAGCCATTCAGTATGTCGTTTTCGTCAAGCTGGGCAATGAATGGGTACACAATGTGCGAACAGTACCGTTCAGAGTTAAGTGTGTTCTCAAAAAATAAGGGACCCACAATTCTTCTTCTCGAAATTGCTATCCAAACACCAATTTTCTGGTCATACAATGGTGCCTCGTAAAAAGTGTGAATTGGCTGTGGACCACAAGCGAGTGTTTTGGGAGTTTATGTAGCCAGATAAGTGAAACCGCGCTTCATCTGTATAAAACGTGTGGTCCAGAACCTCAATACCATTATTCTGTATGAACTTCTGATACCACTGACAATAACGTATCCTGTTATCGTGATCCGCAGGTTTCAGTTCCTGAACAGCGCACACTTTGTAAGGAAAGAAATTCAGTTTACGCCGAACTGCTTTTTGTGTAGATCTGTAGCTTACACCTGTCTCCTGCGCCAATTTTCGCAATGATTTTGATGGACTTGCCATCAATTTATCAGAAATATCCAACAATTTCTCCTCAGACAAAACAGTTGTCTGTCCACTTCGAGGAGCATCTGCCACAAAATCAGTCAATCAAAATTTGGCGATGAGATCTCGGACAGTGTCGCGAGGTGAGGAACTGTGGAATTCGGAAACTTCTCTGTGAATTAGTGTTTCACATCTTCTGTATACCTATCACCGGCATGAAAAACATACTCCACAAGAAAAATGCGCTCCTCGACAGTTAGCATACTGACACAGTCAGTGACTACAGTGCTAATGTCCTCCACCCGTGAGAAATACTGCGCATGCATTATGTGTAATATTGTTTGCACCTCGTTTTCCACTGATGATTTTAGTTATTTTGTATACTGTGCTTTGTTCATTTCTCAGTGCTGCCTCTTCTGCCTGTCTTGCAAGGTCATCCAGAAATGTCCTTTTGTTAGCACAGGTTTGACGTTTAACTTCCTTGTCCAGCTGACTGTACTGTTCACTATATATTGCTTTTAACCTGGGAGACTTAGCTTCTGTTTTCTTTCTTTTCATTTCCTTTATCTTCGCTGTGGTGTTTAGCGTATCTGGTGTTATCCAGTCTTGGCTCTTTCTTTCCTGGAATCCCAAGCATGACTTGCTGCTTTCCTTGTATATTGTTGAGATGGTGTTGAATCTTTGGTCAACATCATCGGTCTCTGTTCTTTCCTGGCTTTTGATAATCTCATATCTTCTCTTTACGTCGACCACGAAAGCTTTTCTGGTGAGGGGATCCTTCAGTTTTGTGATGTTGTATCTTTTCTGTTTGACTGCAACTGGTCCAGCAGCTCTGAGTTTCACTTTCAGTCTTGCTACTACTAGGTGATGATCACTTCCCACATCTGCGCCTCTTCTTACTTTCACGTCTTGTAGTGCATGTCTCCATCTGCCATTGATCATTATGTGATCTATCTGGTTTCTGTCTCGTCCGTTTGGTGATTCCCATGTTAACTTGTGCACTTCCTTGTGTGGAAAAAGTGTTCCTCCAATGACCAGGTTGTTAATACTCTCATTTGCGGTTCCACTGCCGCATTTCCCCATTACTCTTTCGTTATAATTATTGTGTGCTCCCACTTTCGCATTTAGGTCTCCCATTACTATAATGAGATCGTACCTGGGTGTAGTTTCCATTTCTTTTTGTACCTGTTGATAGAACTCGTCCTTGATCTCTTCATCGCTGTCGTTTGTTGGTGCATAGCATTGTATAATTGTGGTGTTGGTGAACCTCCCTCTCAGTCTTGCTCTTATCAGTCTGTTGTTGATGGGTTTCCATTCCAGTAAAGACCTTTCCATTCCTGTCTTCAGGATAATGGCTACACCTTCGTTGTGCTGACCATCCTCTCTGCCAGAATAAAGTAGTTTCCCCTGTAGCTGTTTTTATTCTCCCCTTACCTGTCCATCTGCTCTCGCTTATTCCCAGGATATGTATCTTGTAGTTCCTCATCTCTACTGTGATTTGTCTCAGCTTTCCTGCCTCATTCATAGTTCTGACGTTCCAAAAACCAATTCTGGTTTCATGTTTTGCGGTCGGGGCATCCGTTTTCATGCCAGTGGCTTCCTTTCGGCTTTCACCACTGTCAGTCATACGAGCCTAAGACTCCAGATGTTCGTCCCGCAGCAAAGTTTTTCCATTTATTGTTGTTTCCGTAACATGTGCGATTTTTTTTACATAGACAGGGGTGTCGGCCCTGTGCTAAAACCCCCAACCTGGAGGACCAGCTTTTGTCTGACCCCTACCCACACAGACCAGTCCAGCTTGGTTGAACCTACCAAGAGTAAATCTCCCACTGGCATAGCTCTGGGGATTGTCAGGGTACACAAGCTGCCATACCGCTACAAGGTATAAGTACCATTGATGGCAGGAGTACTACATCATTTGGTTCTATTTTGTTTGATTCAAGGAGTTCAAAGATTCTAGTTAGGGTTCGTAGTTTGTGCACCAGGTACCACAGGGGCCTGCAATTTTGATGGGTTCTTCTGTATTAGTAGCTACCACAAAGTGCCCGCTTCTAGCTGTTGAAAACGCACGAAAGTTGAGAAAACTGAGGAAAATTCATCAAGTTTAAGTCGTCACTGTCCCTTTGCTATTAAGCGAATTGTAATAAAATTTATATCACGATACTCATTATCCTCTTCTCTTTTGAAATGTATTAATTCCCGAATAATAAAAGTTATTGAAGTATTTTTTTTACTAATAAAAACAGCAACGTTACGCGTAGTTGGCCCGGGCGCGCGGCCAACTCTTGGCTTTTTTGCCTCACCCCGCTTCATTCAAACGGGTTTCGCTTGACCAGCAAACGTCTGATTTGCATACGGTTTTCACCATTAGAATGGCCAGAGGAATAGCTTTAATTTCGTATAATGCAAGCTCTAGAAAACAAAGTGGAAGATGTAGATTTCTCGAAGTGAAGTTGAAATTTTACAAGATTTGACATTTTAAGTTGTGTTATAATTCCTTGCATGGTATGAGAAGATTTGGGAGCCATTTTTATTTATTCCTGTAAAATATCACAGACTTCTGATGTTTGCTGGTGAAGCGATTTGACTTTAAGTAACGCTCTCTCAGTCAAGAATTTTAGCGAAAAATGCAGAGCGAGGCTGTTACATCGACCGGGATAACTCCCGATGTCGATCAAAATCAGCATGCCACTTATGTTGGTTCATGTTCAAACTTCATCACATCTTCTGATTTGAAGATGACTATACGTAAGTATATCACTTATTAACAATGTTTTGAACTTTAAATGTAAACTTTACAATAGTTTTAATATTATTTAACAATTTAACACGATCACATAGTGTTACCAACGGGCTGATCACCCGTTTGCCAGTCACTTCGATTACGGAAACAACAGCAAATGGATTGATTTGCCGTTGCCCTAAAGACGCCAATAGGCGTGATGGGAAACAATGGCAAAGAAAACCTATCTGCTGTTGCCCTAAGACGCCACTAGGCGTAATGGCCACTGACTGCTTTGACGGTCGGTGGCTAAGGACGGAAGAAGAAGAAGAAGAAGACATAGTTGTTGTAACAGCGTGGAACGAATGTGTTATCACCACTTCAGACATTCACGCATCAATCTAATTATTTCACGAGCTTGAAAAGCTAAGAATGTTACCAATCTGAATAAAAAAATGCATGTTTTGATTAATGTGTAATTGAATGAAGGTTTATTTTGCAACATAATAGGGTAAATTATGATCTTAAACGCGAAGGATATCGCAAGGCCAAAGCCAATTGAGTCAAGGCTAGGGGACCGGAAAATGCCATAATTAAACAAGCTGATGCTGTACTGAAATGTCCGGACTCGCTGCCAATAGTTGATAGTCTTAAAATTCCCCAAAAAGAAGATATATATATATATTTATTTTTATTTAAGGAAGAAAAATATACCGTTCACCCTCTGATGGGTTATAATTAGGATACATATTGTTTTCAATTCCAAATAATATGAAAAACTGCCGATATGAGAAAGTGGCATCACACCATTGTAAATTAGGACAATCACAATTGTGCTTATATGTTTAAAAAAAAAAAAAAAAATCAAGAAGAAACTCTGAACAAGAACAAGCCAGTAATAGTAATAGTACATGTAATTCTCTATACATGTAAAAACAAAAATAACTTCTGGAATTTTAATTTTCCAGATGACTCCTAGTAGGAGTCATCTGGAAAAATAAAATTCCAGAAGTTATATGGATGGGAATGCAACATGGCTCGAGGTAGACTGCTTGTAGTTTTTTTTTTTTTTTTTTTTCATAAAGCTACAGACCACAAAGTAACACACTACAAACAGATAAAAAGTGAAATGGAGAAGAGGAAGGAGCAGATAAAATAAAAGTAGAGAATGCAAGAGTGACGACGAAGAACCCAAAACATAGACTGAAATGGAAAATACGGAGTAAAGAGTCAGAGAGGGCAGTCAAAGAAAAAATTAAACAGTGAATAACTGTCAAGAATAGGAGGAAAAAAGAGAAAGATATTAAAAATGCAGAGAAGAAGATAGAGTTATATAACACAATCATAAGCCAAGGGGGTCTGTGCACCACAAAGGAGGGTGTGGATAAAATTTGTAAAGGACGATATGCCCTTAGAAATCTTAAGGCTCAGTTAAGATACTTAGTTGTTCTCCTTCTACCGTGAGGTGTAGAGGTAAGATACAGATAATTGATATTGAATGATAAGGACATTAATATTGAATGATAAGGACATTAAACTATCAGGAAATATCAAAGAATTGTATTTTGGACTTCTGAAGCATTTAGGTTTTGAGGTGTCATTGCCCTCTCACAGGCAAAGAGTGCGCCATGATCATTCTTCTCCAGTTAAAAAATGTCTTTTTAAATGCTAATAACCAGTTCTTTTAAAAAAATATAGCGTTTAGATGTTGCTAATTATTGTTTAGATGTTGTTAATTATTGCTACAAATTTTTTTAAATGAAATATGGACAGTATCTTAAAAAAAAAAAATTTTCATTTTCACACTTTTTTCTTCCCCTGCGACAAATTGGCCTCTGGACACATTTTAAAAAATTATACAAGAAGAAATAGATGTTTAAATCCTCTGAAAAAAATTGAGATATATTTATGTAGTATGCAGATTAATATGTACAAATTTAAAGCTTGTACCTTTTATACTTTTTGAAATATGATGTTGTGAATATTGACTTTCATTCAACAAACATTATTTTTCGGTAATGTGTTTTGCAGATTTGCAATTTTTGGTCTCAAATATATTGATAATTATTCATGATGTAGCTCTATAGTTTTCTTTGTGTGATCAGTATATTCCAGACTATATGCTGTTTGTCAGAGAAAGTTGTAAGATTATATTTAAGAAGACGGCAGTGTTCTGAAGTTGGTGTGATGTAACTTTTTCAATGTTGCGAAGTCCCCACATTTTTTAAAATGCTATAACTTTTTTATTTGTTGTCCTATTTTAAAAAATAAAGTACCAAATTTCCTGATTTACCAAGGGCTTCAAAACTACATTGTTTTCTCTGGTGTTTCTGTGCAAACAAAAATCACTTTGTGGTACCTAGTATTAGGTGGGATGATTATGGCCCCATATCCAGCATTTTATGGCTGCTTTAAAAGCTGATCTGTCTATGGAAGCATGGATAATATCTTCATATTGGCAAGTGTTTTCAGCAGTGTAGGTATGAGGCTTTTATTTGCAGGTTGCAGAAGGTTGGTAAGCATTATTGGTCTTTTTAGTTATATGTGGGATGGTAAGTCAGGTACAGCTTGAGTAGGCAGTCTAGTCTCTGGTATGTAGTGCTTCCCTGAAAGCTCTTGGTACCTTCTAGCGAAGGAGGTCTTTTTAATTCGGTACTTGGAGTTGTGGTCGCTGATAACATTTTTGCAGGGGTTATCCTTGTCAGCTCGCAAGAACCTTTCTGCCATTAGAATAACTGATTTCTCTCTCCTTAGTTCTAGGTGGCTTCACATTGGCGGAAATCTCACATGCGCTGGTCAAGTCAATTCAAGTCTCCTTTTTTTAAAAGAATTTTTTACAGAATAATAGGAAATGTATGCTCTTACAAGGCTAGTCCCCAACAGCCATAAGTAGGAGATAGTTTGACATGATTAAATCATTCACCATAAGCGACCAGAGGTATGAGATGGTTTAAACTTCATTCATTCTCCACTAGTGACTGGAAGAGATTGTTTAACGTGATTTTCATTCTCCATGAGTGACTGTATAGGCTGCCTTTAAACCTATTTTAATAAACATTTGTAAATATCATTAAAACTACAAGATTTCAAAGGATAAGTGGGGTAAATGCATTTTGTTAGTATTGTCTGTGCATGGTGGTATTAAAGTGCAGCCCTGGCCAAATGTCCTCACCTTTGTATAAAAAAATCCAGTAATTTCTGTTAATTATATAATTTTGAGGTAGGTCAAGGTAATATTTATGTCCGAAGTAAATATTTAAACTCGCTTAAGCAGAAGTTCTGTCTTCACGCCTCATCAGAAAAGTTATAAACATGTAAGGCCGTGGGTAAATTTTATGCGGTCTTCACAAGTGTGTGGGCAGAAAAGGATTGACAAATGCAGGAAAGATGCCAAGGAGTTGAAACGGATGATAGCGAGATCAAACAGCAACCTTGTTATAGCTTGCTCTGATCAGAGAACTTTTGAACCCTGGGTTATGGGCAGATAATTCTTATAAATGACCCACCTCTGCTGCAGTAAATGATAATACAGTAATAAACAATAAAATGGTTGACTGTTGCTGTAAGGAGATTGTGGTGTTTTTTTTTTATTTATGTAAAACTTTTGCCTCGTTTTGGCGAGGCGCATCCCGTTCAACCTAGTCGGTTATATTAGAGCGCATGTCCAAATATAAAAGACCCTTAAGTCTGGAGATTATTATTGTGCTGTTCCGATGATCCATAGTTTGACTTTCCATAGTGCTTAAAACTTCTGTCCCTCTAATTTGCATAGTTTCCTCCTTTCTTCAGATTATACCATAACAAAAATATACCTATTTATATAAATATTGTTTAATATTCAAAGGCCTCAGGTTTGCCTCTATAGGCCTGTACTGTTGTAGTTTTTTAATTCTCTTTTTTTACTCCCTATGGAGCATGACTGCAGCGTGACCAAAATATTTATGTGACAGTCAAGAAGAATCTGTGTGTCAGTCAGAGGTCTCGACTTCCTCACCGGACAAAATCAGTATCTACTTGATACAAACAGGATGCAATGACAGTGTCAATTTATCTTTCCTGAAGTTTGAACATGCTCTGGAAGACTTATGAACAATACAAAGATTCAAAGCAAGGTCACCAATTCTTAAAAATTTACACGGAAGTGAAAATGAACTCACTTTTTTGTCTATGAATGTTAATTCATAGCTACCCTTCAGTACCCTAAGGACATAGGCCGTTGACAATTTTATGCTAAGCCTTCTTGTCCCAGGAACCACGGTAGCGCAGTGGTTAGTGCACTGGCTTCCTAGCTGGGTGGTCCATGGTTCGATCCTCGGTTGAGGTGGGTTTTTTTAGGCCGCAAACGGCTCCGGGGTTTACCCAGCCTAAAAAATTGGGTACCAGAGCAACTCTGGGAAGGTTAAGGTGGCCGGTGTGATGCTGACCACATCACCCCTAGTATGCCGATGGTCAAGAAAATACGGGCCTAACACCATATTTCCAATATGCCTCAATGGGCATGTAACGGGATCCCTTCTTGTCCTGTTCCATCTGTTCAAGGCCTTTTCATGTCTTCTTTATGCCTTTAGTCCCCTGTAAATGTTTCTTGTTTATTTCTTCATTTCATGAATATTGACGTTACACACATTAGTCATATAAAAAATTGCAGTGCTACGACATGCTGGCAGCTGCTGTTGTTATTGAATACTTGCTGCATGTGGTTAATGTCTCTAAGACTAGTAGATGCTAAGATTTAGATGTCTCTAAGACTAGTAGATGCTAAGATTTAGATGTCTCTAAGACTAGTAGATGCCAAAATTTAGATGTCTCTAAGACTAGTAGATGCCAAGATTTAGATGTCTCTAAGACTAGTAGATGCTAAGATTTAGATGTCTCTAAGACTAGTAGATGCTAAGATTTAGATGTCTCTAAGACTAGTAGATGCTAAGATTTAGATGTCTCTAAGACTAGTAGATGCTAAGATTTAGATGTCTCTAAGACTAGTAGATGCCAAGATTTAGATGTCTCTAAGACTAGTAGATGCTAAGATTTAGATGTCTCTAAGACTAGTAGATGCCAAGATTTAGATGTCTCTAAGACTAGTAGATGCCAAGATTTAGATGTCTCTAAGACTAGTAGATGCTAAGATTTAGATGTCTCTAAGACTAGTAGATGCTAAGATTTAGATGTCTCTAAGACTAGTAGATGCTAAGATTTAGATGTCTCTAAGACTAATAAATGCTAAGATTTAGATGTCTCTAAGACTAATAGATGCTAAGATTTAGATGTCTCTAAGACTAGTAGATGCTAAGATTTAGATGTACAATAGTTGATGCTGCTGTGGATCAAATCCTTGTGCATTGTTTGATTATGAGATGTATCTTTTAAATTTGGTGGTGCTTGCAACAATGGCAATAGAAAATAACATTGTAATATACAAATTACAATGCTTTTAATTTGTATTTGAAAAGTGAAAAACGTGCAAAAAGAGTAAGTAAATTATAATTATGTGTGTATATGGTTAAACAAACAATAAAACACTTGTAAATAAAGGGTTAAAATAATTACTTTATGCTTTCGTTCTGATTCTGCTCGCAAAATATCCATCTTTGAGCTAACTCCTGATAAGTAGAAATATTTTAAATGGTTCCAACGACTTCTACATATCCAGACTGCTAGGTATTTGTATTAATTACCCATTTACAGCTGGGTAGACTGGAGTGTGTCAATATTGTGAAATGAACCCATCACCTTTGCTGCAAGAGACCAGCGCAGCATCTGACACTCATCTGTCATAATATCCAGTCATCATCATATTATCTTACATTTTCTTATTCCTTCATTCATTTTCAAATACCATTATAATTTATGCATTAACTAATAATATTCTAATCGGCCCTCAAGCTTGGTGCAATAAGTTTATTGGTTCACAAACTACATGGGTATAATTGTGACTATATTTCTATGACTATCAAGTTTGGTCACCTATAGTTTCTAGGGGTCTCAGAGAAACAATATGACTAGTGTCCTATTAGGCATGTGGTAACTAATATAAAACTAATAGCTACAGAAACCATCGCCACAAGAGCACATGAATGCTTAGATACAAGCTTCCTAGCTGCAGTCCTGGCTGGCTCTGTAACAAGCTAAGGAAAATTATGAACACACAAATGTTTGGCCCTGTTTATTATTTTGTGTGGCCAGTAACTAAAGCTGGTACAGCTATTTATTTGTTCTTGAAAACGGATGCTATGGTTATACTTGTTTGTCTATGAAATACATTGGTTTAGTATATCCATCCGTGAACAGTATTAGTATATAATTGCATTTCTTTGTACATGAAATGTGTTGGTTTAGCTGCATTTACCTATAAACTATATTGGCTTAGTGAAGTTTATCTATCCATTAACAGTATTAATATTGTGCATTTCATGTGTTGGTTTAGTTATGCTTTTCTGTCCATCAAATATGTTGAGTGAGCAGTACTTGTCCATTAAATTACATTTATTGTTACTATGTTGGGGCAGTTAATCATATTTGTCTATGAGCTGTGTTGGTATAGTTAAGTTAATTTGGTCATGAATTGTGTTGATATAGTTAAAGTTTATTTGTCTATGACCTATGTTGCTACTGCTGTGGTTAAACTGCTTTGGTTGATTTGTTTATACAGATTAAAGATCTTATCTTCAGACATATCTATCACAGCAAAAATATAAAGCTCTGTTAAACAGTCCAAAATGGTATCATGTCACATCAGTATTTGACAAGTGATATTTGTGTGAAATCTGCTGTGATGTGCTTTCTGTGATAAATGCCAGGATATATCCACTGAAGATGTACAAGTGATAAGATGGAGGAGCCAAGAATGCAATGGCTATATATATACCTTCAGCATCATGAGATAATTCACCATCATCATTTGTTAGTAAGGAACACCAGGGCTGTAACTTGCTCACTGCTAGTTTCTATTTTGGGCTGCCTTTTTTTTCAGCTCTGCCCTCGAGATCCACATATGACTGAGTGATGTATGATACCAAGTGTATATTCAGAGCTGACGCTTAGGGGTGTCTGCCATCCATTGATTTTGGCTGCTGTATAATGATTCTGAGTGTTACTATCTTATCTGTGCATAACCTTTCTGTTAGAATCTCACTTGTTCCATCCAAGGTTTTTTTTAATACGCTCCGGCATCACCCTGATCAGAATTTTGTGACTCAGTTATTAATGTAAAAACAAGTACTACAGAAATAATAAATGGGAATTATCAAGGCTCTTCTTTACTGCATAGTTTGAAACGTGGATACTGAATAAGTAGAAATGCAGATATGATGACGAATGAGGAGTATATTTTAATAACAGAAATGAACAAAATCTTGAAACAACAGGAAATATAAGAAGAGAAATAATGCACAACATTAAAATCAGTTAAAACATTTTGGATCAAACAGATGTATATATATATTTTGTATAGGATGCCTGTCTGGTACCACACATAATTCAAGACAGCTTAGATGCAAAAAGACTGGTTCAGCATGATTCAGGGGATATAAGTTGCAGCATCTGGAACAAGCCATGCGGACATTAGTAAACAAATGACCTGTTTTTTACTCTTATGTTAAAGCTGAAGATTTAAAGCCTCATTTCTCTAGCTTGGAATTATTCTCTTCATATTTATTTCTCTTTTGCATACTATTAGTATTTCTCCATCTCTTGAACATGCTTACTAGTTAAAGCATTATATATGGAACAAAACAGCATTCACAGATCTACAATAGAAAATCCTGAAAAGGTACAGTACAAAAGTACTTAAAATGTCCAAGTCCGCATTTGGTAGTTCCACTTTTGTTTTAATTTAAAACTGTTATGTACATCCATATAATGGAAGTGAGAAAGTGCAGCTGATAATTAGCAGATTTGCTGCTTAGCTAATGATGACAGGTATTTAGTGATCCTGTTAGCTTTAAAAAAAAAAAACAGCCATATTTTGATGTGTAACTCTCACAAAATAATAAAAATATCAACTGTGTATTAAGGGCGTGAGCACTGCTTGGGCAGATACCAATGCTTGATCCATAAACTGCATTATGGGACAGATTTATTTTTAGGCTGAGGTATTTGACATAGGAATATATGAACTAGTTAAAAAAGAGAGAGAGAGACTTCCTCAAATAGAACAAGGCTTAAAAACTATCTACACAAATAATGTACCTGAAATATCACATAACTGACATTTTTATTTTTAAAATGTAAGCATCATTAAAAAAAAACAATAGGATTAAAAAACCTATTCTTTTATTTTTTAAAAGAGGCGCAGTCAACAGTAAAATGGCCATTCTTTACTGATGTGATATAGCAGTCAACAGTATAATGGCCATTCTTTACTGATGTGATATAGAAGTACCGGTACGTAAGATCACTGGACATCAGAGATGTGATTTTCCAGAAACATATTAAGAATCCAAAGGACGCCTAAAAATTATAATAAAATGAGACCAGTTTGCAAAGAAGAAGATGATCTTAAAGAGACGGCAAATTTTCATTAGAGACTTTTTGTAAAGAAAGAGACAAGGCAGAACTTATCAGATGCAGGCAAAAGTGGAGGAAGGAGAAACAGGCAGACAAAGAGAGGATGCAGGAGAGTTAACAAGATGACATAGGATTTTTATAGAGATTTTCACATTCACAAACATAATTTCCATATCAATACATCCTTCATAATAATAAGCAATGATATATGTCTAAATATTAAAACCTGATATACAATGATATATGTCTACATATTAAAACATACTTACTTACTTAGTCGTTCCCCTTCTACCGTGAGGTGTAGAGGTCATATTAAAATATGCTGAACTAAATTTTATTTGATATAAGTTAATATTAAAATACCAAAGATACACCCTCTATACCAGACACACTGAATACAGTAGTTTTGCCCACTACTAGAATTACAGCACTCATAAAATCTAAGTATTTCTGATACAAATGTTTGTGGAAAATGAATACATAACAATCTGCAATAAAACAAAAACAAAAAACTAGAACATCATAAAAGAATTAGTCCAGAAATTGGAATGATATTAGCAGAAATAAATAAAAAAAATGCATAAGAGAATGATTTACTCCTTGACAAAGCAAATGCACATTTCAAGATAATCTGAACCACTCATTCGAGATGCAAAGGAATTTATCAGGCTTGTATAAATTCCTGGGTTAGACCATTAAACAAGACCCTGAATTGCCTCTTTTCAGTGCATCCTAGAAACAGGTAATCTTGACGGTCAAACTCATTCTCGAGTTGCCTGGCCAAAGCTCAGGGATTGAATAAACACACCACAGCAGAGACACCAGGATTCCCACTGCAGCAAAACATGCAAAAGTATTACAGACTAAGCTTATGGGAATCGCTCGAGCCCCAGACTTCACTCCAACTGTTACTTAGCTGACTGTGTGCAAGAAGATTCCACAGAGGTGAGGACAGTGGCTCTGTGCAGGACATGATTATTCCTTGGGTCACCCTCTGGATGGTAGGGAAAGCATGGTATGCCAGCTTAAAACCAGATGTGAGGAGTCATTAAAGATATGACGAGCCAGGATAAAACACCTGGGAAAGAATCTGGAGCTCTGACTCCAACTTGACAAGTTGCAAAAAGCCATAGGAATACTCTATAATGCCAAGCAAAACCACCTTTTCACTGAACAAGCTGAGACATTTCTTTGGTATACAAAATCAGTCACAGGAAATAGCTAGACAAAACCATAAAAAACCTGTGACAAATTATGAATCGACCAAAAAAGAATTCATTGAAACTAGTTATACCATTCAGGAAATTAATAGTGTATTACAAAAATTAAAAACCAAGAAAACCCCATGACCAGACAAGATTACTAATGAAACTAAACCTTGTTCTAAATACAAAGTCAGCGCTCCTAAACTTCATCTACAGAACATGGGCAGCAAGTAATCCTAAAGTACAGCTCACTACAAACATTAATTCAGTTTGGAAGAAAAACAAGCCAGCTGAAGAACCTAAGGCAGCGTTTCTCAACCTTTTTGTGTTCACGGCACACTTTTCAATTTTCTAAAAATTTACGGCACACCTATCTGACCCTGCGCCTGAATACACAATTACAGTGATATGCACTAACTTGAAAACACTAATTTGTGGGTACTTTAGAATAAAGAAAACTCTCAATTTGATTGTCTTTTAATTGTTTAAAATAATATTGAAGTATATCTATTTTTGTTCAAAGCAGTTAATAGTTCCAATTATTATTGAATAAATTCAAGCTATAAGATCACTAAAAATATATTTCATATAGTAAATTTACAAAATTGTTGCGGCACACTTTGATAAGCGCGGCGGCACACTAGTGTGCCGCTGCACACCGCTTGAGAAATACTGACCTAAGGGAATACAGACTAGTCTCACTGACCTCAGCCATTGGAAAACTCACTGAAAGAGTGGTCAATCACAAACTCTACTGCAGGCTGGAAAGCAAAAAAGTGATCAATGCAAGCTTCATGAAAGTTTGCAGAACGGAAGACTAACTCCTTTTGTGCAAATAACCCTAGGTGCACTCTAAGGGGGTTAGCGTAACACAGCTGTACTGCTTTGATCTTCAGCAAGCATATGACACAGTATGGATAATTTTTTTGCTAAGATGATTAAAAAAAAATGGGTATACCCAGAAAAATGTACCTTTAAATTAAAGCCTTCCTGAGTAATAGAACAATATAAACTACAGTAGAGGCACCAGAAATAAAAAAATGGCTAGATGAAAAATGGCAAAGATCTGTATTAAACTGCTCCCTCTTATCTAGAGGGTGATTAAAAAAGTCACTCCTCATTTTTAAATACAAAAAAAAAAAAAAAAAAAAAAAAAAAAAGACCCAATCTAAGCTCACTAGAGCCCTTATCACAACAGCTATGTGCTGCATGTTTTGGAAACTTAAACAAAAAAAAAAAAAAAAAAAAAGCAGTATAGTTTTCTCCAGGAGCATCACGGAAAGCAGAATGGTGTACCAGCTAAGACATGACAGACAGCTACTGCCCAGAGAAGAATATCCAACATACTTAGTGGACTGACAGACATTTACTCCTCAAAATACAAGGCCAGTAGGTGCCCAAAAATAGTTAAACATATTGCGAGTCCAAGCAGAAAATTCTCTAGCTTTAACTTTTTTTTTCTCTAATCTCTCCCTTTATCTCCTACAGTTCTACCAAATCAACCCTGTGATCTACCAGTAGATAGGGAGCCACCGGTCGCCAACCCCTAGATTACCAAAATTAGGAGCAAGCATGCTCCTTGGGGAGCTATTGTCTGCGGAGCAAGCATGGCTCAAATACTTCAGCCAACAGACAGCTAAACTAATACTCCATAACACTGCTTCAAAGAGAATGGCTGAACCAATGGGCAAATGAGTCTACTGGCTGTGCCATGTACTCGTAAAAAGAAATGACCCACACATTAACTATGACTCATACAGCATAATACAATCTTTCAACTAAGAATAGAGAACAAACTCAATAACTAACTAAATGAAACCCCTCACATGTGTCTAATTGCTGCAACAGTACCCATCGAAACGAGGAAGTTTAACATGTGCTGCTGACACGCCTCGACTCATCACAGAAAGAAGAAAGACACAGCCAGGCTTCCCAACAATCACACTCTATAAGGCACCATGCATCAGCTACTGAACACATGTTTAAGTTGGCATTAGCTGTGAAGCGTGACGAGCTCAGCAGCCCTTCTTCTTTGATCCTTAGCCGCCGACCGTCAAAGCAGTCAGTGGCCACTATGCCTGGTGGCGTCTTGTAGGGCAACAACAAATTGATTCCACCTTGCTCGGTCGGCGGCCATCCCTCGTACAGCCCTTATATCAGCAGCCCTAGTTAAACAATATCACTCTCGCTCAGCTTGAAGATAATTTTTAAATGCCAGAGTATTTATACATTTGTAATGGAGAAAAATAATGTTTAGAATCCAAAGAACAGCTACTGAGGATATCCTGTTAAAAGCAAAGACACCGCAAGATCAGATAGAGGTCATATTCTTTCATATGGCACATTTAGAGAAGTAAGTTGTGACAGAAGACAATAATGATGGAAAGATAGGTTGACAAAGACAGTATACAATAGTCTAACAACATATGTAGGAGAGATTCAGCAACAAAAGTGATTTAATTTATAAGTTTCAGAAATTTGTGGAAAGACAAGGTAAATGCCAATTGACGTGGCATTTCAACGATAATTTAAGGCACACAATGTATAAATTGTTTAAATAAAGTAAAGATAACAAAATTTAAATTACTACCAAAACCTGTCTTTCCCCACAGTGGTGGAAAGGTAATGACATAGCTTACAGCTTGGGTAATGGTTGACTTTTTGCCATCTCAGAAACAATGTGCAGAAACATAAAAACGAGAAAACAAGTAAAAGAATGTAAAATAATATCTGAATGCTTCAGGATTCCAGAAAGTCTGCCATAAGAGGGAAAATGATTTTCATTGAAACACTGGTAAACATCATGAATAATATGTACAAAGATATATTTGTAAAACATTTAGTCAATTTTGTTATAATGTATGTACTATACACCTGTGTTTTGGTTTTAGGTGGGCATGTATGTTTTTGCGTAGATTTGTGCTGCAATATCAAACATATATTTACAACTGTTATAAAGAACAGTAAATAGCTTAGAGCTTAGATAACTTATAAAATCTATAATCCTCCAATTTTAGTTCAAGTCTCATACTGCAATGATTATAAAACATAAAGATCGGAGAATCATCTATTAGTCTTTGATTCATTCTCTAAATCATCAACCACAAACAAAACATTTATAATTTTGGTCCTATCTGCAGGACATCCATCACAAATGTCACAGCAGCTACTGGATCCTCGAAATCCTTGATGCTGTCGCGTGCAAGAGCCCATTCAGGTCGAATGCGATGACGCTTAGTTTTTGATGGTGTCAGCACTGGTAATGTGCAGTTGAAGCTTCTCATTGCTGCCATTTTGGCTTGTGTTACCTGTCGGTTTTGCTGTGTTCTTCGTTTGCGAAGGGCAAGAGCATGGATGCTCTGGAATCGGTCAACAACGAGTGGATGTCTCAAGATTTGCTTAAAACACAGAACACAGAACAGCTCTCATTTAAAGTGTGTAAATGGCATCTGGATTAGTAATTGTAACAGGTAACTATTGCAATATCTTAATCCATATCTTTACAAGGTAATTCAAAAATAAGCAACAGTGATACAGCCGGATAGACTTATGGCGAAATAGGTGTGGTGGAAGTATTCATGTTGGAGCTGATGAATGAACCAGATTCAACAGTTGAAGCACCAGTGAGAAAACTTGTGAAAGAAAATTATGTCTGTCCTTCAAGTAGAGTGTAAAAATTACTGTTTCTAATCTGTCAATGCATAGTGATCGCCATACCTACAATACTTTAGTCTAACTAACTCTAATAACATATATTCAGATGTTGCACTGGAGTACAGCAAACAGTAAGATCATCTAGCATACAGAAATATCAAAGAAGCAAAAGTTAAAGCCATTACAACAATCCCCCCCCCCCCCCCCCCCCAACAAAAACAAACAAACCACAGCATTTCTTTCAATCTTACCGCTCTCCTTCCTGGATGGAGTCCAAGAATTCCTAGAAGCATACAGCAGTTATTAAAAATGGCTCCTTTCTCTCTATAAATGTGTAGAAGTTCTACTATAGATGACACACTATCCTGTGGCTCAATGACTGCTGCAATGGTTTTCTCATACTGTGGAGGCATGAAATGATGACAGGAATGCACAAGTAATGCTTTTTTTAATTCATGCTTACCTAGCACTTTCTGCCATAACTCTCAGCGATCATGCCATTTTATTCAACATTTTCACGAGAAAAGTAAGAAACAAAACTGGGAATTCGTTGAAAATGAGGACACAAGCAATTTCATATCTATTTTAAGATAACTAACAGAGAGAACCCAACGGGCTGATCACCCGTTTGCCAGTCACTTTGATTACGGAAACAACGACAAATGGATTGATTTGTCGTTGCCCTAAAGACGCCATTAGGCGTGATGGGAACAACGGCAAAGAAAATCTATTCGCTGTTGCCCTTAAGACGCCACTAGGCGTAATGACCACTGACTGCTTTCCCGGTCGTTGGCTAAGGACGGAAGAAGAAGAAGAAGAAGAACAGAGAGAACCTTACAAGTAACAACAGTTCTATCCTCGCACTTACTACATTGTAGTAAGGTATGTGACGGTCAAACATGAGGAAGTTATCACAATGTTAAAAAACTTAGATATTGATGACAAAGACCTGAGAATAATTTTTTAAAAAAATAAATGTATAAGAAATTGCCACCAAATAGGGAAGACGGTGTGTCATGTTTTGGTCTGTCTTACACCACGGTCATATTTACCGCACGCAATACTATAGGAAAACGGACCTGTAACTGTACTTTTTCTCTTGTTGAGGTGATCACTGGCCCAAGACAGTATACATGTTGTTAGGTGTGTAGTGCGAGCGTATGATGAACTGAGTGTGGGTGCGAATGAAGGCGCGAATGTGTTTAGGCTCGTATATATGTAGACCCTGCAACCCATACACTCACATGCAGTAGTCAAGGATGCTTGGACACTGCAGACACGTTTCAAAACATTTATTGACGAGAACACACATGGTATCAACAGGAACAGTCAGTGTAACAAGGTCATGCTGACCGGAAATCGATAGGTATACATTAGGCATTCAGCAAGCTGGTAAACATTTGAATATTCGTGCATGGTCAATACAATGTTCTTCAATAAGGACAGTTCGTGGCGTCGCCCTGGGATTACTGACTAAACGCGTTAGATACCTTAATCACTTTGACACATAGGTGCAACTTGGCATTCCCCGCCAATTGCACATTATCAGGCTGTAGTATAATAGCCGAAAACACAGGCCTCGTTCTGACGTCGGCTGTGTACTTCTGATAAGCAGGTTACCATCAACCCTGCAGTAATGCTTATTGTAGACATAAATATGCCGCCAATCTGCGGCTCCCACAATATATATCTTAGTCACTGGATTTCTGGATGGTATGAAGACTAATAGTCTTGGATGGCTACCTTGAGCACAACATATAAGTTCTGAAATGGAGGACCGGTGAGCTGCAGTTCACAGACTAGGCAATCTTCTAACATGTTCTGCTACCGAAAGCATAGTAATGGAAAAAGTCGGTATTACCTGTAACCGAATCCACAGAACTTAACAAGGAACTCTGCTGTCATTCCAACGCACAGAGATTCACTGGGGAAAACTGCCAGTGCAGTCACTTCGAAGATTCTCCCCGAAAAACACAATGGACTCTCGTCCCTTCAGAAACCAGGACACTTCCCGGCTTGCCGGAAGTCTAACTCAACTCCCGCTTAAAAAAAACCTGCCCATGGGCATACGCCCGAACTGTCTACCTTTGACCCTAAAGGTCAAACACAATGAATGAATAAACAAGGGAAGACAACCCCTAATCAACCTGACATCGCAGGTAAAGACACAATTATTCTTATGATAAAAACATAAGCAAATAACTTGACAGATGACTCCGTCAAAAATGACAGCAACAGGACCGATATAAGAACCAATGAAAACGCTCCTTTTCCTAGTGTGTATAATGAAACCTTTTAGGCTTAACACAGAGGCCCATTTTGTGTAAAGGATAGTAAGAATTTATTTAATTTCTTAAGAACTAGAGATGTTTAAAAGGAAAGATATAGATAGTTCAATAACGGGGATGTTACTTAAGAGGTAGGTGCAAAGACTTCCTCGAATAGTAGTTCATTTAAAGAGAAAAATCGTTTAAATTGACATCTATACATCAGGGTAATCCCCAATTTAGTTAGTTAAAGTCTGCATAGATTTAAATGCATTGTGCTAACTAAACAATTATTAGATAGAACGGTAGAGATAAATTCACAGTATAATTCTAACTTTAAATGATCAAAATCGGTTCAGAATTAAGAGAGATAATAAATATTTAAAATTTTGCACACTGAACAAGCAGGCAAAAGATGCCTCGTTTTTAGATTCCTAACACCGGTTTTTGACCGTGTTCTCCGATACGGGGGAGCGACGGTATAAATGTCCTTGAACTTGGTTGATTTGGGGCCACAACTTTTTGAAACACTAAGCGGTACAGAAGAGAGCGGCAAAAAAGTGTGCTGTCAAATACTTTGCCACTGCATCTGCATAGCAGACCTAGATACCTTTTGACAGCCTGTTAAAGCTTATGTGTATTGCCTGAGGGTAAGAAAGAATATATATATGTATATAATTATGTAATTTTCTTGTGATTAATCCACTTGTGTGTTCGTAAGTGTGTTGAGTGTGTTAAGAAAAAAACTTACAGGACGAGTGTATTGCCATCTGAACGCCAGCATGTGTTGACTTTTAGAGACGAAAGCCAGCATTGGGAAATGTGTAGAATATTTGAGAATTATGGCAAAAATACGACTGTAGGTTTAATAATGTATTTGAAGGAGTATTTCCTAAAGGAAAGACACACTGATCAGGACCATGAGAAAGGATCACAGAATTTGTTAACATGTATTAATCAAGGTGTCACTTAATAGTTTGAACTAAACCAAATCATCATATGGAAGCAGATCATGGACAAATGGATCTAACGTAGGATTTATAAGGAAAGTGTAATCACATTGAACTGGCTGTGAGTGGTGCTGAGGTAAATTGTCCTGTGCAACTCTTAGCACCATGTCTGAAACTGTTTGTTACATCCATTGTGTGTGTGGATAGAATAGTGCTGGACCATACATGGGTTGTGATTATTTGTATTACAGGTTTTATCCTGCAACTACTAAGATTGTACAAGACATTCACTTCTGAGGGACTCTGTGGTGCAAACGTTCTCAATATACCTAGAACTAGACAACCTATGTTTCCCAGCCTGGAGATCCAGACCTTTTGTGATCCTGGCTATAGTGGATGCATCTCATTTTCGGAGATAAGTGGTAACACAATTCCACTGATCAGCCTATCCAGAGACATTATCAAACAAATAAAATACTAATAACAACAAAAACAGTTTGAGTGATGACTCATGAAGGACTTTAATAAACTAAATACCAACTTTACAGTCCAGTGAAAGTGTCATATATATATATATATATATATATATATATATATATATATATATATATATATATATATATATATATGTCAAGTGCTTGCTGTGTGTACACATTGACAAATATGTATTACATACACATGGAGCGACAAACATGGCTCGTTTTTCACAGCTAATTGTTAACTCACTAAACTCCAACACGTAGATACGATATCCGACGACTTTATGTCACAAACTTGAGTATAACACAATAACACAGGCAGACTGCCGCTTTGGCCATAAATCATCACATAAGAAAAGCACAATATATGATGTGCATAATTAGAACAGCATCTCATGGAAAGAATTTCACAATATCTTAATATATTTCCTATTTTCCTTCAACCATTTCGCCTTCACTCTCCACGTAATCTCGCCTCGCTCTCATCTCTGTCTCGAATGACCTTTTTACCCATGACCCTTTTCACACCTGACCAGTCTTCACCACCACTTCGTTCACAACAACTCAGCCATGCCCGTGAACTCGACATTAGCGCTTACTGCTACTAATGCATTCATGCCCGCAAGCAAACTTAACATTCACTCACTTCAACTCACAACTTACATAAACATATCTAGTTCCCACCGGAGCATGAGTACTGACATTCATTCTATAAACCGTTCGTGACATCCACCCCTCCCTCTCCAAGTGAAAAACATAGTTTTTCACTGGATGGGTGGTAGATATCAGGAAACCAACCATCCAAAACCTCTGATTACATATGTGGGCAAAATCTATAGCATCAGTGTGAAAATATGCCATCTACAAATAATCAATAATAACATTCTGAAGAACACAAAAATAAAATTAAAAAAAAAAAAAATTACAATAGAACCGAGTTGCTAGAAAAATACAACAGCAACCATATGGCAAAAATCATGCATCTCTAATTACACACAAAATTGAAGGTGATAACATTACATCAATTTCACCAAATTCTCCTATACCGGAGAATATCTGTTCTATAACCCTGTACTTGATACCCAACATATGATAAGAACTTAGCTTATACAAAAATCATGCAGAATACAGTTGAGAAAACATTACTCATGTACAAGTATCAAATACTACATAGAAATGGTGGTTAAAAAAAAAACACACACACCCATTTACTACAAGCAAGTGTTCATAATCTAGATAATGAATCTGCAAGGACATTCAATTTACCCTGAATAGGAAAAACAGTGAAGTTGTACTGTTGTAACAACAACGACCACCTTGTTAAACGTGAATTTGGTGACCTAGATGACTTAAGAAAAGTCAATGGACAATGGTCCGTTTCCAGCACAAAATGAGATCCTAACAAATACCTAGAGAGTTTGGAAACAGCCCAAATAATAGCTAAACACTCTCTCTCTATAGTGGCATATCGCGTTTCAGCCGGAAGCAACTTTCTGCTGACATACATGACAGGATGTAGAAACCCATCATGTTCTTGCATCAGACACGCACCAATGCCCACTGCAGAAGCATCAGTTCTCAGTACAAAGGGCTTAGCCAAGTCTGGCAGTAGAAGAATGGGCTCGCTGGAGAATACAGCCTTGATGTTCCTCAGTGCTCTATCACACTCTTCAGTCCAGACCACTCTGTTTGGCGTGCCCTTTTTAGTGAGTGATGTTAGAGCTGATGACAATGAAGAGAACCTGGGGATAAATTTATGATAAAAATTTATCAGACCGAGTAAACTATGTACTTGTTTCTTTGTTTTTGGAGGTTGCAAATTCAAAATTCTTCCAACTGTTTGATCAACTGGTTTTAAAACACCCTGTCCTACCACATACCCCAGAAATGTTAACTCCTGAAACCCCACCTTAATCTTACTGGGTCTTGCTGTAAGGTGATGCACCCGAAGGCATGATAACAGTGACTTCAATCCCTCTACATGTTCTTCCCACGTGTCATGAAACAAACAGATGTCATCAATATATGTGATAACATCCTTCTGTCCCCTCAAAAGCATTCTCATCATTCTCACAAAAGTTGCAGGGGCATTCACCAGTCCAAAGCACATATAATTAAACTGGAAAAGACCCTGAGGGGTACAAAATGCTGTAAGTGGCCTAGCGCCTTCTGCTAAGGGAATTTGCCAATACCCCCTCGATAAGTCTAGTTTGGTAAAATACTTTGCCCCCGCTATTTGGGATAGGAGAACCTCTTGGTTGGGCATAGGTTCCGCATCTATCACTTTGACACTATTCAAGCGGCGGAAGTCTATACATATCCGTAGGGATTTATCCTTCTTCCGCACGATGACCATGGGAAATGAGTATGATGATTCAGATGGGGAGATAACACCTAAGCGTAACATATCATTCACTTCTTTTTCAACAGCAGAAGTATAATGTAGTGGAATAGGATATGGTCTCACCCGGATGGGCTCTCCATAGGTCAGTTTAATATCATGCTCAACTAAATCAGTTCTTCCAGGAATATCTGTGAGCACATCTTGAAATTCGCACAGCAGTGACTTCACCTGTTTCCTCTGATGCTGTGGTAGAGATGCAGAGACCTCTACATCACCCCATGATTCTGAAGCAACCAATGGCAATAGTGGGATCTGGAGATTGACCTCCTCACCTTTGTCTCCATCTTCCTCGATGACTGCTGCACTAGCTACAGTAACTGTACTATCAAGAACAGCGCTCACAACTGGTTCCAGTTCAGTTGGACGTACTACATATGGTTTTAGCATATTAATATGGAAAATCTTCTCCTTCCCTCGGACTAATATCAGATAATCCACATCAGTAATCTGTTTCTTTACTTGAAATGGACCTTGCCAGCTCACTAGCAGGTGATTTTCTTTGGTAGGTAGCAACAACCATACCTCGCTGCCAGGACTGAGGGATACAAGTTTGCTATTCCTATTGGCGTATGCTCTATACCTTGCACCCGATGTCTGTAATGCCTCACGTGCTATCGAACACGATGTAATTATGCATTCTCGCAAGTCAATGACATACTCATAACTTGACTTGACGCTATCATCAGCATAATTCCCGGTCAGCAAGTCTCTCAAAATTTTCATTGGACCCCGAGGATTTGCGCCAAATACTAGCTCAAACGGTGAGAATCCTGTGCTCTCTTGTGGCATCTCTCTGTATGCAAACAAAACTCCCGGTAGGTATCTATCCCACAACTGTGGAAAATCTCCTGTCACCTTACCTAGCATTCTTTTCAGTGTTCCATTGAACCGCTCGCAGACCCCGTTGCTCTGAGGATGATACGGGGTGGTGAACACTTGGGCTATGTCTAACAGTTTAGATATGTGTTTCATCTCTTCTGAAATGAATTGCCGGCCCCTGTCAGACAAAATCTCTTCAGGAAAACCTAATCTGCTAAATAAGCTCATTAGAGCCTCTGCTATATCCTTTGATGTGATGGATTTCATTGGCAATGCTTCCGGCCACCTCGTACATAGATCAACTAATGTTAGAATAAATCTATACCCCCGATCAGACATAACTGGAAGGGGCCCAATAATGTCTATTGCAACCTTCTGAAAAGGGCGAGATGCCAAATCTGTTGCTACTAACGGTGCCTTGGGAGTCCTTCCTTTCTGGCTTGTCTTCTGACACACTTTACACGACCGACAGTAAACCTTCACATCCTTATTGTATCCACGCCAGTAAAACTGGGACAACACTCTACAGCGAGTTCTTGCAATACCCATGTGACCCGCAAAAGGGATGTCATGTGCTGTCCTTAACACTGTATTCTTCAGTTCCACTGGAATAACCACTTGTGTAATGACTGAATGTTGCTCTGCAAAGCATCTGATTAGAATGGAGTTCCTAACCTCAAACCAGTACCGAGCAGACTTGGTATGCCGGATGTTCTTGGACTCAGCCCACTAAAACAAAGGCAGAAGTGAAATGTCTTTCCTCTGCATGTCTACAAAATCCGATGCTGTAATTCCAGCAACCGTAGGCACCCAAGGGATATTATTGGGTTGCGATATCATAATATTTGCATCCTCAGCCTTAGTCTGAGCCCTCGTCATTACTGCGTTAGCAACCCAATCATGCCCATTTTCCCACTCCTCAATATCCTGACTGGTGCAATCATGAATCCCATTAACATTTCCAATAATGAGATCAACGATGGGAGAATCAAGGACGCATACTCGAACTCTACCCGACAAGAAAGGGGTGTCGATCTGCACAATCGCCAATGGATAGTACTCGACCTTACCACCAAATGTAATGCATTTTGCCATCTTTCCAATATAATACGTATCCTTAATAAATGTCTTCCTAATGCCAATGGTCGTACATCCCGTGTCCCTCAAAACAGATACAGGTTTATTCTCCACAAAACCCTTATGTAAAGTTAAGGTGCCATTCCCATCAACTGATGAAAGGCAAGGCAAAGTATGGCCACATATTAAAATAGGCTTGCCATCAGGCTCGAACAATGGTCTGCACCCCTCACACTCCTCGCTATTAAATGTATCAAGTACAGTAGCTGAATTTGCATGCTCAGTGTTTTCCTTTGGGCTCTCTTTTCGACTGTTTCTTTTCTCATTACAATTGGGGCAGTGGGAATCCGTCTCTTGGCGCTTGTACGGGCTTCTCTTTGGACTGCCATTATAATTTTTCTTTGGGCTGGCATATGGACTTCTTTGTGGGTTGAAGGGACACCTCTCTGGGTCCCTCCCACATTGATAAGATAGATGACGCCTTGAGCCACACTTATAACAACCCCTTCTACTGTAGCCTGACCCAAAAGAAGGGTACTGTCTCTTAGGAGAATATCTTCTGTCCAAGATCACGTCCAAGTCAGATGGTTAGACTTAGGAACATTATAAAGGTCGAGCTGACCTGTAGCCCATGTATGCTATTCACGTGCAGACAGTGAACGGACTTATTGTATACAACTGATCTGCTAGCATCAGAATGGGAGCATTTATTATTGTTTATGAACATTGAAGATCTGTAGCTGACACTGTTGCAGAAGTTATAGAAATTATTATTATTTATACAGCTTCACGAACTAGCACTCGATGATTGATGAATTTCTGAATCTATTGAACTGTGATGTCTTATGACGCATATATACAACAGCTATCATTGCTGACTACAGAAATTGTTTTCAATGTGCCATATCATCTTGCTGAACTCGTTAACCATGTTGATGTCATAAGTATCATGACTGTTTTGTGGCGTGCAATAAATGAAAGAAACTTATACAACGAAGTTACCCTTTCTATGACTCTACACGTCATGTTGCCTGTGTGATAACCCATTGAACTGTTCCACTACCACATACACAGCAACATCCTAAATCAGAGAAGACACCTACATCTTACACTTTAACACCAGGTGTCGATAAGGGTGGCAAGTTACCACTTCAGCACAAATCCACCCTTATCATTTTTGGTGGCCAGAGCTGGTTCTATCATCTGATATTTTGGCGCACCATATCATTTTTGGTGGCCATAGGTTGGTTCACTCTGATTCCAGCTATCAAGGGGGTCAGCAAACCCAGACATCATCATCATACTAGATACAACTACAGCATCAACTACCACCTTACAAGAAATTTTAATTGAAAGTATCCGGATTTTCTGACAGTTGCTGATTTTGAAACTACCCGGCGCTGCTCGGCAATATTGAAGTTTATGTAAAATTAGAAGGACAAGTACCGAGCGAATGGATTTCCTGATCTGGTGAAAAGAAGGACAAGTGCCGTAACAACTGTTCCGGTCTCAGGGGTACTGTTGCGGGTTCAGAAGGTCAAGTGCCGGTTAAATCAATTTAGAAGATTCAGAAGGTCAAGTGCCGTAACAACTGTTGCAGTATTAGAAGCTCATTTCCTTCGTCATGGCTGTTTATGGGAGCAGAAGTTAATCAACGTTGGATCATTATCCTCAGAATGCTGATTACATCCTGTTCTGCACCGTGCTGACGCTGGATTTATAGAAGTTAAGTGGCCTGTTTTGTTTGTGAACTGTGCCCTTATGTTCTAACTGAGCCTTCTGTACTTTCACACTTTCTCCTATTGTTTTCATGATACATGTTTATATGTTATATATTATTTGTTATTTGTATATTTATATGTTTATATTTCAGCGGGTTTTCTCGGTTGGGCGGAGTCTTACAGTAGAAGATACCACGTCACAGAGGTTCTACTGTTAGCGTTTTCGTTAGGGACTGTGCGAATTTCCTACAGTGAAATTTGCTAGCGACAATCGTTGCTATATCTGTTTAGTTGTGACGAGTTGTGCTTTATTTTTGTTTCTTGTATATATATATTTTTTTTTCTTTTTTCTTCTCTCTCTTTCTTTGTGTTTTTAGTTTCGATTTCGATTGTTTGTATTTGTAGGTCTCCCCTTTGCTATTATTCAGTTCTTTACGTATATTTTTGTGTATACACTGTAGCGTCATTTGTTAGTCATATCTTCGCATATTTCTTTTTAGTTTTGCTGTTTGTGTATTTGACTTATGCGAATGTTTTCGTATTGTTTGATCTTTGTTGATTGTTTACATTGACTCTGATCTTTGTTATTGTTTACATTGACTCTGATCTTTGTTATTGTTTACATTGACTCTGATCTTTGTTGTTGTTTACATTGACTTTGATCTTTGTTATTGTTTACATTGTTGATGACCTTTGTTATTGTTTACATTGTCTTGTTATTGTTTACATAGTTCTTGCATAGTTAGCTTTCACTATTGTTGATATATGCTCATGCACTATTGGTCTATAGTGCACTTATCATAACAAACTGGTGTTTTTTTTGCTTATGCACTATTGTAGTGCAGTTATGATAAATAACTGATGATTATGCACTGATTTGGGTAGTGCACTGTTAATTAAGAGGTGACTTGTGATATTATTATACATTTGATAATACAAGTTGGTGTCAACTCCTGTTTCCCACAGAGATTGGGTTCAACATAGAGATTATACAAGCACTTTATTAAGTCTTGTTGCTATTTAACATTGAAATAAGATAATTAATTATTTCAGGTTCTGTACTCACATTTTGGACATCATGTCTACATTTGAGTACTTTATTGAGCAGGGTAAAGCCCTTGGGAAGACAGGTGATAAATTAGAAGAATTTGCGACTGTTCAATATGCCAAGGCATTGAAGTCGGAAGAAAAGAAAATGAAAGAACAAACTGAACAAAAGAGAATAGAGGCTGAAATAGAACAAAAGAAACTGCAGATGCAGGTGGAGGAAAAAAGATTTCAAATGGAAAAACAAAAAAAGAGAAGCAGAATCTCAGGAGAAGAGGCTTCAGGCTGAAGCTGAAAATAAGAGACTTGAAAAAGAAGCTGAAAATAAGAGACTTGAAAAAGAAGCTGAAAATAAGAGACTTGAAATAGAGGCTGAAGGAAAAAAGTTACAGGCCCAGGCTGAAGAAAGAAAGTTACAGGCTGAGGCTGAAGAAAGAAGGTTACAAAGAGAGGCTGATGAGAGAAAAGCAAAAATGGAACATGATGAAAAAATCTTAGCTTTAGAGTTAGAGAAGTTAAAGTTATTGAACACTGGTAATGCTAATGATGCAAATAAGGTGTCAAATAAGACTAATGCTAAGGATTTCAAGCTTAATCTACCAGCATTTAATCCCTCAATCGATGATATAACATTTTATCTAGATAGATTTGAAAGTGCATGTAATGTGCATAATATAGATAAAACATTATATGTGTATCATCTGTCCAAGATACTTAGAGGTGATGCTTTGACTTTGTTGAGTATGGTAGATGTGCCTGACAAAAACAACTATGAGGTTGTCAGGGCGGCATTGTTAAAGAAGTACCAACTTAACGAGGACGGATATCGTCTTAAATTTAAAACCATGTTACCAGAAACTGGAGTTGAATTCTCTGAATTCATCTCAGGCATCCGTCTTACTTTTTTACGATGGGTTGAGTTGTCTAAGACAGAAAATACATTTGAAGCTCTTATGGATTTACTACTTAGAGATAAGGTTATGTCTTCTGTTAATGAAGCTTTTCTATCTTTTCTTCATGAGCGTAAGCCTAAAAACATAAAAGAAATGGAAGAATACTGTAGCCAGTATGTTACTGCGCATCCGCACATAACCATTAGTAACTCTAAGGTGAAAGAAGGTCTGCCAGTTGCTTCGGCAGCACCTTATGGCCCAAATTTTATGCGTAAATTTCAGGGTAGCCAGAAAAATTTCAATAAAAAGAGTAATCGTAATTATGCCCAGAACCATAGTGATCAATTCCAGGGTGATTCTTCTTCCCAGAACTGGAGACAACCTAATACTACACGTTATTCTACTCCGGTTAACTTTAGAAATTTTCACAAAGGTAATCGGTATAGAGGAAAATATTTTATGCAGAGACCTCAATACCAAGATAATAGAGGTTCTCAACAGCATAGAGATAGTAATGACAGTTATGGAAACTGGAACTCAAACCAGGATAAAAATTACAGTAGGGACTTTAATGATAATTGCAGAGGCAATAATGGTCGCGGTAGATCGCAACATAAGAGAAAAAGATATCAACAGACAAACTCTGTTCAACAAGAATCTCAGGGAGCAGATAAACAGGTTAATAATGATAAAGACCATAATGCTATCGGATGCTCATCTTTTGATTTTGGTAGGGCAAATAAATGTATCCAATGCAGTACTTTATTTGATCCGAAAAACCGTTAGTACTCTAAGCTGTGGTCATCCTTTGCCCGCTCTTCCTGCTAATGTTGCTCATGATGGGAGAGGTTCTCTTATATTACATAAGGGGCTAGTAAATAGTAATCCAGTCTCAGTGTTGTTTGATTCTGGATGTACTACTGTCGGCGTTAGGCAATCTCTTGTAGATCCATCCTGTGCTACAGGAAAAGTCATCAAATGTGTCACATTTGGTGGCACGTTAGAAAAGTATCCTACTGCTATAATACACATTGCTACTCCTTTCTTCACGGGAGAGGTCCACGCGTGTCTACTTCCAAACCCTATTGCGGACCTTATTATTGGTCGTATTCACGGAGTTAGGGAATGTACCCCACAGCAGATTGCTGTTTGGGAAGAGCAAAACATTGAAGCTACCAATGCGGTGGTCACAAGAGCACATGCTCTGGATCCACCTCAAACTTCATTAACTAATAATGATGAAGTAAATGACCAAGATAGTCACTTGACTATTACACGTGACTCATTTATCAAATTGCAAGAAGAAGATCCTTCTTTACAAAAATTCTTCATTCTAGCAAAAAAAGGTGATCCTAATCAGAACACTAATAGGAAATCTTGGATTTCTATGAAGAACGGCGTACTTGTACGTATGGTACAAGACTCGACTACGTCCACTCATTCACAAATTCTTGTGCCTAAGAGCATGAGATTGCAAATATTGCAACATGCTCATGACTCGCAATGTGCTGGACATATGGGTTTTTCCCGTACAAAGTCGAGGGTTCTTGCGGCTTTCTTTTGGCCATTTGTGAGCAAGGACATACGAATGTACTGTCGCTCTTGCAAAGTATGTCAGGAGGTCAAATCTAAAGGACCACGACATGCTGCGCCTATCCAGGCTGCTGACATTCCTATTCGCCCTTTTCAAAAAATGGCAATAGATATTATCGGTCCTTTTAGAATTAAGTCGGCTAGAGGACATCAATTTATCCTTACATGTGTCGATATGTGCACACGTTGGCCAGAGGCAATACCTCTCAAGAGCATCTCAACTGCTGATATCGCAGACGCTCTTTGGCTGATATTTTCTCGCTTGGGTTTTCCCGGAGAAATATTGTCAGACCATGGCACTCAACTTATATCAGACACTATGTCACAGGTAATGTCTATGCTACACATTAAAAGGTCTCTCAGCAGTATCTATCACCCAATGTCTAATGGGTTGGTCGAACGTTTAAATAGGACTCTGAAAACTTTACTTGGTAAAATAACTGAGGATCATCCTCAGGATTGGGACAGGGTCTTACCCGCGGCTCTCTTTGCGTATAGAGAGGTCCCCAATGAACATACGGGGTTTTCCCCTTTTGAACTTGTCTTTGGCGCGCAACCGCGCGGCCCTATGTCTTTACTTCACGATCTAATCACTGCCGATAATATTAGCGATGAGACTCAATCTTCTTATGAGTACGTCATTGCTCTTAGGCAAAAGATCATCGAGGCATGCAAACTAGCAACTTCGTCTTCAGAATTTGCTAAAGAAAAGGCAAGGCAGTTTGCAAATAAGAATAGATGTCTACGACAACTTTGTCCAGGTGACAAAGCTCTCGTTCTACTTCCTTCAAGGGAGAACAGACTTCTAATTGCATGGAAAGGTCCATATGCAATAGTCTCCAAAATTTCTGATGTCGACTATGTTGTCGATATTGATGGAAAGCATAAAACTTTCCACATAAATATGCTCACAGAATTTTATGAAAGACCTGACTATTTGCAGCCTATTTTCCAGGCTACGGACAATTCACAAGCAACTCGTGGTCAGTACTCATCTCTGTCAGTTATACAGGATGAGGAAACTACTTTTTCTGATGTCAATCTTCCTCTTTCTATGGTCCCACTTTATTCTACGGAATCTTGGAAAAACGTGACCGTTTCTCCAAATCTTTCCGCTGAGGAACATCGACAAGTTTCTTCGATGTTGCAAACATTTCAGGATGTTCTTACAGACATCCCGGGACACACACATGTCATAGAACATGACATTGTGCTAACTGATCACAATCCTATCAGAGTCAGACCATATCCAATACCTATTCATTTCCAGTCTCAAGTCGAAAAAGAGTTGGATGAAATGATACGTTTGGAAATCATTGAACCATCCACTTCAGCATACTCTTCGTCTATGGTTATTGTTCGAAAGAAGGATAATAACATTCGCATTTGCGTAGATTATCGCAAATTGAACCAAGTTACGAAGTTCGATGCTGAACCTATGCCTTCATTAGAAGAGCTACTCAATAAACTTTCTAATTCTAGATTCTTTACCAAACTAGATTTGTCTAAAGGTTATTGGCAAGTCCCGCTAACTGAACGTGCCAAACCTTTTACAGCTTTTTCTACACCTAGGGGTTTATTCCAATGGAATTTCATGCCTTTTGGTCTTATGAACGCCCCTGCTACATTCGTACGCATGATGCGGCGAATTCTCGCATATCGTACAGATGTCATAGCATACCTAGATGATATCTGTCTATTCAGTGATTCTTGGGAAGATCATTATTTGGGTTTATACGAATTACTGTCTACTCTTCGCGAGTATAACTTGACTGCAAAACCCTCTAAAGCCTTTATAGGATTTAGCGAGATTTCTTTCCTAGGTCATCGGGTTGGTCATGGTCTTTTAAAGACAGAGGACCACAATGTTTCAAAAATACTTAACATTTCGGTCCCTAAGACGAAGAAACAAGTAAGGAGTCTATTAGGTTTGATTCAATTCTACGGACGATTCATTCCGAATCTGTCCTCCATTATGGCACCGCTTTCTACTTTATTGAAGAAAGGGTCGCCTAATCTGATCCGCTGGTCTAAAGAATGTCAATCCTCATTGGACCAGGTTAAAGCCCTATTTTCATCTCCACCTATTCTTAAGTTACCTACTATTGAGAAGACTTTTGTTCTTCGAAGTGACGCCTCGTCAACAGGGATTGGGGCAGCACTAATGCAGGAGTATTCTGATACTTTGCATCCGGTGATGTATATCTCTAGGAAATTAAACGCTGCAGAAAAGAATTACTCGGTTTTAGACCGTGAGTTATTGGCTATGGTATGGTCTATTCTGAAGTTACAAAGATTTCTTCTAGGCGCACATTTCATTGTGGAAACCGACCAGAAAGCGCTTACTGCTATTCAGAGCAAAAACTTGAAGAGCTCGAGGTCCACTCGTTATGCCATAGCTCTTCAACCATTTCATTTCTCGGTTCGAGCTATCCGTGGTTCGGATAATGTAATGGCAGACATTCTGTCCAGATGTCCACACGATTCCACATGATTCTTCTGTCATATATATATATTTCCGGATATACAGTCCAATGTTATAATGACATGTTAGTAGATTTTGTCTCACTTTTTTTTTTTTTGAGGGAAATTTATAACATTGTACCATGTAATTATCTAAGAAGGCTTAGTTAGTGATATACGGGCCAAAAGATCACTCGGCCACATTTAAATAAATTATTTTCAGGATTGTATTAAGAAATTTACCAGTTGTCTTTAAGATTTGTGTTATTGATATTTTCGCAGCACATCATTGAAGTCTGCGAGTTTATGTCCATTGTGGAACTTTGAGGATATCAAGTCCTGTCCTACATTGGGAGCGGATGATGTCCACATCTTCTTCTATTGAATGTTTGTGTCACCGAAGAGCAACACATGTATTACTTATTAATTACTGTTACTTTATATAATGTAATAATATAGTGCGGTATATTAGTAAATTACACCGCTATTTGCAACACATTGTATGATAACACATAATATATTTAATTTCATATATTGGTATGAGTATAATTTGATTGTCATTATGTTGTTGCCATCATTGTGGCGTGTGTTGGTGGCACCTTCCTGGAATATATCAGCGTATACTTAGATAAATTTTTTTCTCTAAGGATCTGAGATATGATCTCAGTGTCGCTCCATGCGTTGAGCTAATTTGTTAGGTATATATCCACGCATCATACGTGCGTTAGGAGCCTAGATTTTTTCCGGCTCCAGGATTTAAAAAAAAAAAATGTCCCATTTTTTTTTTTCCAGGGAGGGTGCGGTAATGTTACGCACGGATCATTATTATTTTTCGTTTGTATAAACATTTTTTTCATATGTATGATCATTTTTTTTGACTGAAGTGTGTATTATGTTTTCTATGGTCAAAGGGACATAATCCGAGTTATCGAAACTACAATTTGTTAGGAGTTGCCTTCTCTTGTATAGAGACACGTTCGGTCTATAATTTCTTGAACGAAGCGTGACCACATCTCCTTATTTGGTAGTATCAGTCAACTATGGTAGATGTCTGAAACCTTTCTTAACGCTTCTTTTCATGACCATAAAAGGCGCGACTGTGTAAGACTTTTATCTCGAATGTTCTTCGAATCGTCTTATTGTGAACGGCAACTCAGAGATTGTCGTTCTGCGCATGTCGGGAGTTCGTTCTGTGTGTTCCGCCCAGTTGGGGCAGTTTAGAAATGGTTTAAGAAGCGAGCAGACGCAACTGCGTCTTGTGATTCTCTGAGGGAAATACAGTGTCTTAGTGAGTTAGTTAGCTAACTAGACTATTTCCCAGTATTATGCAGCCTGCCTGGAGGCATATGTTCATGGTTGATTTTCCGAAATAAGGTAATTCCTCTTGTATCGAACTTTATGCTATCGTCTAGAGGTTCGTCATTTTGTCGCCTATTTGCTCGCCTGTGTGATGCAAAATGGAGAGGTACTTTGACTAGGATTAAGTCACCGGTATCTGTATACCTGAACTAGTTAAATATATATGGGTCGCTCTAGACCAACAAGACTGTTGTCTGTGTTCCAGGATTCGTTATATCAGAGATCACGTCCAAGTCAGATGGTTAGACTTAGGAACATTATAAAGGTCGAGCTGACCTGTAGCCCATGTATGCTATTCACGTGCAGACAGTGAACGGACTTATTGTATACAACTGATCTGCTAGCATCAGAATGGGAGCATTTATTATTGTTTATGAACATTGAAGATCTGTAGCTGACACTGTTGCAGAAGTTATAGAAATTATTATTATTTATACAGCTTCACGAACTAGCACTCGATGATTGATGAATTTCTGAATCTATTGAACTGTGATGTCTTATGACGCATATATACAACAGCTATCATTGCTGACTACAGAAATTGTTTTCAATGTGCCATATCATCTTGCTGAACTCGTTAACCATGTTGATGTCATAAGTATCATGACTGTTTTGTGGCGTGCAATAAATGAAAAAAACTTATACAACGAAGTTACCCTTTCTATGACTCTACACGTCATGTTGCCTGTGTGATAACCCATTGAACTGTTCCACTACCACATACACAGCAACATCCTAAATCAGAGAAGACACCTACATCTTACACTTTAACACCAGGTGTCGATAAGGGTGGCAAGTTACCACTTCAGCACAAATCCACCCTTATCACCGTTCCATCTTCTATTTCCACCATCTTTCCCAACATATCTGTCTAAGCTGCGGGCCCGAGGATGTATGTATGGCTTCTTTTCAGTTTTGTCTTGAGCCACACAAGCTGGAAAGGTCTCAGCAGCTGTCTGCTTGTGAATCGGCTTCCCCGGGTGCGCATTGACATACTGCTGCCCTAGCTCTGACATAATATTTATATCTTTTGGCTTTCGCTCTTGTAGAAAAGCCACTAACTCTGGATTGCAAGACGATAGAACCTTGTCCTGTAGCATAAGGTCGGTTAGCCCATCAAAATCCTTCACAATACCTGATAGTTCAATCCACCTATTGAACAGCAACTTGATTTCAGCAATAAACTCACTAAAGTCATTGCTTGTTGTAGGAATAGCCTCCTTAAATCTTTCACGGTACCCTTGAGCTGTCAGTCTAAATCTTCGAAGAAGTGTTTCTTTCACTGTGTCATAATTCATGCGATCCTCTACTGGCAATGCAAAGACACATTGTAAACTTCTTCCGGTGAGCAGATTATTGAGCAGACTTGGCCAATCTTCTTTCTTAACCTTCCAAGATACTGCTTCTTGTTGAAACCTTTCTAGATACACGTCCATCATATCGACGCCCTCAACAAAGGATGGGAGTCGCAGCTTGAAAGGACGAGTAGACTCCTTAGTAGCTGATCTAGAACTCGCAGCCTCAAGTTCCAGTTTCTTCAAAGTAATTTCTTTATCCGCTTGAATTTCAGCTTTCCTTGTCTCTTCCTTCTTTGCTTCTACCTCGATTTCAGCTTTCCTTGTTTCTTCTTTCTTTGCTTCTCTTTCAGCCTCAATTTCAGCTTTCCTTGTTTCTTCCTTCTTTGCTTCTCTTTCAGCCTCAATTTCAGCTTTCCTTGTTTCTTCCTTCTTTGCTTCTCTTTCAGCCTCAGTTTCAGCTTTCCTTGTTTCTTCCTTCTTTGCTTCCCTGTCAGCCTCAATTTCTAACTTCCTAAGATCTCTTTCATCATTGCGTAGCCTCTGTTCCTCAGCATCCGCAAATTTAGTCTCAGCCCATAATTCAAGTTCATCCCCTGATTTACCAAGTGCCTGTCCCTTGGTGATAAAATCCAAGAGGCTAGTCATCCTGCAATATTTATCAACTATGATAACTATGAACAAATGATGCAACCAAAAAAACAATTAAGGTGAGAGGGAAAAAAAAAATGTATACCACCTGATAAGTCAAATGGTGTCTGGAAAACTATAATGGATACCCCTACTCCTATGAAGAACGTCTGTCATACACCACAGATTTTGAACAACTCTTCACACTGGGTCTACACACTGGGTCAATCTCTTGTATCAGTCTGTATGCATTACAAACTGTAATAGACCAAAATAAAATGTGTCTGCTTATGTTAACACAAATGGTATGATGATGATTGAAATGATAATCACAGAACACACGACACTACAACAACTGATAGGCCAGTGGAGAGGAAGTTCTAGACCAAGAAAGTAAGAATAGATCTTATATTTACACCCAAACCTATCGAACGAACAAAAACAGGATATCGTAAAATAACTTAAATACACGGATAGCAGAGCAAAGGACTGAGAATCACGACAGAAAAACACCACAAAAGAAAGACTATTATACAAGACAATAAGTAAACAAACTAAACGCAAACAACTAACACCAACAATTGTTCCACAAATTACACGAGGCTTCACAACTCCCCAAGTCTTAGACAGATTGGGTTCCCTACAGCGCAATTTGTCTCACAAAACCTATTAAAGACAACACAATGCAAATTTCATCAATGAAGAAAGATGGATTGTGCTCACCACTCAAAATCACCCTTATACAGAAATCAAAATTAAATACTACCACATAATATGAACAAAACAAAAACAAAACACTGGACAGTGAAGTAACCCAAGAGCTCTACTCGTGCACCCTGCAGCAAGGGCAAACAGGAATGAATATATGAATATTTAACTAATAACAAAAGCTAATATAAAAAACAACATAAGTTTCAAGTACACTGTAGAAGTGATAGACAGAAGGAAGTCTAGATATGACGAAGCAAAATTGTCAAGTCCTAAAAGGAACTAGTATCAAAATAAACTAAATTTAGTACATTTTTTAGATATAACAGATCATAGGGTTCAAATATAACGTTAATTAATTTGCAAAAATGCTATTGAAGAAATAATGGAATTAAAAAAAATAAATAAATAAACCCTATTAGTTCCGGGCAATAACCTTATCAAGGAAGAACTAAATAACCAAATAAATTAATTAAAAGAAGTATAGCCTATATATATATAAAAGAAAATATCCAGACGCACAAGTCAAGTAAACAGAAGACTTGAAATTTACAAAATTAATAAATAAACTTAACTTAACAATTTCCTGTGTCCGCTGCTCCACTTGAGATAGGCGCAGGCTTGGAGTCCTGGTGTTACAGCTCAATGATGGACACCACAAACAACACACTTCACGCTGCAACACAGCACAGTCAAATCGAACTCAGCTCCTACGTGCACCTCAGTACACGGTGAACCTGGATCTTCTTCAGTACTGATACAAGGGGCAGAAAAGGAAAATGCGTCTCTCACTGCTTACACCATCTCCAGGCAAGATGTTATGATTTCAGCCGATCACCATCAAAACAATGGCCTTGTTATTCCATCACAAGACCCAGCAGATGATTTTTCCGGTGTCAACAGTCGTGCCGAACTACACAGCACAGATAAATTGACAACAGATCAGCACACTCGTCACGGGGCGGACTAACACAATATCAGTGCGCCGAGGTAAACAAGGCTGATTACCGCCTTTTCATTCTTCGTGCTACTTTCCAAAATAACACTGTCGATTTCGTCAAAACTGTCCCTTCGCCTCTCCGCCAGTGATTAAACTATTTTTCGCTCTTAAATATTCAGTCCTTCTGCAGCTATACCATTGCTGACTATCACTGAAATGAAGACTTCAGTTTTGCACATTAAGTTCTTGTGACCTGATTCAAACAGATAGGCCTAGTTCTCTGTTCCGCTTGATGTAATTTTTCCAACAACAATTCATGAGAAGGCGAAATTGTCCAAAATTCTGCAGAAAATTAGGGGTGGGTCCTCTCTTCCATTTACGAGCCCCCCAAAATTGTCAAGTGCTTGCTGTGTGTACACATTGACAAATATGTATTACATACACATGGAGCGACAAACATGGCTCGTTTTTCACAGCTAATTGTTAACTCACTAAACTCCAACACGTAGATACGATATCCGACGACTTTATGTCACAAACTTGAGTATAACACAATAACACAGGCAGACTGCCGCTTTGGCCATAAATCATCACATAAGAAAAGCACAATATATGATGTGCATAATTAGAACAGCATCTCATGGAAAGAATTTCACAATATCTTAATATATTTCCTATTTTCCTTCAACCATTTCGCCTTCACTCTCCACGTAATCTCGCCTCGCTCTCATCTCTGTCTCGAATGACCTTTTTACCCATGACCCTTTTCACACCTGACCAGTCTTCACCACCACTTCGTTCACAACAACTCAGCCATGCCCGTGAACTCGACATTAGCGCTTACTGCTACTAATGCATTCATGCCCGCAAGCAAACTTAACATTCACTCACTTCAACTCACATAAACATATCTAGTTCCCACCGGAGCATGAGTACTGACATTCATTCTATAAACCGTTCGTGACATATATATATATATATATATATATATATATATATATATATATATATATATATATATATATATATATATATATAGGAGAAATGAATAATTAATATGTGAAATATAACTTTATCATATTTAACTATTGTGGAAATGGACATTCCATGTTTATTTATTTTATCTTGTAAAAACATTTGAATTCTTTTATCATTTTCCTAACCGAAAAGAGAAACGGTATAGGATCAATAAATTGTAAATATATATAATCAGTCTTACTTAATTATTTAAATTGAGTTAAGGTTCTGTTGGATATATATATATCTATTACATATTTAATTAACTAATTAATCCCCTAGCAGAGTCAATACAAAAAATAATAACCATTATTCAAGGGAGGATCTTGAGAGGTAGCACTTAGACCTTCAGTAACAAACACTATAATCATACTTGAAGGTTTATACAGCTTGACCCTACCTTTGATTGTCGATACACCCTTGCTCTTTTCAGAGAAGGGGGTATTTCTTATAAGACCAGTCTCTTATCTGGCACTATCCTGGTATCATCTGATACATCTTTTTGTCCAGGATATCTTTCATTTAATAACATCTGAACCTCTCGCAACACGGTGAAACATGAGAAAGTTATCACAATGTTAAAAAACTTAGATATTGATGACAAAGACCTGAAAATAATTTAAAAACGTACAAGAAATTGCCACCAAATAGAGAATTTTCAGCAGATAACAGGGTAGGCAAGGTAACTACTATCACTTGATCTGTCCGCTATGAAGAGTGAAAATTTAAGATATGTAGAGGATATGAAAGCAATATGAACAGTTTACTTTGTGCCTTTGCTACAGTCTTGACATTCAAAAATAAAAAAGCTTAGAAAGCACATATGGCCGTCACCAGTACAATACCCGGAAAAGCTCTATGGAGATAGAAATAGCCTCCAGCTGACCTATTTGAACTTATTCAAGATGACACCTGAGAGTGTATGAAGAAAAAAAGTGATTGGTACAATAGCAAAAAAAATAAAATTAAAATAATGGTGTTAAAACAAACAGCAAGATGATTTATTTAATGGAAACCTTAAAAAAAAAAAAATGGAACCCTCAGATAATGCAGCTTCAAAGTTAAAGGGACATTCTGGAAATGACTCCAAAAATGTAAATACCTGGACTCGGTAACATCAGAAATAAAGTAAGGAAAAACTGAAACAAAAACATTATTCCAAAAAATGACAAGTATCCTTGTGAAATAAATCTTTGTCAATGGAAACAAAGAAGAGTTCTTTATTGTTGCACCAGCAGAGATGTGGTTTTATGGAAGAATGTTAACCTTTTCTTATTCTTTGTCCTTGAAACTGACCCTAAAAAATTTTAGAAGCTGTGAACCTTGGTCCCCAAAAACATGTTTTTCATATCTACCTTACCAGCCAAGGACAAATATGAATATTTCACTTTATGTTATATTTTTAGTGCCAGATTCTGACAAGAATATTTACAAATTGCTTTGAAACAAATAGTTTTAATTGCTACTGGAATGTTCACTTACCCAGGTGCTTGTCGTTTGTTGTTTTAGGCTGGCTTATGAAGGCCACAATGGCAGAGTGGAGGAAAGCTCAAACTAAATTATATTTTACAAAATGATAACTTTTTTTCAAAGAAAAGATCGCGCTCCTATCTGATCCAGTTAACGAATAGAGTTAATTTTAGTAAGTCAGCTTGTGAGTTTTCACTCAGGACGCGGAAAAAAGTACCATTAATCCTGTGTTTACAGCGCTCTTAAATGTCAGCGGGAGAAGGCTAGCTCAAAATTTCCCAAACTTGAAAATTCTTTTTCACCCTTCCGTCAACCAGAGATACATAAATTATCTTCTAAGATCTACAGGCAGATCACAGACTGGTTGGCGATCCTTGATCTAGAGTTTTTATAATGGCTTCGAGAGTTATAAAGAACTAAAGGGCAAAATATTTCTCATCTGATTATCTCCTCATGAATTACCGTCTACGAGCTATCACTTCTTCCACAAGTTGTCTGACTGACCCCTGTCCTTCCTTCTCAAATATTGTGTAAAGTCGCTCTAACAACGACCTCTTCCCTAGGAACATGGTCATGCCTATTCTATTAACTCATTCTCTCCCAGGCTGTTTTTGGGTTTTACCCAGGCCCAAAATGGATGCAATTTTTTCAGACAGGTGAAGTTTTAAAAACAGACAGTGGACAAATGCATAAGTTCAGTAGGTACTTGTGTTATACATTTAAATGTGTGAAATTGACTGGAGAATCTCATACATGCCACACTTAAAGGTTTACCCATAATCTGTACGGGGTGTTTGCGTTTTCAGATGTGTACGGGCCGTACACGGGTCTGTACGGGTTTTTTTCGCCTAATTATTAAATATACATATAAATCTTGTGCCACTACACAATTTGCGTCATGAGATTCGGCGAGATTTTAAGCCAAGTGGATAAAAAAAAAAAATAACCAATGAAAATCAAGCTGCCTATTTTTCAATTGCCGCGGGATGTGCGTGGCGTGTTCATTCACAATTTTTCGCTAAAGCTAGCGCGAGGTTACTGATTATTTGAACGATTACGCAGCACTGAAATCTTTTTTGAGTCGAGCCTATTGTTTAGGATTAATTTCCAGTTTAGTATTGGTAAGTAATTCATTTTTAAAAAAATATTACAATAACATTGTTTAGATGAAGTTAGATTTAACTGTCAGATAACTTAGGCCTATGCTTTCTTTTCCCCTAAGGTTTAGCATAATTGATTATTTACGGCTGGTAAAAAAAAAAAAAAAGGCTGATACCACTACATATTATTTGATTTCACTAAAACTTGTAGAAAGTGCGTAAGAAATGTAAATTTGAAAAATAATACAATAGCCTACAAATTATGGGTAGCCTAATAACGTAATGACGGTCGCCGAATGCTCCGCATGTATTTTCGTACCATTTAGAGTTATAATTAGGGTTACAGCTAGGGTTAACCCTAAATCTAAATGGTACGAAAATACACGCGGAGCATTCGGCGAACGTCATTCCGATATTACCAAATTATGAAACTGAAAAGAAAAAAAAAACCACAATAGCGTGGAAAATTTACATCTTAACTCGATCAGAGAAAAGTTTATTTGGAGTTAGCCTACTTCTCTTCTTAGTTTTAATTTCGTTTCTTTAAAAAACAATGTTATTTTGCCTTTGGTGGTCATCATTACGGTCATTCAATGATTTATAATTATTAAATAATTAATTAGCCTACTATCAATGTTTGATTGACACTAAAATTTGTATGGGAAGGTCTATTTAAAACTACCAGTTGGGCTTTAACGGCTATTCCAATTTTTGAAGTTCGGTAGAAAATATACAGGCTAATATTACGCCAGCGCTAGTTTATATTTTCATTACCAGCTTTAGCAAAAAATTTATTAGATTTTAAATTTAAGATTCCTAACCCATAATGCTTATTACTGGTCTCTTTAGGCCTGTACTTTTATAAGGCACTATAGAAAACACAGCAACTGTTCTTCATTTCAACCATAAATTGTATTAATTTTTTTCCAAGATTCTATTTCATTATATAATATTAAAATTACAAATAATTATATTTTTTCAAATTGATTATTAATATTTGTATTTACTTTTTCACATTAATATTTTTTTTTTTTTTCTGTCTAGCAGGAAATATTGCATCCATCTAACAGCATGGCTGAGCCTAACTTTAAAAAAAGGAGGTTAGAAGAAGATCAACGTCGTGGGAAGTTTCAATCTGACTGGACAACTACATTCCCTGGGATTATTGAGACATCCAAATTAGGCTCTTCACATGCATACTGTAGAATATGCAATAGAGATATTAAAGTGATGGCATCTGGCTTACACGATGTGAGGGAGCATTTCAAAACAAAACTGCATGAAAGGAACTATCAGCTGAAGAACGGAAGTTCTATCAAGGCCTTCTTTACTCAGCCTCAACAAGAAGATGATAAAATAATGAGGGCTGAAGTTTTATTTGCAAATTTTATTGCTCAACACAACATAGCTGCTTCTATAGCTGACCATTTTTCAGACTTATCAGCTGAGATGTTTCCGGACAGTGCTATTGCCAAACGTTTCAAATGCAAGCGAACCAAAACAATAGCCATTATTAAAAACTGCTTGGCTCCATCTGCAACGGAGCCAGTCATCAAATTATGCAGGAAGACACCTTTCTCCTTGATGATCGATGAGTCAAATGATAGAAAAAACTGACAAGCGTTTAGCTATAATGGTGAGGGTATTTGAAGATGGCATAGGACCTAGAACCAGGTTGCTGGGCATGCCGGTCGGTACTGGTGGAACCAGTGAAGCTATTTTCAGTGATATTGATGCTGTGTTCAGCGACTTACAAATCCCATGGATTAACTGTATAGGTTTTGCAAGTGACAACTGCAATGTAATGGTTGGCAAATCAAACTCTGTACTAACGCGAATCAAGAGCAAGAACCCTGATGTGTTTAGTATAGGGTGTATTTGCCACCTTGCAAATCTTTGTGCCAAGGAGGGTATAAAGCAGCTGACTATTCCTGTTGATGACCTTTTGATAGATATCTTCTATCATTTTAAGCATAGCTCAAAACGGAAAAAATCATACAGAGAGTTTCAACTGTTTACAGGAGTGGATGCACTAGACATACTAAAGCACTGCCAGACTCGCTGGCTTTCTTTGCAGAAAGTAGTGGACAGAATTTTAAATCAATATTCTGCTCTATCTTCATACTTCGAGAGCCACGACGATATGGAAAAACCATGCCGTGTCAAAAACATTCATCAGTTACTAAAATCACCACTGACCCAGATGACTCTACGTTTTCTCCAATTTGTGCTACCTCTGTTGACTGAATTTAACAAATTGTTTCAGACAGATGAGTCCCAAATAGGTGGTATGATGGATGAAATGGATCGTCTGCTACGAAAATTTATTGTCAAATTTGTAGAGATGAAATATGTAAAAGAGGTGAAAGATATAAGATTGTTAAAGTATGCTGAACGTGATCTACAGCATGATGACCATACACTTGCTGTTGGTCTGTCCAACAGGACATTACTGGAAGAGTTAGATATAAGTTCTCAAGTGAGAAATTCATTTTTCAGAGATGTGAGGAACTTTTATGTTGCTGTTGTGAAAAAGATATTGGATAAATTTCCATTTGAGAATGAAGTCCTTAAGGATATCAAAATTCTTGATCCAGCCTTTAAAGACACAGTTCAATATACAGCAATCTGTAAGCTGGCCAACACTTTTGCACCACATTTAGACCAAGAGGTGTTAAAGGATGAATTTGAAGATTATTGTTTGCTGCCTGATGAATGTATTTCAAGATTTGACGCTGGACAAAAAAGAAGCTTTTCTAGGTACTGGCTTGACATAATCAACCTGAAAACTAGCACTGGTCGTACACGATTTCCCAGTCTGGCAGTCATAGTGAAACGCTTATTGACATTGCCTCACAGCAATGCTGACTGTGAGAGGTCTTTCTCTATGATGAAAAAGATTCACACGAACTGCAGAAATAGACTAAATGATGATACAGTCACAGCATTTCTACAATGCAAAATAAATTCTAACTCTTGTTGTTTAGGTTTTAAAGCAAGTGAAGACATGCTTAAAAAGGCAAAGGCCGCATGTCACTATGATGGTGCAGAACCATCTAATTGAATATACTTTTACATGAATAAACTCTTTTGTTACGTTTTTCAGTCTTTGTACAGGTTTTGCGGGTCTTTGTACAGGTTTTACGGGTCTTTGTACAGGTTTTTTTAATTTTTTGTACAGGTTTTTCATCTCTGAGGTGTGGCATGTATGGAATCTTATGAATTGCTTCATATAATTAACTGATATGAATAGGTGCGTGTTATGTCTTGTGAAGTGTAGACTTGATTAAAATTTTTTTTTTAAATTAAATAAAATTATATACTTAAACTTAAATATTTCAGCTCCCAATTAATGTCTTCTTCTTCCGTCCTTAGCCAACGACCGGCAAAGCAGTCAGTGGCCATTACGCCTAGTGGCGTCTTAAGGGCAACAGCGAATAGATTTTCTCTGCCGTTGTTCCCATCACGCCTAATGGCGTCTTTAGGGCAACGACAAATCAATCCCAATTAATGTATGGCAATAAAATGTTCAGAATGTCAGTGCACATTTAGTTTGAAACATATCTAGAAACTTTTATCACTATCACTTCATAGATGTAATTTTTATGATTTTTTTCTCAAAACCACATGTTTGTAAAAACAACCACTCAAAATGTGTGCAATTTTTCTCTTCAGGTTATATTTAAAAAACAGGCAGTAGATACACATTTTATTTAACTAGGTGTTGATGTTATACATAAACATGTGGGAAATTGACTGAAGAATTTTGTGAAATGCTGTAAATAATTATTTGATGTAGGAAAAGTGTCTGTCATGTTATGTGAAGTGTAGACCTGATCAAAAATAACTGGAAAAAAAGATAAATAAAACTGTGTACTTACATATGTCAGCTCCAGTGTAATCCATAGCAGAAAAATCTCAGAATATCAGTGCACATCCATTTTGAAACACAACACATTTTACCAATCACTTCAAATATATAATTTATATTATTTTTTTCCTACACCACAAATTTCTGTAAAAACCAAACAACTATGACTAATATTATTTACACCAACCAAATTCTATTTTACATTTCCCAGAAGAATTTGCCACTATTCACATGCTTTTATTTTATTTTTATTTCCGTCCTTAGCCACCGACCGTCAAAGCAGTCAGTGGCCATTACGCCTAGTGGCGTCTTAGGGCAACAGCAGATAGGTTTTCTTTGCCATTGTTTCCCATCCCGCCTAGTGGCGTCTTTAGGGCAACAGCAAATCAACCCATTTGCTGTTGTTTCCGTAATCGAAGTGACTGGCAAACGGGTGATCAGCCCGTTGTGACATGCTTTTATGGTAGTCATAAAAACATTGTGGGTGTAGATGTGGCTGGTCTGGACATCCAGTGCAATAATAATGAGAGTGCTGACGACGAGCAGGTGTGCTGCAGTGGATACAGTTCTTATCTCTTTTTGCATAACATACAAGATGCCTTTTGTCACACTCGTACTCTGAAGATGAGGCAGCTTGAGATCTAACAGTATTAGTATCTGCATTTTCTTGGACACTAAGTGGACTCAAAACAGCAGAAGCTTCAGTTAGTTGGTGAAGCAGATTTCTTTTGAACTGCAGCAGTGATTGCTTTTCACCTCGATGAAAATAGTATAAAACTGAAGCATTCACCTGCACTATTTCAAGCAGCCAGAAGAACATTTTTTTCCACCATTTAACAGATTTTCTGTTTTGATCATAATGGATTTTTTGTGACTGTATTTTTATAGAGGTATGCACAAGTCTGTCACCAATTTGTTGTGAGAAAATGGTTGATGTGAAGGCTGTAACTGTCTTGTACCGGTTGATCACTTTTTGATCTAGGAGATCACACCCATTCATTGAATTGTTGTATTCATCTATCATTTTTGGTTTGACAATGTGCTTCCATGTCGTTATGGTCTCCACTTTGGCCTGAGAAGATACAAGGAACACCAATTTCTTGGCCTTTTTGTCTCTAAATGCTGTACACAACACTGTGCTTGTTTGTGTCATATACCATCTGTATTCCAGATAACTAAGGCGCAGAGTCTTCAGCTGTAATGGAAAATTTCTCCGGATAATGTTCAGAGTACCAATGTAGTATTGCTTCTTCTCCAGTAAGAAGTCAATGAGTTCTCTTGTGGTGTAATACCTGTCAGCAAATAAATGGTGTCCTGTACCCAAAGGCTGTATTAGGGTCTGAAAAATCTTGACAGCTTGCCCACTGTTTGCATCCACTTCAGGATCATATGAAGTATCAGAACCAAAATATGTGAACATATTCACCACATATCCAGTTGCTGAATCACATAAACCATAGACTTTTATGTGATATTTGCTTGGTTTACTTGGATTATACTGCTTATATTGCCATCTGCCTTTATACCCTTATTACCATTTCATCCAAACTGAGATTTTGGAATGGGTAAAATGCACTCTGAAATTTTTGCAACAACATGTTCATAAAAGGTTCAATCTTTTCTTTTCCTTGTGAATTTTCATCAGAGGCATGAAGCATTGTATGATATAATGCTTCAAATCTACTTCTTGAAAACATCTGACGAAACCAAGGAGTATAAAATTCTGCAGATGTAGACCAGTAGTCACGAATGCATGGTCTTTTCTGAATCCCAATATTTATTAGGACAGCAATAAACTTATCAAGTTCATGGCATGTGACTTCGGTCCTCCGAGAATACAATGAATATTGTTTCGCAGGGTAATTTTGAATTCATTTGAGTCTGGCATAATCAGTGATGCACTGGCACATGAAATCTTTAACCTCATCTGTAAACAAAACACTGAAACATTTCAATGGGGTTGACAGGTCAAGCCCCTCAGTCACACCTGGTGTTCTCTTTGGACAAAATCGAAATGCATTTTGTGTCATGCCCTCAGAAATTTCTAACCATTCTGGGACATCTTCTGAGGATGCACTGTAACAGGGTAGACTATTAAGTAGCTACAACTGTTAGCCTTATAGTAAAGTATTTTATGAATGACTAGTTAGATAAACAAATTACTAGTCAAGATTCAATGACATCATCAGTCATGACACACATGGTTCGAACTAGTTTTGATTGAAGTCTCGAATCGTATTTTATTTCGCTAGGATTTCCACAGATCATAAAACGACTAGAGTATTAAGGAGCCGTAAGCCTTTCGCCTTGGAGGCTAAAGCTGGCAGTTTTGCTTTCCCCCACCAGAAATTTATCTCGAGCTGCCACTATTTACATGAAATACGAAACAAAAATAAAGAACATCTTTTATAACCATTTGGACTTATCAAATGCTCTGCATCATTGAAAGTTTCCATTGACCGTTTGAGTTGCTAATTACTTACCACCCCTTCAAGATCAATTTAGAATCCATCAAGGCACTTATGAGATCTACCAATTACCTGGGTTGTTCCTCCCTTCTGGAATTACTAACTCTGGTGATTAACCAGTATTTACCAGAAGAAACACTAAAGAAAAGTCCTGGGATTATTTCCCTTATATCAAGTAAAATACAGAATTACATCCCTTGCACAAAATCCACTATCACGATAGACACTGTCACACGAGCCTGGACTTTTAGTGCCGTTCCCGTCTACTCCTTCCTACTCACCCGGTCACAGCACCTGCCTCTAGACTTGTGGCAGTTCTCGTAGTTTTACTGGTCAGAATGGGGTTTTTACCCCTTCCTTTTCCTTTAGTGACTGAAAGTTTAGCTCTTTTTATACCAGCCCTACCTGATGCCTGTTCAATCAGCTGATCGGCATCGCCGTCAGAATAATCACTTTCATGAATATTCTGACACAAAGAATTTACGTCTTCATCGGAATCGCTAAACCTAACTTCTAAATCACTGTAGCTAGAATTATCTTCTGTCCACTGAGAAATAAGCACTCGTGCTTGCTCAGCTGATAGCCGGTGTTTAGAAGAAGAATCTCGCTCCATTTTGTTTGTAAACAAAGAATTAGAAATGGATATAAAACACACAATTTTAGCTTCACTATTTTTTTTTTCCCTCACAAACGTCCACAAACATGTGCCGGATGTAATGAAATGATTTAAAACCGGCTAGTTGCCATGTATTTTATAATTTTCCGTTCAAATTCGACATATACCACCTTGACGCGTGGTACGCCCTGGTCGGCATCACGCGTCTGTTTGGACAGAATGAGTTAAATGTAAACATAGATGAATGCCATCCAACTGTCTAGACACCATAATTTCTCAATTACTTATAAATAAAGATCACTTCAGGCACAGGTCGAAAAAACAATTTTTTTTTTGGAAAGTGTTTCTTACCTTGGCTAGGTTAAGCAAGATGCTGACAGAGTACTTGATGAGCTCCATGTGAGGGACACTGCGGTTGCAGCTGTTGATCAACCGGTACAAGACAGTTACAGCCTTCACATCAACCATTTTCTCACAACAAATTGGTGACAGACGTGTGCATACCTCTATAAAAATACAGTCACAAAAAATCCATTATGATCAACTGTGAATGTCAGTAAATGTTCGTGAAGTAACACTGAGAAAATACATGACACGGAAAAAATTCTAAGACAAAACTTGCTGCTGCTAAAAATAAATAAGAGGGAAAAAAAAGGAAGAGAACAAAACCAATATAGTAACTTTGTCCATTATACATGTTATTTTGGCAAAATCAACCACCTAATGTTGGTTTTGAACAAAGTTGATTGTTGATTATCATGGATGAGCCCCTTTAGTCAATTACTTTTTAAGGCAACCCAGGTTAGTTTATATCAATACAATATTTCACTTGCAGTCTGCTACTATGTCCTATTTTCACCTCTCATTGACCAATAAGATTTATGGACAGTAGTAATTTGACACATTTACTTACCCAAATGCATGAGAGCTTCAAGTATCTGTGCCAGATCTTTCTCTCTCAGGAGTTTCTCATATTTTGGTCATACAATAACAGAAGATGGCAGATGCAAAACAGAAACCAAGAAGAGAATAGGAATGGTTAAAGCTACATGCAACAGCATGAGATAGATAAAACATCTGAACAACTAACTCACAAATTCAAACTGAGAATCATCAAATGCTAGATACATTCTTCATTACTGTGTGGTGTAGAAGCATGGACAATGAACAAGCAATTAGATGAAAGAACTCAGGCCTTTGAGATATGGATATATAGAAGAATAGGGCATGTCTCATGGAAACAGAAGAAAACAAAGAGGTCCTTGAAAACCTAGGAATGAAAAGAGAATTAATAACGGAGATCAAAATTAGACAGCTACAATATTTTGGCCATGTAAAATGGCATAACACCTTAATGAAGGAAGAGTTGAAGATAAATGTGCAAGAAGAAGACAGTGCTATAAGTGAAAATATAACATCAAGAGATGGACGGGAAAGTGTCTAACAAAGTGCACCATCAAGACAAGAGATGGAAGACGTTGGAGATCCATTGCAGCTGACCTTCAAAATTAGCAGTCACAGAGAATGTCATTCATCAGGACTGATTTCAATACTTCTGCCCCATTAACATAAGTTATACACTGTAAATCATTTTCAAAAGACATTTCAAATAATAAGTACCAAATTTTAGCGGCATAAAGTAACACCCCCCCCCCCCCCCAAAAAAAAAAAAGTTTTATACAATTCTATAATTTAGGTACTGTTTTCTGATTGTACAAAATATGAAATGTTTTCTGTGCCCAATGTAAAATACTGTTTTCTGCCTGTATTATTCTTTGTACACTCTCAGACGTTCAATATTTTCAAAGAAAGCAGTAGTCAGCTTGAGGCTATCTGCATCACTATAAGTTTTTCCACGAATGGTACTGGTGATGGTCACATGTGCTTTCTCTATTCCTCATATGTTGGGCATCGTCAAAGCAGATGGTCAGCAGTCATTTCATCTGTGCCACATTTACACTCATAGGTAACATTAATAACCTACGGCGTAAGGAGCAGAGCACCATCTTCCAACTAAGAACAGAACACACCAGACTCAACAAGCACTCAACAAATTAAACCCCAAACATGAGCCTAATTGCCACAACTGTACACATCCATATGAGACAGTTCAGCATGTGCTGCTCACTTGCCCAGGACTCTCCACAGAAAGATGACAGCTATTGCCGGGCTCCCCAACAATCACAAACACTCTATACAGCACCACTCAACAGCTGCAGAACACAAGCAATTTTTTCAGCTTGGCATTGACTGCTAAAGAGTGACCAGCTCAGCAGCCCTAGTTAATCAACAACAACCACCACTCATAGGTTTGATAGCTTGTTGAATAGGTGGTATCCCAATCTGTTGTGGCCTGTATGGAGTCTGAAATTTACAACTTGTTCTCTTCTGCTGAGCTAGTAATATACCTGTATAAAATGTGATATATTTTCTGTGCCCAATGTAAAATACTGATTTCTACCTGTATAAAATGTGAGATATTTTCTGTGCCCAATGTAAAATACTGATTTCTACCTGTATAAAATGTGAGATATTTTCTGTGCCCAATGTAAAATACTGATTTCTACCTGTATAAAATGTGAGATATTTTCTGTGCCCAATGTAAAATACTGATTTCTACCTGTATAAAATGTGAGATATTTTCTGTGCCCAATGTAAAATACTGATTTCTACCTGTATAAAATGTGAGATATTTTCTGTGCCCAATGTAAAATACTGATTTCTACCTGTATAAAATGTGAGATATTTTCTGTGCCCAATGTAAAATACTGATTTCTACCTGTATAAAATGTGAGATATTTTATGTGCCCAGTGTAAAATACTGTTTTCTGTCTGTATAAATGTGAGCTGTTTTCTGTACCGAATTTTAAATGTTTTCTGTGATAAATGTGAAATGTTCTCAATGCTGCATGTGAAATTAATTTTTTTTCCTGTGTTAAAAGTGATAAGTTTTTGTGCTAAATATGAGATAATTTTTTCTTGTGTTAAAAGTGAGCAACATCAGACAATCCCTGAAGGACTGAGGAATGGATTTGGAACCAAGCCAAAAGGAAGACAGCCAATAGGACAGTATGGCACTCTCTCTGGCAAACCTCTACACCCTAAAGTAGAAGAGGGATGACTAAGTTAAGTAAGTTAAAAGTGAAATATCTTTTGTGCTTAATGTTTTCATGTATTAAGTATGAAATGTTTTAGTGCAAAATAGAAGACACTGTTATATGTGCCAAATGCTAACAAATATTTGGTCTCTTAGTTTTACTTCAATAATGATCTGTCTGTCAGATTCAAAAGTAAGACAAAAAAGGAACATGAATGATATTTAAAAGGGTGACATCATATAAAATATTGCAATCAATTTTTTCCTGTCAGACATACCTGAATTCTGATAGATGCTCTGTGTTGTCTCTTCTGCTCTTGCAATGCAAAAGGTCTTTCTGCCAGAATAGGCTGTAAAAAATACACTAGAAATAATAAGTATGTTGTGCATAAAAGTAAACTATTTAATAAAATTAACTATCTGCCCACATATTGTTGGTCCTACATTTGGCTCATTCATGTGAAACTATTATTGCATTATTTTTAAAAAAATTGTGTTCACTACATAATTTGTCTCAGCTGCTTTTCTATCTTTAAAATGTGATCCTATCCTGAACTGTTACTTAACATCACAAGAAACATATTAGTAAAATGCTAATTGTAAACATATGAACAAAGTTAAGACCTGAAACTCAGGAAATTAAGTGAGATAATTACTTCTTCACCTTTCGGTTCCATGTGAAGCACAGAATGTAGCCAGATCTATCCAAGTTATCCTGTGCTGGGCAATCTGGTCCAGTTCTTTCCATGTCGTCTTTATTCTTATTATTTCTGCTTGCATTTCTCTTATTTTTGTTTGTGTGTGTGTGTGTGTTTGGGGGTCTTCCTAATTTCTTCTGCCCTGGGATAGAATACTTACTGCCTGTTTTCATATGACTGTCTCAGTGCATGCCTATCCACATGCATGGAGGCATCCTGGAGTCATTCTTATATGACCATCAATTACGCACAATGCTAACCTACATACATTTGGATGTGAACCTCTGTGAGGCTAACTACACCCTCACTGACTCCTGAAATCATCCACACACTTCCAGGGATTCCCCCTGCAGTAAAACATGTTGACAATCCAGCATTGCACACTAAGCCTGGTGGAGTCACTTGAGCCCCAGACGTAACTCTGACTTTTACCTGGTGGTTTCCTGCATACAGGAGGATCTCACTATGAACTCCATGATAGGCATGGGGAGCTGAGAATGAGAAGTGGCTCTGTGTCGGATGTGATAATTCCTTCAGAGAGTCCAGAACCAGAGCACAGTATTTTAGCTCTGCATATCTGGAGGACACCCTTGGATTGCGGGGAATGCAGTATTCCACAAGTTTCTTCCTCCTAGCTTGGGACCAGATGTGATGATCCTTTAAATACAAGTCAAGCTGGAGAGACTGGAACTCATGATTTCAACCCAAAACGTTTCAGAATGGCAGAAAAGCCTAGATCTACAGTGTAGATAATACCAAGGCTCTTCAACTTGGTATTGACTGAAAAAGACCAAAAAGCTCAGCAGCCCTAGCTAAACAACAACAACATGCCCTGTCCACCATGTTCTATTGGTATTTGTTAAGTCTTCCTCATCAGTTCCATGCTTATCTTGGTATACTCTGGCGAGAGGACCAGCTACAATGGTGGATCCACACTCCGTAAGGAGTGAAAAAAAAAATGATGATGATGAATCATACTGGCAAAATAGCTGAAGTAATTTAAAATGCTGATAAACCTGGCACTCAGTTACAAACAGTTAGCTAGCCTGCAGGAACAAGAATTAATCAACTGAGAATCTCTGATCTCTCCATCCACTTATATAAGCATAAGCTTTTAATTTTGAAAATTCACCAAACTGATCATGTCAGTTTGATTGACTCTGGTTTTTCAATAACTTGGGTTCTACCTAAGGACAGGTAAATATAAAAATACCTACAGATAATTTCTTTCGTGTGAGGAAACCTCTAATGCCAGCCTGTAGACAAATGGCTGCCTGATGTCTCCTCTTTAGGACTGCTAATGATCTTCTGGCCTGCCAACCCCTTATAGCTACTTGTAGCACCACAGCTGATCTATGCTTGGCTAGGTAGTGACGTCTACACAAGAACTGCCGGATGCTTGCTTGAATCCGAACAATACAGTGGGCTTTTATTATTTTTCTTTTGAACACATATCTTCTCAGTGCTGCTTGAATGATGAATGCAGCTGTATTCTTTTCTTCGGAACGTCTTTTAAGAAAATGTTGTACAGCACACTGGATAATGCTAGCTGCTAAATGCTTTGTTTCTGCCTGGCATCTGAGGTACTTTTGAAATGAGCTTTGAATAGCTAGTGCTGCATCATCTTTTGCTTCTTTGTCTAACTGTTGCCACTTCAATTCCATAAATGATTTTTTAGCTTGTACATCTTCATATGCTTGACAGAAAGCAACACGCTGTTCGTGTATTCTCAAGTGTGATTGCATTGTCAAGACAGATTTCTCTCTTTGTACTTGTCTGTTTGCAAGCCATAATCTGACAGAATTCTGGGCTTTAACGATGCCGTAACGCAGTTTAAGAAATCTTTCTCTGTCCTTCCTCATCTGCTGATTACTTCTGACTCTCCTTTGCATCTCAACTATTTGCTTTATGATTTTCTCATACTGTTGTCTTTGAATGAATGTTCTAACACAGGCCTGAACAAGAATCACTCTTTTCATGTATTCTTTGTACATTGTTCTCTGTGTTCTCATTCTAATTTGTGCCTGAATCTTAACCACTGCCTCAAGCTTAGCCATGAACTCTGCTCGACATCGTCTTCCTTCTCTGATTTCTCTCCATCTGTTTTGAATAATTCTAGCAGCACATTTCATTCTTTCAAATTTCTGACGGCAAGCAAATCCTCTAATCAAGCGCTGAAGCTGATAAATCTGCTTAAGCTCTGTAAAGTATCTTATTCTGGTCTGATGTCCCCTGATGTTTTTCTGTATGATGAGTGCTGCATGTTCCCTTCTTGTGTAATCCTTGAAAATTAAGTAAGACCTTACGCATCTCTGTATAAAAATAGTAGCTCTCTCCTTTCTCATTTCCTCCACCCTTGTCTCCATTTTCGCTCTTGCAACTTTTTCCTTTCTTTCATTTTCCAGTTTCTCTTCCTCCAATTTTCTTTTCCTTTCATGCTCTATCTCATCTCTCAATTCCTGGGCTTTCTTCTTTGCTTCCTGTACTTGTTTGTAGGACCTCCATCTCTTCTGAATAATACAGACAGCTTCTCTCATCTGCCTGAGCTCATTCCTCACAGTGTTACCAGCTAAATGTGACCTGTACCTCCTCTGAAAACATACGGCTGCAGCTCGCAAGAGCAGATAGTCTTGCCTTTGGCTCCAGCATCTGTAAAGGGCCTGAACTTTTGTAGCTGCAGAATGTTGATGAGCTATTTCTTTCTGAACTCTCCTCTGGGCCTGAACTGCTCTGTAAAATCTTTGCACAATGATTGCAGATGTTCTTAATTGAAGGAATGCTTCACGGTAAACCTTACCTAACTTAACTGCTCTGAATTTTCTTTGGATTATGATAGCAGTGTTTTTCAGGTTTTTAAACTGATTCCTCATAATTTTGCCTCTGACAAGGGCCTGAATCTTTCTGACTGAATGAAGAATGCGTGCATAACGTCTTTTAATTAAAAGAGCTCTATAAGCCCTTTGAAACACATGTGCAGCCTGTCTCTGAAGGAGGAATCTCTGCCTTAAGACTTGTGCTTTCTGATATTCTCTAAAACGCCTCTGAATCATCTGGGCAGCCAGCTTCTGTTTAACAAATTTCCTACGAGCAATTATCATCCTAAATGCAGTCTGAAGAACCAGTGCTGTTGCTTCTTGTTTCTTTTGTAAGTATCTGCGGAAGGTTCTCTGAATGGTGATACTTGCATGCCTCAGAGTCAAGTACTGTTTTCTCACCTCTAAACCTTCAAGATAGTGCCTGTAAATATGCTGGATCCTAAATGCTGCCAACTTTACTGCCAGAAACTTATATCTGCATCGGAAACACCTATATCTTGCTTGTATGATTACAGCTGAAAACCTCATTGTCTGAAATCTCTTTCTAAGTAATCTGCATCTCCACCAGCTCTGAATGTAAATGACAGACTTCCTTTGCTCGAGATAGACTGACCTCTGTGCTTTTCTCTCTAGATTTGCTCTGTACCAAGCTTGAATAAGTGATGCTGCTTCTCTCATACACCAATAATGCTGTCTGATGTGGATCATTTTCCAGTATGACTGAATCCGTGAAGCAGCTCTTCTTTTGGTTGTGAACATCCGGTGTTCTACATATCCTCTCCATATTTTCTGAATGACTATGGCTGATCTTTCTTGTTTCATTAATTTCATTGCCAAAAATAATCTTCTAGCTTTAATCATTTTCCAATTAGCTTGCAGCACAACTGCAGCAGATTTCAGGCTCAAAAAGTAACTTCTGCACTTCCACATTTTCAAATTTCTCTGAAGTGCTACAGCTGCATTTTCCTGCCTTTGGTGTTTGAGTCTATCCAAAAGTCTTCTGGCCACAATCATCTTCCAGCATTTCTGTACAGCAATGGTTGCAGATTTCAATGCATCATAGTTTCTTCTCTGTATGAAACCTCGATAAATTCTCTGAATGGTGACAACAGCCAGTATTTTATGTTCCAGCTGAAGTGTTATCAATGTTTTCTTAGCATGGTGCATCCTCCATGTCTTCTGGATTGTGATGGCAGCAGTTCTGCTGTTCTGGATCACTTGTCTACATCTGAATCCCCTGTAGCATTTCTGTATCACCATAGCTGCATTTTCCTGACGCTTCTGCTTCAGGTACTGCATTTCCTTTTTAGCTTGTAACATTCTCCATGTGGTCTGAAGCATGATAACTGATCTCTGCAGAGCACGGAACTCACTCTGAGCTCTGTAACCCTTGATGTATTTCTGGATCACTATAGCTGCTTTGTTGTCCCTTTCTATTTTCAAGGCTGTCAGTTCCCGTTGAGCAAGTGTTCTTTTCCAGCTTCTTTGTAAAATGGTAGCTGCCTTTTCCATCTTCAAACACTCCTGACGATATAAGGCAGACTTGACACTCTGCAGAAGAATAGCAGCTTTCTTCTTTCTCTCAGATTTTAGCATAGCTAGATCCTGCTTTGCTTGCCTTATTCTCCAGTAACTTTGCAGAACAACTGCAGCTTGTCTCATTTCCTGGAACTTTTTCTGTGCTAATCTGGCTCTCATGTAATTCTGGATAGCAGTGGCCGCCTTGGAATATTTCTCAGTTCTGAGAGTTTGCAGGGTGCGTGTGGCCTGTCTCATTCTCCAGTGTTTCTGAAATGAGATCACAGCTGTTCTCTTCTTCATGTACTGCTTCAAGCAATAATTTCTCCTCACCCATTTCTGAATAACAGTTGCTGAGTATTCAAGATGTTCTTGTTTCAGGTTGCCCAATGTCTTCTTGGCCAAGTGTCTTCTCCACAAAGCCTGAATCTTGATGGCTGATGCTCGCTTTCTTACAAACTCCTGTCTACATTTTAATCCTCTTATATGTTTTTGCATGGTGATAACAGCTGCCTCCTCTTTCCTCCTAATGTTTCCCTGCTGTTGTTCCTCTTTTAGTAGAGCCAGCTGGCGCTGGGCTGAGCGGGACCGCCACAGTCTTTGCAGAGTGAGGGCTGAGTGCTCTTCTTTTTCTCTCCAAACGTCTTGAACTGTGAGTTCCAGCTTGCCCAAACAAACATGAGCAAAATGGTCCAGCGATGCAGCCTGTACACAGGTAGTAGCTTGGGTTGGGGTCTCTCTCTTATTAACTTGCTTGGCCAGGTAGGGTCGAATCCAACGCTGGATGGTTACTGCTGCCTTTGTTCTTCTCTAGAAAAAAATATGAAAACAAGGCGATATTACAAGACTAACAAAATACTCACAATCTTTTATTCTCCCACATGTCTGCCTCTCTTATAGGACTATTTAGAGCACAAGTTTGTTAAAAAAGCGTAAAGTTTTGTCATTTGTTTAAACATTTTATTTTCTAATAGACCTTGACATGAAGCTTCCTGTTAATGAATACTTTATAACTGAATCATAAATATTCTCCATAAAAATTAACTAGCTGCTGGTAATGAGTAATGAAAATCATGAACTTCTAATGTGAATTGTAAATGTTTTTAAATTAAGTGTTGGAAAACAGTAACAGTAGGACAAAACATTCCAAATAAACAGACATTACATTACTGGCAATTGCCTGTTCAAATATTTATTGTCTACTATTACAACAGGATGCAGTAACCTAATATGATACCAAAATCTCATCTCACTACAGCAAAAACTAGTAAAAATGTAAGAAAATTGCAACAAGAAAATATAATACTTTAAAAAAAAAATTAAAATGTAACTATTAATATCTCATGTCAATATCACCACCACAAAAATATAATAATCTATCAACAGATTTATGTCTATGTCTTCAAAACAAATCACATAATCTGTCAACAGATTTATGTCTATGTCTTCAAAACAAATCACAGAATCTGTCAAGAAGATTAAAAAGAGAACTAGTATAAACTATAGCTCTTAATTTTAAAATTTGCCATGCACACCAATTTCTGGTCACCTTTATATTGCAAAGTGTCAGTAGGTTTGAGAAAATATGGATGACATACACAATGTCTTAAGCATACCCCATCTCTACTCCTCAACTAAATTATAATTATAGTTTTCATAATGATTTTTGAACTTGATTTTATTATTACAAAGGCTAGAAAAAAAAAAACATCAATGGTCATTTTGATGGGCTTTTCACAGACTGAAACTGAGCCATGTGTCTGTCATGCATTCCCCAAACTGTCAGAAAGCATGAAATCAGACAGAGTAGATGAGTAAAGAAGGGTTTCACCTGTCTTTCCTGAACTGCTTTCCACATAAGTTTTCTTCTCCAGGCCATCTGAATGAGTCTTGCAGCCTTCACCTCTTCTCTAATGTCCAGCAGACGGGCACAGAGATATGAAACACATGTAGCTAGAACCTTCTCATCGGGTATTGTGTTGGACATGTCGGCAAACCTCAGCATTAAAGGGACTCCACCCAGAGCAGAAACCTAAACACATGAAATTAATAATTAACAGGATACTGCAGTGCAAGTGAAACGAGTAATGTTTAGTAGAAAAAAAAATCACTGTAATATGTTGATAATAAGAATAAATGCAGCAAACAATAAGATTGTACTTGAAGAAAAACCCCTACAAGATGTAGAACTAAACATATATCTTGGCGGCAATATAGACAGAGTTGGAGGGACAGACAGTATCATCGAAATAAGGATACAAACGAGCTGTCACCGCATTGGGGAATATATATGGAAATCAAAAGAAATCAAGTCCAACACAAAAATAAGAATCTTCTACTCAAATGTCAAACCAGTCCTCCTGCATGGCTCTGAAACATGCAGAACAACGAATACAGCAAATAAGAAGTAACAGACTTTCATAAATAAGTGCTTGTATGGTGCAATCAAACACATGAGATTAAAATAGTATAACAAGGTAACTGATGTGAAAATGATGACAAGAACCAGTGGAGCAAGAATGAGAAGAAGACGCTGCCAGCAGACTGCAAACACATTGAGAAAAACCTGTTGATAGCATTGCCAGGTAGTTCATGTTCTGAAATCCCCAAGTAGAGGCAGAAAAAAAACACATGGAGTAGAGAACTGGAGACAGACATGACAATAATGAGGTAGACATAGAAAGACATTGAGCTGATGGCCTATGCTGCTTGGGGAGCTGAAGGGTTATGAATGAATAGTGTGTACTGTTGTTTTGTTTACAAACAAATTACTGTAAAACTTAGTAATATGCAGGGTGTATAATAATATAATATTTATTAATATAAAGTGTGTCACAGTGGGTACACTATAAATGGTTAGAGGCGCTGGCCTCTCGTGGCAGAGGCGTCAGATTCAATACAGTGGCATCACGCTTCAGTCTACCCAGCTGTGAATGGATACCTGACTCTGCTCTTGAGTTAGGGAAAGCAAAGGCAGCGAGGATGGGAACTGGTCACTCCCACGTCTCAAAGCTGGACCTAGTATAATGAAGTCTATAACACTTCACTTCCCTACAACAGTATCTGCTATGAGTTTACCTTTACTTAACATTATAACTAACAATGCTGAAATTTTGACGATGGAAATGTCAAAAAAAAAAAGATTGATCAAGAAAATTGTTGTTCTTGTACCACTGAGTTATTTATGACAAAACTTTCACAGTCACCACTGCCCTTCAGTTCCCTGCTGAGCAGTCAGTTCTGAGGATAAAAACAGTTTACCTTCTCATAAAAAGTCTTGTAGTTGCACTTCTCATTGGCCAACAGTTGTTCAAACATCTCTGGATTGTTTTCTGTTACAAATAAAATAGTTCAGAAAACATAAAGAAACACACATTCACATGCTGCTTAACTATACTCAAACTAGTTGTTTAAATAGTATGAGAAGTTATCTTATGCGTTTTAAAATGTGTACTGGATTAAATGGGTTAATTATGGAGTTTATTATTGATAAACTAAAGACAAACTGACCAACAGTCTGACTGCTGTTCCGGAGTCAAAGAGTTAAGCTAAACATTGCACAGTCTAGTAAAATAAACAATTGTAAGTGCAAATCTCGAGTTTTATTTTAAAGATCTTGGTAATCATTGTCACAATAACATGACTTGACTATCTGGCATATGTCTGAATTTTACTTGGTAAAATAAAAAATTAAACAAAAAAACCCAGTAAACTATGATAGGATGAGATATTTTCTATTGCAAGTTTAACCTTTTGCCGGTTAAAATGCCCAAAATTGCCCATGCACAAAATGTAAGGTCCCGTTCAAAACGGCCAATACCGCCTGTGAAACGTCATTCGTTGCCATAGTGCAAAGAAATCTTGCTATTTAGCAAGACCCGAGTTATAAATAGATTTCCGGTTCAAGTGTAACTTCCGTTTTCTGAAATTTTTTTCAAAATCGATTGATTTTTCCTTGTGATTTTTTTAAGGCATGGCTTTCCGATCAATGCTTCAGGAGCTGAGAGGTGACTTAGTATCTGATCATAACTATGATGATGAGGCTGAATCAGATGTGGATATTGATTACAAGCCTGATTTAGACTCCTGTGACACTGACGAAAGTGAATCTAGTTCTGAATCGAGTGAAAATAGTGATATTGATGACAGATCGAACGAAGGAGACTGGTCAACACAGCATACTCCAGATGAAACTTGTGACTTTTTAGCACCCTGGACCTAAATGTACTCTAGGTCTAGATGCTACCTCATTTGATTACTGTGCTACGCATTATTCAAGAGCACCCATAGAAGGTGCATTGGATATGGACAAGGGAGAGATACTGAGGGCAATTAATGATCGCCTGTTAGAGAATGACACTGCAATCGATGAATCATCAAGGCTAAGAATGCTGGAGTTTGGCATTAGATGTAAGACTGGCAAGAATGAACGTACGAGAGAATGCATCTGGTGTATATACAACCAGCACGCAACAGGAACAATTAGCATTCATACCCTTCAACATTTGCTGAGGGAAACTGAGCACTTATGGGTTTGCCTGGAGCGCAGTGATGTAGATTCTAATCAACAATAGCTATATATATTTTTATTATGAATACATCACGTGACACATAATTCAGTTGTGTGTATTTAAAACTAAGGGACATAATATTAGCTCTACTTGTTATTTTTTAATTAATGAATTTTTATGAAGGTCCCAAATTGCAAACAAATGGAGTTACTTCCCTTACATTGGACATTAAGATAAAAATATAGTAAATTAGGTTGGACAGTAAAGGGTTAAGACAAATTTTCATGGAAGCTGAAATACTAGCTCAGTAAGTCGTACTTATATTTATTTTAGTTATTACAGTATGAAACCCCTTGTGAGGTTTCTGGTTTCTCCATCATAATAAGCGTCAAAGGCCCTAACAATACTTAACACATTAACTCTTAGTATACGAGCGACCTTTCATGACTACCATTACAGATTTTGCAATAAATAATTTATTTATAAAGATAACATAAGTGTTATATATCAAAATGTGAAGAAATGAAACCCCTATATCATGCACGTAACTAAATTGTTCAGTGGTTTTAAACATGCATTCAGCTATAAATTTTCGCTATTGACAGGGATCGATCATCGGCCTCTCTAGAAGGCCGCTCGTATACTAAGAGTTAACTACCGCAAGCCGCTGTCAGCGGCTCACAAAATAATCACATTTGGACCGCAAGCCGCTCAGAGCGCCAGTCTAATTTTAGTAATAAAACGAATGAAAAATGTACTGAAACACTCTCTGATCTGGTTCGAGATATTAAGTTGCCACCGGAAAACAAATTCTCAAAGCATAGTTGTTGTAGAACACTGGAAAATTGATATTATGTTCATATTTTTCAGCGTTTTGGGTTAGTTACCAAATCGTGTAAAACTGTTTACCGTGGCAACTAGTGATAGGACTAAAAAAAATGTGTGTACATCTCGTCTAACGGCTGAATAGGATAGAAACGTGTTTCAACAATTGACTGATAGATCTAGCGATGAGGACAAGAGTGAAAACGGTGTGCACATTGATTGAAATTGTGATTTTGATAGAGATGGGGCGCAAGCAGTTATAATTGTGAAAATATTGCAAGTCCTCAGCCATCGGAGGGCCGTTAAATAGCAACAACCTCTATTAGAGTTACAACCAGTGTTTATTGTAATAGTACATTCATTTATCTTTAAAATGACGTGTAATTCATAAAAATCTGTAAACAATTACAAAAACTACAGCTTACTTTGTGCAAACACCTACAGGATGAAAATGGGAAAAAAATTTAATTCGGCCACAGTGTGTTTTTCAGTTCGGTAGTTAATGTGTTAAAATAAAGCTGCCAAGTACACAGTACATATGAGTAAGAAACCAAATGTGTACTTATATTTAATTCAATGAAATCCATACTTTACACAAAGTACTATGTAAAATTAGGTCCATTTCGTGCTGTATAAAAGATAAATTATTGTAACGCTATAATAGGTGTGGCATATTTAGGAGTAGGTGGGAAAATGACTGTAATATTGTGGTAAAAAATAAAAACATAACTTCTTCTTCTTCTTCTTCTTGCGATCGCATCTTTGATGATTACACCGTCAGACGAGTTCTCATGATGAATTCGACTGTTGTTTGAAGTTCCTCTTTAACTCCATATAGCTTTGAGTTTAGTGTTGAGTCATTGGGCCAGTATATCTTTCTTAACTGGTCATACAGAGGACAGTCCTGTAGAACATGCTCAGCAGTTTGTTCGTTTAATCCACATGTGCACAGTGGTGAAGCAGACAATCGTAGCTTGTGCATGTGTTTATTCAGTTTGTTATGCCCTGTCCTGAGTCGAAAAATAGTTGTCTGTCCCTGCCGGTCGAGAGTGTGATAGTCGTCTTTGGGTTGGTTCTGTTCTCTTCTGATAGTCTGGATAGCTCTCTTTTTCTCAAAGTATGTGACTTCATTATCTTCTTGTTCACATTCTCCTCCCTTTTTTGCAAGTTTATCTGCCTTTTCATTTCCGGGTACACCACAATGAGATGGTACCCACTGAAGTATGGTTCTCTTTTTGGCAGCTACCTTGTTTAGTTCATTTCTCAGATGCGGGAGTTTACCACCCTTGAGAGCTTGCAGGACAGACAGTGCATCTGTGAGGATGACTACCTGGTGGCAGTCAGAGTTGGTGTTATAAATCATATTTGCAGCTTGCTCTAGAGCTTGAACCTCAGCTGTATAGTTGGAACAGAATTTACCAGTGGGAATGTGCCTAGTCTCATAGTGGTTGTCAGGATATGAGATAAAGATACCGGCACCTCCATTCCTAACAGCATTAGTTGCTGATCCATCTGTATAGGCATGTATCCATGATTGATCGGGATAGCTTTCTTGGATCATACTCAATGTAGCAGTTCGTTTTTGCAGATCATTATACTCACATCCACTTGTGAGACCACTGACTGTTGTATTAATTTGGAGGGCACTGCTGGCCTGCTCCCATGGTACAGGGTATAGGGTGGGCTTCAGTGGTGTTGTCTTCATGGATAGGTCTTCTTGATGCTGTCTTATAAGTCTTTTCCCCCGATGCACAAAGCTGCTACGCTTTAGACGTCCCAATGCCAGATCATCTAGTCTTGCCTTCATTGGGTGCATTGGCATACTGTTGTACTTTTCCATCTGGATCATGGTTTTTTGTGTCTCTTCTATGGGACAATGTCTGTAATCCAGCAACCTTCTGCATCTCTGTTATTGGTGTAGTTTTCATGGCTCCTGTAATGAGCCTGAGAGCTTGATTTTGCACCTTGTCCAAAGACTGCAGATGTGAGTTAGCAGCTGATGACCATGCTGCTGAGCTAAACTCTAAGTGTGGTCTTATTACTCCATTGTAAATCTTCTTTAGATTTCGTTCATTTGCTCCCCAGTTGGTACCTGCTAATTTTCTGAGTATGCCTAGTCGTCTTCGGGCCTTTCCTTCTGCATTTTCAATATGCTTATTCCATGTAAGCCTTTGGTCAAATGTCACCCCAAGATAGGTGGGGTAGCTTTCTTCCTTGATCACGGTTGTCCCTAGGTGTATGTTAGCTGATTTGTCCTTGGGGGCGAGGGAGAACAGTGTTGTGGAGGTTTTGTCTGTGTTTATTGTGATAAGCCATTTCTCTGCCCATGACACTAGCATGTCTGCTGCCCGCTGCATTCTATAATTTGCTGTGGTGACATTTTCATCAGCGCACCAGAGTACTAGGTCATCTGCATATAAGGCAGCTTTAACTCCTGCAGGGAGATCTTTCACCAGGTCATTGATGTAAACAAGGAAGAGTGTTGGGGAAATTACTCCTCCTTGAGGTACCCCCTGATGGAGCAACACTTTTCTGCTCTGCAGACCGTCAAGAGTGACTCTAGTTCTCCTGTTATGCAAGTATGACTGGATCCATTTCATCATGTTGCCTTGGATTCCACTTCTCCTAAGTTTTGCAATGAGGCCATCTTTCCACACCTTGTCAAAGGCCTGCTTGAAGTCGACCCAGATCGTTAGGACCTTTTTCTTCTCCTGGAAGGCATCTTCTATTGCTTGAGACAAGTAAGTAACTTGGTCTTCTATACTGTAGCATTCTCTAAATCCAGCTTGTTCCGGCACCAAGATCTGCTCAGACTCTAAATACCATTTCAATCTGTGGTTGACTATTCGCTCCATAGTCTTCCCAACACAGCTTGTGAGACTGATTGGCCGGTAACTTGCAGCCTCGGTCTTACATTTCCCTTTCTTTAGTATGGGTATTGTGATGGCTTCTCTCCATACTTGGGGTACCGTTCCTATCAACCAGCTGTGGTTGAATATCTCAAGCAGTTTTGTCTTTGCTGCTGAGCTCAGATTTACTAGCATTTCGTTGCTGATTTTGTCTGGGCCGGGTGACTTTTGAAACTTAAGCTTGGAAATAGCCTTCTGTAGTTCTCCTAGTGTGATGGGTTCCCTCATTGGGGCAGGAGTATCTGTCTGTCCCATGGTTGCCAGTATTTCTTTTCTTATCTCTCTCTGATGGTCTATGTTAATGGGTAAGTTGCTTTCTGAACTGTATCTTCTAGCAAACAAGTCTGCAGCTTGTTTTCCTCTGAAAAGTTTGCCACCTTCATCCAATGTGATAGTCTGCCTTGGTGAGGAATGCTCTTCATTTAGAGACTTGACTAATCTCCAAAGTTTCCTGCCGTCTTTCTCAAGGTTCAGCGATGCCGTTTTAGTTCTCCAGCTTTTCCGCTTTTCTTCTAGCTTTGTTCTCTGAAACTCTGCTACAGCCTTTTTCCATTTGTTGTGAGTTTCAAGTGAAGGCTGAGACTCTGCGTCCTTTCTAGCCTTGTCCATAGCTTCCTGACGTTCTTGGAGTGTGCTGGACCAGTATGGTATGTAGTTACGCCGGCATCCTTTGGGAATGGTTTCTTTTGCAGCTTGTAGTATGCATCTGTTGAAGTCTTTTACCACTTCATTAATGTCTCTGTTCTGTACCTTGAGGGTAGACAGCAGCGTGTTCACCTGATGCCTGAATAAACCCCAGTTGGCTTTTTTGTAGTTCCATCTTGTAATGGCTGGGCCTGTACTGAGAGCTGCACTCTGGACAGTAAGAAAGATTGGGCGATGGTCGCTTCCCCCTAGTTGGTCTCCTACTTCTCTACTAATAGATCCAGCTATATCTGGTGTGGAGAAGGCAAGATCTGGTGTTGAGGTTGTGTGCCATCCTCTGGAGTAGAAGGTAGGAGTATCTGTGGCATTATTGACTAGGATTAGGGCTACCTTTATCTGCAGCAGCTGATATTCTGCTCCATCCATGAAGGTTTTCCTTTCGTGTGCAGGAATGTTATTCCTTACAAGAGTAAGTACTCCTCCTTTTCGTCTATCTTGTCTGTCGGATCTGAAGCATTGATATCCCCTTATTTTAAAGGTTTGATCTGCTTTCAAGTGAGTCTCTTGGATACAGCAAACACTGACTTGCTTCTCATACAAGATGTTTTCCAGCTCTGTCTTTTTGCTGTATCCAGCCTGCTTGCTGTTCACTCCCTCTGCATTCCAGTGCATCATGACAAGTGGCACTCTGGGTTTCTCTTTTTCTGTTTTGTTTTGGTCAGTAGTTCTCCTCCGCCGTCTGTTGACTCCACAAGACGGTCTAGAGGGTCCTCCAGTAGCTGAGGGTGGGCTCTGTCGAGGCTCAGAGCCCGGCACTGCACCTGCCTGGTGGAGCTCCACAGGGCGAGCACCAGAACGAGATTTATTTGACGGTGTACTCTCCATAGAAAAAAAAAAGCGAGTTGCATGATACTGTGGTTTCCGGTGCGCCTTCTGGCCCAGTATCTACGACTTTAGCACCTGTTCAACGGGAGAGTGGGCTCATCCCTAATCTGTTTATGTTCCCAGTAGTAGACTATTCGCAAGCAGCCTGGGGGTGTCACTGCTCTGCGCGGACCTTGTTTACCGAGGCGGCGTCCGAGCTCGTATGGTGAAAATATGGTTGCGTTATCTTCAAAATAGCCCTGTCTTTCCCGTGGCTTTTCTGCCATCCTGCAACTTTGAGTTAGGGAGTTCTGAGCTCCAGTCTCTTTCCCAGGCATTTTATCCTGGGCTGGCACGCATACAGAGGACCCCACTTCTGGTTCTAAGTTAGCAGTTGGGGATAGGTGGGGTAGCACACTGTGCATTCCCCGTCATCCAGGGGGCTCTCCAACTATGCAGAGCTTGCACAATGCTGTGCTCTGGTTCGGGGCTCTCCCAAGGAATCCTCACGTCCTGCACAGAGCCACTTCCTGATACCCACCACCTGCCAACCCTCCATTGTAGAAATCTCCTGCATGCGGCCATCCAGTCAAGAGCCAGTATTAAGTCTGGTGCCCAAGTGATCCCCCCAAGCTCAGTGTGCAATGCTGGGTTCTCATCATGCTGCAACACAGGAGGGATTGTGATGCTCAGCCATCTCTCTCAATTCTGCACCGATAAGTGACATCGGGGACTTAACTTTGCCTCAGTACTGGGAGGCCCCGTTTCCGGGTACACCACACACAGCCAATTGAGGCAACGGTCGCCATGGGCGTGATAGACGACAAACAGTGAAGAATGAGGCAAGAAAGCATTTAACCCATGAAGTGGGGGTGGATTGGTGCAGACCAGAGCATGTACCACTCGCCGGTGGGTTCTGCATCTACACCTATAGGGTTCCACCCACTCCTCAGCCCATTTAGTCTGGCCCCTCACCCAGGACCTGTCCGGCTTGGGTGACCCTGCCAGGAGTAAAACTCCCGCCGGCATAGCTCCCGGGATCATTGAGGCGCTCAAGCTCTCCAACCACGGCAAGGTAGGCTTACATGTGGAGAGAAAACATAACTAAATGGGCCACACCAGATGTTGATCAAATACACACAGTATACACACACAGTATACACACAGTATATACACAGTATACACACACACAAAGTGATCAATAGAGGCAAATCACAAATATTTAAATCAGACCTAAAGGTCTTTTATATTTGGAGATGCACCCTAATATAACCGATTAGGTTGAACAAGACGCGCCTCGCCAAAATGAGGCAAAATTTTATTTTTAAAAATTAATTAAACTGGTACTTCCATACAACTATTTACCATCAGGCAGTAAATCATTACTCCTCCAGTCTATGCTGAGATCTAGATCTGAGTCTATCTGGCATCTATCCTCTGCACTCTCCTGGATGCTGACAGTCGTCTGGAACCGAATCTCAGCTAAAGGTAACAGGGCTGGATGATAGTGATGTATTAAGCAACACAGTGCACGGCCATCAGAGAAGGACACAGTGAAATTCTCAACCTGTGAGAATAATCGATGAAAGATAGTTTGCACCGATAAGATAACCTAACAATCAAATGAAATCAAAACCAGTTAAAATATCAGAATTTTCAATTCAAATGTTAAGTCATTCATATTGTATGGCTCTGAAACATGGAGAACAACAACCAAGGAGTTACAGACCTTCCGTAAATGGGTGCTTGCGTAGGATAGAAGGATTGAAATAGTATGACAAGGTAACCAACGAGGAACCAGAACAAGTACCAGTGGAGTAAGAGATGAGAAGACCCTGGCGATGGATTGGACACGCACTGAGGAAACCTGTTAACAGCATCACCAAGCAGTCCTTGTTCTGGAATCCCCAGGGTAAGAGAAGTACACCGAAGAACACACGGAGAAGAGACCTAGAGACACAAACAAAAATGAGGAAGACATGGAAAGACCTTGAGCTGACGGCATGCGACAGGAGGACTTGACCTGCATCTGTTGAAGGCCAATGCTGCTTTAGGAACTAAAGGGTATTGATTAAGATCGACTAACAGTTTTAACTAACACATTTTTGTTCATGACATTTTTTTAAAGACATGCAATTTTAACAACCACAGATGATGACATACACTTAATTTAGGACGCTGCGGGCGACAGTTGTCGCCAGAGGTACCCTATGTTCTCCCAGCTGCAGGCGACTTAAGTCTACTTTTGGATATCGTTCGTTTCCTGCTATATAAGATGTGTACACGTCATATCCCCCCCTGGATGTTTGTAGTGAAATTGACAGAGATACAACGGTAAAATACCTCCAAAGATAACATGTAAGGATAAAAACATAATGCGTAGGCTGCTGATAGTACATGATCGCCCAGACCGCGGGTCATCACCCTCCATAAAAATTGACTTGCTAGACAGGAGGGGAACGGCGGATAAAAAGGAAAAAATATGACTGGAAAGATTGCGTGAGACTGGAAAGGCTAAGGAGACGCAATTGGGGGGGATGGAGGAAAGTAAAAATTCACGTCCCCCAAATTGACACGAAGTACGGAATGGACGCTTTTGCGATACCAAGCCCTTGATTTGAATTCAGCGGCTAAACGCAGATGTTCGAAATATTACAAAATTTAAAAAGTACTTTTTTCTTAATATTAATGTTAGGAATATAAAAATTAGCTGGCCGGATGGCCCATTCTGAGCAGTGAACTAATATGTTCTTAATTTTACAAACGGATAGATAATATTGAAGATAATGACAAAAGACAGTGTTGTTCACATCAGCAACAGACTGTATTGAATAAAAAGTGTCGCTATTTGCACAAAAAAACACGACCTTGGGACGCAGGTGTTCAAATCTACGTAGTATGGAAGAGAGGGACATTGGTGGTAGCTGTGTCTAAATATAACTTTTAACGACAAAATTTTGGAGGGGAGAGAAAGGTTGGTTCAAAAATCAAGTACATTTTTGTAGAAACACAAGTAGAGACGGACAGACTAACAGATAACCATCCATACTTGACTGAAGCATGACTGAAATGACTTTAGGGTAGGAAATTTGAATTTAAAATAAACCTAGGCAGTGATTGGCTACAAACAATCATATTATTAGCGCTCAGTCGCGCAAGTGGGGCCATTCTTCAATAGTTGTTCAGTGATAGACACAGATTTTAAAGTGTGGTGATTTCCATATGAAAGAAAGTGAAAGAAGTTTAGGGACGCCATACTATAGCCAGCAGCTCAGCTGAGTTTTGCTAGCAATTCTGTGTTATTTATTCACAATCTGGTAAGATTGAAATTATTTCCTTATATATTTTGAATATTGTTTCATGTTCGAGTGATTTGATACTGCCTTATCGAAATCTAGCCTTACAAACAAGTAGGGATTTGCTCTAGACCCCCCGCCCAAGTCAGGGTCTAGGGACCAACAATGTACATAAACTCCAGCAAGGGTTAGGTGGGACCACCAGATTTCAGCACCAGAGCTACAACTACAAGATGAGTGAGCCTCTGGTCTGCTGGACATTCACCAACGCTTTGTAGTTACTAATATCCCCATAAAAATTCCCACCATTTTCTGGACACTGTGTAGTCAATATAGACAGGTGTGATGAGGCCACCCCAACAGCACAAACATTAACTATCCTCCCAAGTAGATGACTACTAGAACATTTTAATAAAACTAACTAGTATAGTACATATATATGTACACTATTGCATTTATGATATAATATTCCATGCATTTCTTTCATAATCTCTAAATCCTTTTAAGTTCTGGTCAACCTAAAAAATTGATCCAGAACAAAATAAATGTAATATAATTCTATCAAAAAAATTTTACACTATTGAGTTAGTTCAGTGTGTTGTAATATTTGTTAAATATTATTAGTCTACTTAAATATCTGTGGGTATATCTATATCTATCACACCACATTACATATCATAACCCTAGACACTTTACGTAGCCAGATTCATTAAGAAAAAAATTAAGTGTGAGGTCGTAGTGGTAGCAAGAAAGGCCTTCTGACAATTCACAACTACATTTTATCTCAGGAGCCTTCACAGCTGGCCTCATACATTACATTTAGTAACATCACCATCATACAATACCATCAAACACCACTACATATATTGGGGGCTCGTCCGGGATAATTAGCCCAACAGTAATATTAGGATCTCCTGGTGGGAGAAATAAAAGTAGGGAAATAAATTGTAAAATTTCCTTTAAAATTAAAAGTGTCCCTGCAGATAAAAGTTGGTGAATCTTCACAGCCAGTAATAATTAATTAGTTAACTGGTTAGTTAGAATTAGTTAGACTATAGTCATAAGAAGTACTTAGTGTATTTACTGGTTAGAGATTTATCTTGTATATTATTATATTGTCTAAAAAGTATGGCGGAGCTGGCAAAATTTAGATCAGCTGCTGTGCTCACCGCGAAGGAGATGGGAATGGATGGTCAGATTTTAATTCAATACGTAACGGCTGAATGTGATAAATATATTGAAAGGGAAGATAGAAAGGTAGCTGAAGAGAAGAGGTTACAAATTGAGGCTGATAGAGAAATTAAGAGGCTGCAGATTGAGGCAGAAGAAAAACGACAGCAAAGGGAGGCAGAAGAAAAAAGGTTGACTGCCGAAAGGGAGGCAGAAGAAAAACGACAGCAAAGGGAGGCAGAAGAAAAAAGGTTGACTGCCGAAAGGGAGGCAGAAGATAGAAGGTTGCAAAGGGAGCACGAATTACGACTAAGGGAGCTGGAATTACAAGGCCCGGCTCCTGAAAATGGTGCCAGCCCTTTTGCCTCAGATGCTACGCCCAGTCTGGGAGCCTCAAACTCAGCTATGGGGTTTCATTTAGACCATTTTGTTGAAAAAGACGATGACATAGAGGGGTACCTAGGACGTTTTGAGTTATTAGCTACTACATATGGGTTAGAGAGAGAGAGGTGGAGCTTAAAGCTATCACAGGGATTGAGAGGTACTTCTTATGAAGTATTTGCCAAAATGAACAGGGAAGACCAAGACAATTATGACATGTTAAAGCAGGCTTTGTTATTAAGGTACGAGAAGAATGGTGAATTTTATCGTAAGAAATTTAGAAATGCAAAACTGTTGTCTGGGGAGACATACCACCAATTCTCTGCTAGACTAGAAACCTATTTGGAGAAATGGACGGCTCTGGGGAAGACCCAAGATCTTAAGGAAATGATCATGATTGAGCAATTGAGAGAGTCCATGGCTCCAGACATGAGAAAATTTCTCATGGAACAAGGTGCAGAGAAGTTGGGGGAAATTTTAAATGTTGCTGAGAGGTATCAGGCAGCCCAGGCAGAGGTAAGTGGTGCTAAGAAGAAGCACATAGACAATTTTAAAGCTCCACAGCAATTTAATAAATTTGATAATAGAGAGCAGGGAAATAAAGGTAGGGCAAACTTTGAGCGGCCAAGAAATGACTATCGCGACAGAAACTCACAGTTCAATGACCAAAAGTTCAATGAAAGAAAACCGTTGAACCAAGGAAAAAGATGGTGTAAATGGTGCAAGAAGGATAACCATAACACCGAATTTTGTAGAAGGAAACCTTCAAACATTGCTGCAATGAAGTCGGGGACGCAAAGATTAAAGGTTAATCCTAAGGGACAACAGGAACCTTATCACCCCCCAGTTTGTGAGGATGTTATTTGTAATGGGGTCACCATAAGGTGCCTTTATGATACAGGTTTGGATTATGATTCAGTTGTGAAGTCTAGCCTAGTGGACCCAAGTCAGTATACCACAGAAACAGTGGAAATACAAGGGGCAACTAAGGACATACCACTCATGACACTTCCCATCGCAAGGATAACGGTGAAAACTCGCTATGTGGAAGGAGAAATCAGAGCAGCAGTGATAGATGAACCAATCTACCCTCTGATATTGGGGTGTAGATACGTCTTCTTGGGGAATCCCGAGAAACCTGTGATCATGGCGACAGTGCAGACCAGGTCACAGAAGAAGGAGGAAGAAGGTGAACCTATAAATGCTCATCCAGAGGAGATGAGGAAGGCGCAGGCTGAGGATAGGACACTCAAGCCATGTTTTAAAAAATTGCCCAAATGCCACACACCTCCGAGCAAGGGGGAATATTTCATGAAGAACAAACTCTTATACAGGAAGGCCGGAACTGGAACAAATGGTCACAACCAGCTGGTTCTTCCCACTTCATATAGAGATAAAGTGATGGAACTCGGGCATGCGATTCCCTTCAGTGGTCACATGGGGATCAGCGCCACAGGACAGCGTATAGCTTGTCATTACTTCTGGCCAGGGATAACGGAGGATATAAAAAGATATGTCAAATCCTGCCCAGAATGTCAAAGGGTAGCTCCAAAGCACTGGACTGCTCCTGCAACTCTAGGGGAAATGCCCATAGTGGGAACACCTTTTGAGAGGGTTGCAGTGGATATTGTAGGACCTCTCACTCGGACCAAGAGGAGGAACAGTTACATCCTTACTCTGGTGGACACTTGTTCTATGTGGGGAGAGGCGGTAGCCCTGCCATCAATTGATTCAAAACATGTAGCAGAGGCACTACTTACAATATTTACCCGATTAGGATTCCCGCATCAAATCTTGACGGATAATGGTTCTCAGTTCAAGGGGAAACTAACGGAAGAAGTTTTTAAGCTATTTCAAGCCAGGCACTTTCATTGTAGTCCGTACCATCCACAAGGGAACGGCCAGGTAGAGAGGTTCAACGGGACTCTCATTTCTATCCTGAGAAAGCTGGCACACGAAAAACTGGATCTGTGGGATCAATTCCTGCCCGCCGCATTGTTTGCGTACCGGGAGGTACCACATAGTTCAACCGGGATGGCTCCCGCAACTCTGCTATTTGGGAGGCCAATAAAAGGTCCTTTAGAAGCTTTATTAAGGACCTGGACAGATGAGAAGGCGGAAGAGACTGTTACCTCATCGTATCAATATGTGAACGAACTGACCACTCGTTTGAAAGCTGGATGGAAACTGGCAAATGATAATTTGAAACAAGCCAGGAAGAAACATGCAGCATATTTTAATAGGAAGGCAAAGGACAGGGAACTGGCAGTCGGAGAGAAGGTGCTGCTTCTACTACCGGGAAGCCAGAATAAATTACAAATTGGTTGGCAAGGTCCATATACGGTTCTAGAGAAGGTGTCTAGAACAAACTATAAAATTGACAAAAAGGGGAAGGAAAAAGTTTATCATGTAAACCTGTTAAAGAAGTATCTGGACAGACCACTCCAGGAAAGCACCCCCTTATTGACCTTTTTTTTGCAACCCAGATGCAAAAAGAACCACTCACCTCACATGAATACCCATTACATCCTTGTGAAACAGCAGCACAGGTAAAAGTCAGTAAGCACCTGACTAAAAAACCAGAGGGAGAGAGTTCAACAGGTTCTGGAGGAACATACAGATGTATTAACAGATAAACCAGGCCATACAAATTTGCTACAGTATGACATGAAACTGGTAGACTCAAACCCAATCTGTATGAGAGCCTATTCTATTCCGTTCGCGAAAGAGAAGGCATTGAAGGAAGAAATAGAGTATTTGATGAAGGAGGGGATTATTTCGCACAGTGAATCATCTTTTAGTTCTAGTGTCGTTTTGTTGAGGAAACCGTCTGGGGAACACAGACTGTGCATAGATTACAGGAAACTGAATGCTGTCACAGAAGGACAAGTGGATCCATTACCAGACACAAAACAGTTATTTGCCAGACTGAACAAGGCAAAATACTTTTCAAAGGTGGATCTTAGTAAAGGCTATTACCAGATCCCAGTGAAGCCTGAAGTGAGACCTTATTTGGCTTTTAGCACTTCGGATGGACATTATGAATTCAATATGCTACCATTCGGACTGAAAAATGCTCCGAGTGTGTTTTCAAGGATGATGCGAAAATTGTTGGATCCCCTGAATAACCCATGTATCACGAATTCATGGATGATATTCTCGTCGCCACAGAGACATTTGAAGAACACATTGAAGCTCTGGAGATGTTGTTTGATAGACTTCGGGAGGCGAATTTGACTGCTAGGCCAACAAAATGTTGTATTGGATGTAAAGAGTTGGAATTCTTGGGGCACACTGTATATCAGGGTAATATGACCCCTGATCCTAAGAACTTGGAAAAACTGCAGAGAGCACCTAGGCCACAAACAAAAAAGGATGTGCGATCATTTGTGTCGTTATGCGGATTTTATCAGAAATACATCAAAAATTTTAACGCTATTTGTGCTCCTCTGACTGATCTGACTCGCAAGGGACTTCCAGATAAAATTATTTGGACTGCACAATGTGAACTAGCGTTCCAAGAGTTAAAGGAAAAACTCACTAGCAAGCCTATTCTCAAACTGCCTGATTTGACACAGGACTTTGTCTTAAGAACCGATGCAAGTAATGTGGGACTCGGAGGGGCTTTGTTGCAAAGATCATCTTCACCTGATGGGGAACTTAAACCAGTCGCTTATGCAAGCCGCAAATTGAATAAGGCGGAACAAGGATACTCCACAAGCGAAAAAGAATGTTTAGCATTAATCTGGGCAATAAAGAAGTTTCAAATCTATCTGTATGGTAGGACTTTTGTGGTGGAGACGGACCATCAGCCTCTCGTGTTCTTGTCTCAGGCTAAGCATGAAAACGCAAGATTGCTGAGGTGGTCTTTGTTGCTTCAACCTTATCAGTTTAGTATCCAATATATCCCAGGCAAATTGAATGTCGGTGCAGATTTCCTCAGTCGGCACCCCTGTGATCAAAATTAGAGTAGTGGCAGACGTGAGGAGTAATTTTACCTATGTGTATAGCTGGTTTTGGAACTTGCCATAGGCATGTTTTCAAGTGGGAAGATGTGTAGTGAAATTGACAGAGATACAACGGTAAAATACCTCCAAAGATAACATGTAAGGATAAAAACATAATGCGTAGGCTGCTGATAGTACATGATCGCCCAGACCGCGGGTCATCACCCTCCATAAAAATTGACTTGCTAGACAGGAGGGGAACGGCGGATAAAAAGGAAAAAATATGACTGGAAAGATTGCGTGAGACTGGAAAGGCTAAGGAGACGCAATTGGGGGGGATGGAGGAAAGTAAAAATTCACGTCCCCCAAATTGACACGAAGTACGGAATGGACGCTTTTGCGATACCAAGCCCTTGATTTGAATTCAGCGGCTAAACGCAGATGTTCGAAATATTACAAAATTTAAAAAGTACTTTTTTCTTAATATTAATGTTAGGAATATAAAAATTAGCTGGCCGGATGGCCCATTCTGAGCAGTGAACTAATATGTTCTTAATTTTACAAACGGATAGATAATATTGAAGATAATGACAAAAGACAGTGTTGTTCACATCAGCGACAGACTGTATTGAATAAAAAGTGTCGCTATTTGCACAAAAAAACACGACCTTGGGACGCAGGTGTTCAAATCTACGTAGTATGGAAGAGAGGGACATTGGTGGTAGCTGTGTCTAAATATAACTTTTAACGACAAAATTTTGGAGGGGAGAGAAAGGTTGGTTCAAAAATCAAGTACATTTTTGTAGAAACACAAGTAGAGACGGACAGACTAACAGATAACCATCCATACTTGACTGAAGCATGACTGAAATGACTTTAGGGTAGGAAATTTGAATTTAAAATAAACCTAGGCAGTGATTGGCTACAAACAATCATATTATTAGCGCTCAGTCGCGCAAGTGGGGCCATTCTTCAATAGTTGTTCAGTGATAGACACAGATTTTAAAGTGTGGTGATTTCCATATGAAAGAAAGTGAAAGAAGTTTAGGGACGCCATACTATAGCCAGCAGCTCAGCTGAGTTTTGCTAGCAATTCTGTGTTATTTATTCATAATCTGGTAAGATTGAAATTATTTCCTTATATATTTTGAATATTGTTTCATGTTCGAGTGATTTGATACTGCCTTATCGAAATCTAGCCTTACAAACAAGTAGGGATTTGCTCTAGACCCCCCCGCCCTAGTCAGGGTCTAGGGACCAACAATGTACATAAACTCCAGCAAGGGTTAGGCAAGACAGATCAAGTGTTGAGAATAATGAAACATATTACCTATCCTCTTTTAGGGCAGACAACTAATAAATATTTTTCAGAACCTATAGTCTGGGAGGATCTATCTGATGTAAAACCACCATGGTAAATGTGCTGTTTGGTCAGAGAGATCTGACCTGTCTGTATGATGTGGTTGTTGTGTCAGTGTTGTGTCCAGACGTGGGTAGAGAATAGATTTTGACACATGGCCCATACTTTGATTGCAGAGCTGTGAGTTTCTGTTGTCAACAAAGCAGTGTCTATTCAGTTGGTGACTTACTCGAGTGTATCTGTGCAGTTCTTGTGACAGAGACCACCATTATTGCCCGCCAGCACGGAGAGGTGGGACCACCAGATTTCAGCACCAGAGTTACAACTACAAGATGAGTGAGCCTCTGGTCTGCTGGACATTCACCAACGCTTTGTAGTTACTAATATCCCCATAAAAATTCCCACCATTTTCTGGACACTGTGTAGTCAATATAGACAGGTGTGATGAGGCCACCCCAACAGCACAAACATTAACTATCCTCCCAAGTAGATGACTACTAGAACATTTTAATAAAACTAACTAGTATAGTACATATATATGTACACTATTGCATTTATGATATAATATTCCATGCATTTCTTTCATAATCTCTAAATCCTTTTAAGTTCTGGTCAACCTAAAAAAATTGATCCAGAACAAAATAAATGTAATATAATTCTATCAAAAAATTTTACACTATTGAGTTAGTTCAGTGTGTTGTAATATTTGTTAAATATTATTAGTCTACTTAAATATCTGTGGGTATATCTATATCTATCACACCACATTACATATCATAACCCTAGACACTTTACGTAGCCACATTCATTAAGAAAAAAATTAAGTGTGAGGTCGTAGTGGTAGCAAGAAAGGCCTTCTGACAATTCACAACTACATTTTATCCCAGGAGCCTTCACAGCTGGCCTCATACATTACATTTAGTAACATCACCATCATACAATACCATCAAACACCACTACAATGTTAAAACTGAATCTTATGTGAAAGAGAGTTCGCTTCCTTTTCTGACCTTCAGTTGTAACGGGTGTATTAGTGAAATTTGTCTGTGCAATTTTCAAATCGAAATCAATCGGCATGGAACAAGCTGCCATTTTCGGTGAAATTTTAATGGATTCTGACACTGATGCGATGACGAGGAGTTTTTTGGCTTTATTAGCGCTGATATCGGTTCTCAGAATATGGATGATGGCAGAGATGGGGACGACAGTAGAATGTCATTGCTAGTATGTCTAGCGTTAGGTTTAGGGCTGAATGTCACTGCTGACGAGATGAGGGCGTTTGTTGCTTTGCTACTGATGATGGGTGTAACGAAAAGATCGTCATTTGATTTGTATTGCTCAAATGACTGTTTCATTGAGATGCCAGGGTTCAGGACTCTTCGTTTTTTTTTTTTCATCTTTCCATTCCTCTCTTCCTATCACATCTAACATGTACACAAACAAAACTTATATCATCAGATTCATCATTCATTTATTTATATAAATTCAAAAAATGATAGCAATTGACCAAGAAACACAGAAACTATAGACGTTACAAGTCACCCACTATAAAAACGGGATGTTGTGAAAAAGAATGCAGCTGCAGGGCAAATTTCCGTCATTTTAATGCAGCGTGCTAAAGGTTAAAATATAGTTAACACATGGAAAGTATATGCATATTCATTGTTACACAATCCTCTGACCTACAAGTAACCGATCACAACAAGCCCTTAGCAGTCTCTTTAACGTAAGTTCATTATGTCTTCTAATATAAACAGTGTGAGTGTTACCTTCACCCCATAGTGAAGACATACAAGACGACACCACTGGAATATGAGCTGTAATCTCTTGTTTTCCATTATGAGTTTGGTCTCTCCAGAATCTCGGCGAGCTATAACAAAACAAGAAATATTGTTAATAAAAGAGAAAACTTATGTTTTATCTTTTCCTCCTAATAACACTTTCAGCATTTCCAAGTTCTGTATAACTGTTTCCGTAATTACTAACTTTACAAGTCTGCATATCTTGTTTGGCAGATTTGTATAATGTGACCTTCATTACCACCAGGTGCCTAATTTGGCTTTTTCTCTTCAGGTAATTCAGTAACATTTACCTTCAACATATATGAGATACAAAAAATCAGAGAAGATAGAGAAGCAATGCACAAAACATTAACCTTTAGCACGCTGCGGTCGACTTATTTCGACCGCAGAAACCCATGTTCTCACAGCTGGAGGCGACTTAAGTTGCCTTTCGAATATCGTCGGTTTCTAGCTGTAGTGAAATTGACAGAGATACAACGGTAAAATACCTCCAAAGATAACATTTAAGGATAAAAACATAATGCGTAGGCTGCTGATGTACATGATCGCCTAGACCGCGGGTCATCATCCTCCATAATAATTGACTTGCTAGACAGGAGGGGAACGGCGGATCAAAAAGGAAAAAAATATGACTGGAAAGATTGCGTGAGACTAGAAAGGCTAAGGAGACGCAATTGGGGGGGGGAAACGGAGAAAAGTCACGTTTCCCAAGTTGACATAAAAAGTAAGCAACTCGACAGAAGGGACCATAGATATGTTACGCCACAGTCATTTATTGGACGCTTTTGCGCGATACCAAGCCCTTGATTTGAATTCAGCGGCTAAACGCAGATGTTCGAAATATTACAAAATTTAAAAAGTACTTTTTTCTTAATATTAATGTTAGGAATATAAAAATTAGCTGGCCGGATGGCCCATTCTGAGCAGTGAACTAATATGGTCTTAATTTTACAGACGGATAGATAATATTGAAGATAATGACAAAAGACAGTGTTGTTCACATCATCGACAGACTGTATTGAATCTAAAAGTGTCGCTATTTGAAAAAAAAAAAAAAACGACCTCGAGACGCAGGTGTTCAAATCTACGTAGTATGGAAGAGAAGGGATATTTGTGGTGGCTGTGTCTAAAAATAACTTTTAACGACAAAATTTTGGAGGGGAGAGAAAGGTTGGTTCAAAAATCAAGTACAGTTTTGTAGAAACACAAGTAGAGACGGACAGACTAATAGATAACCATCCATACTTGACTGAAGCATGACTGAAATGACTTTAGGGTAGGAAATTTGAATTTAAAATAAACCTAGGCAGTGATTGGCCACAGACAATCATATCATTAGCGCTCAGACGCGAAAGTGGGGCCATTCTTCAATAGTTGTTCAGTGATAGACACAGATTTTAAAGTGTGGTGATTTCCATATGAAAGAAAGTGTAAGAAGTTTAGGGACGCCATACTATAGCCAGCAGCTCAGCTGAGTTTTGCTAGCAATTCTGTGTTATTTATTCATAATCTGGTAAGATTGAAATTATTTCCTTATATATTTTGAATATTGTTTCATGTTTGAGTGATTTGATACTGCCATATCGAAATCTAGCCTTACAAACAAGTAGGGATTTGCTCTAGACCCCCGCCCAAGTCAGGGTCTAGGGACCAACAATATACATAAACTCCAACAAGGGTTAGGCAAGACAGATCAAGTGTTGAGAATAATGAAACATATTACCTATCCTCTTTTAGGGCAGAAAACTAATAAATATTTTTCAGAATCTATAGTCTGGGAGGATCTATCTGATGTAAAACCACCATGGTAAATGTGCTGTTTGGTCAGAGAGATCTGACCTGTCTGTATGATGTGGTTGTTGTGTCAGTGTTGTGTCCAGACGTGGGTAGAGAATAGATTTTGACACATGGCCCATACTTTGATTGCAGAGCTGTGAGTTTCTGTTGTCAACAAAGCAGTGTCTATTCAGTTGGTGACTTTACTCGAGTGTATCTGTGCAGTACTTGTGACAGAGACCACCATTATTGCCCGCCAGCACGGAGAGGTGGGACCACCTGATTTCAGCACCAGAGCTACAACTACAAGATGAGTGAGCCTCTGGTCTGCTGGACATTCACCAACACTTTGTAGTTACTAATACCCCATAAAAATTCCCACCATTTTCTGGACACTGTGTAGTCAATATAGACAGGTGTGATGAGGCCACCCCAACAGCACAAACATTAACTATCCTCCCAAGTAGATGACTACTAGAACATTTTAATAAAACTAACTAGTATAGTACATATATATGTACACTATTGCATTTATGATATAATATTCCATGCATTTCTTTCATAATCTCTAAATCCTTTTAAGTTCTGGTCAATCTAAAAAATTGATCCAGAACAAAATAAATGTAATATAATTCTATCAAAAAAATTTTACACACGTGAGTTAGTTCAGTGTATTTTAACATTTGTTAATATTGTTAGTCTTCTTAAATATCTGTGGGTATATCTATAACCTATTACACCACACTTCATATCATAACCCTAGACACTTTACGTAGCCACATTCATTAAAAAAAAATTAAGTGTGAGGTCGTAGTGGTAGCAAGAAAGGCCTTCTGACAATTCACAACTACATTTTATCTCAGGAGCCTTCACAGCTGGCCTCATACAATTACATTTAGTAATATCACCATCATACAATACCATCAACACCACTACATACATTGGGGTCTTGTCCAGGGATAATTAGCCCAACAGTAATATTAGGATCTCCTGGTGGGAGAAATAAAAGTAGGGAAATAAATTGTAAAATTCCCTTTAACATTAAAAGTGTTCCTACAGATAAAAGTTGGTGAATCTTCACAGCCAGTAATAATTAATTAGTTAACTGGTTAGTTAGAATTAGTTAGACTATAGTCATAAGAAGTACTTAGTGTATTTACTGGTTAGAGATTTATCTTGTATATTATTATATTGTCTAAAAAGTATGGCGGAGCTGGCAAAATTTAGATCAGCTGCTGTGCTCACCGCGAAGGAGATGGGAATGGATGGTCAGATTTTAATTCAATACGTAACGACTGAATGTGATAAATATATTGAACGGGAAGAAAGGAGATTAGAAAAAGAGGCTGAAAGAAAATTGGAGTCTGACAGGTTGGTTGAAGAGAAGAAGTTAGAGGCTGATAGAGAAATTAAGAGGCTGCAGATTGAGGCAGAAGAAAAACGACAGCAAAGGGAGGCAGAAGATAAAAAGGCCGAAAGGGAGGCAGAAGATAAAAAGGCCGAAAGGGAGGCAGAAGATAGAAGGTTGCAAAGGGAGCACGAATTACGACTAAGGGAGCTGGAATTACAAGGCCAGGCTCCTGAAAATGGTGCCAGCCCTTTTGCCTCAGATGCTACGCCTAGTCTGGGAGCCTCAAACTCAGCTATGGGGTTTCATTTAGACCATTTTGTTGAAAAAGACGATGACATAGAGGGGTACCTAGGACGTTTTGAGTTATTAGCTACTACATATGGGTTAGAGAGAGAGAGGTGGAGCTTAAAGCTATCACAGGGATTGAGAGGTACTTCTTATGAAGTATTTGCCAAAATGAACAGGGAAGACCAAGACAATTATGACATGTTAAAGCAGGCTTTGTTATTAAGGTACGAGAAGAATGGTGAATTTTATCGTAAGAAATTTAGAAATGCCAAACTGTTGTCTGGGGAGACATACCACCAATTCTCTGCTAGACTAGAAACCTATTTGGAGAAATGGACGGCTCTGGGGAAGACCCAAGATCTTAAGGAAATGATCATGATTGAGCAATTGAGAGAGTCCATGGCTCCAGACATGAGAAAATTTCTCATGGAACAAGGTGCAGAGAAGTTGGGGGAAGTTTTAAATGTTGCTGAGAGGTATCAGGCAGCCCAGGCAGAGGTAAGTGGTGCTAAAAAGAAGCACATAGACAATTTTAAAGCTCCACAGCAATTTAATAAATTTGATAATAGAGAGCAGGGAAATAAAGGTAGGACAAACTTTGAGCGGCCAAGAAATGACTATCGCGACAGAAACTCACAGTTCAATGACCAAAAGTTCAATGAAAGAAAACCGTTGAACCAAGGGAAAAGATGGTGTAAATGGTGCAAGAAGGATAACCATAACACCGAATTTTGTAGAAGGAAACCTTCAAACATTGCTGCAATGAAGTCGGGGACGCAAAGATTAAAGGTTAATCCTAATGGACAACAGGAACCTTATCACCCCCCAGTTTGTGAGGATGTTATTTGTAATGGGGTCACCATAAGGTGCCTTTATGATACAGGTTTGGATTATGATTCAGTTGTGAAGTCTAGCCTAGTGGACCCAAGTCAGTATACCACAGAAACAGTGGAAATACAAGGGGCAACTAAGGACATACCACTCATGACACTTCCCATCGCAAGGATAACGGTGAAAACTCGCTATGTGGAAGGAGAAATCAGAGCAGCAGTGATAGATGAACCAATCTACCCTCTGATATTGGGGTGTAGATACGTCTTCTTGGGGAATCCCGAGAAACCTGTGATCATGGCGACGGTGCAGACCAGGTCACAGAAGAAGGAGGAAGAAGGTGAACCTATAAATGCTCATCCAGAGGAGATGAGGAAGGCGCAGGCTGAGGATAGGACACTCAAGCCCTGTTTTAAAAAATTGCCCAAATGCCACACACCTCCGAGTAAGGGGGAATATTTCATGAAGAACAAACTCTTATACAGGAAGGCCGGAACTGGAACAAATGGTCACAACCAGCTGGTTCTTCCCACTTCATATAGAGATAAAGTGATGGAACTCGGGCATGCGATTCCCTTCAGTGGTCACATGGGGATCAGCGCCACAGGACAGCGTATAGCTTGTCATTACTTCTGGCCAGGGATAACGGAGGATATAAAAAGATATGTCAAATCCTGCCCAGAATGTCAAAGGGTAGCTCCAAAGCACTGGACTGCTCCTGCAACTCTAGGGGAAATGCCCATAGTGGGAACACCTTTTGAGAGGGTTGCAGTGGATATTGCAGGACCTCTCACTCGGACCAAGAGGAGGAACAGTTACATCCTTACTCTGGTGGACACTTGTTCTATGTGGGGAGAGGCGGTAGCCCTGCCATCAATTGATTCAAAACATGTAGCAGAGGCACTACTTACAATATTTACCCGATTAGGATTCCCGCATCAAATCTTGACGGATAATGGTTCTCAGTTCAAGGGGAAACTAACGGAAGAAGTTTTTAAACTATTTCAAGCCAGACACTTTCATTGTAGTCCGTACCATCCACAAGGGAACGGCCAGGTAGAGAGGTTCAACGGGACTCTCATTTCTATCCTGAGAAAGCTGGCACACGAAAAACCGGATCTGTGGGATCAATTCCTGCCCGCCGCATTGTTTGCGTATCGGGAGGTACCACATAGTTCAACCGGGATGGCTCCCGCAACTCTGCTATTTGGGAGGCCAATAAAAGGTCCATTAGAAGCCCTATTAAGGACCTGGACAGATGAGAAGGCGGAAGAGACTGTTACGTCATCGTATCAATACGTGAACAAACTGACCACTCGTTTGAAAGCTGGATGGAAACTGGCAAATGATAATTTGAAACAAGCCAGGAAGAAACATGCAGCATATTTTAATAGGAAGGCAAAGGACAGGGAACTGGCAGTCGGAGAGAAGGTGCTGCTTCTACTACCCGGAAGCCAGAATAAATTACAAATTGGTTGGCAAGGTCCATATACGGTTCTAGAGAAGGTGTCTAGAACAAACTATAAAATTGACAAAAAGGGGAAGGAGAAAGTTTATCATGTAAACCTGTTAAAAAAGTATCTGGACAGACCACTCCAGGAAAGCACCCCCTTATTGACCTTGGCTATTGCAACCCAGATGCAAAAAGAACCACTCACCTCACATGAATACCCATTACATCCTTGTGAAACCGCAGCACAGGTAAAAGTCAGTAAGCACCTGACTAAAAACCAGAGGGAGAGAGTTCAACAAGTTCTGGAGGAACATACAGATGTATTAACAGATAAACCAGGCCATACAAATTTGCTACAGTATGACATGAAACTGGTAGACTCAAACCCAATCTGTATGAGAGCCTATTCTATTCCGTTCGCGAAGGAGAAGGCATTGAAGGAAGAAATAGAGTATTTGTTGAAGGAGGGGATTATTTCGCACAGTGAATCATCTTTTAGTTCTAGTGTCGTTTTGTTGAGAAAACCGTCTGGGGAACACAGACTGTGCATAGATTACAGGAAACTGAATGCTGTCACAGAAGGACAAGTGGATCCATTACCAGACACAAAACAGTTATTTGCCAGACTGAACAAGGCAAAATACTTTTCAAAGGTGGATCTTAGTAAAGGCTATTACCAGATCCCAGTGAAGCCTGAAGTGAGACCTTATTTGGCTTTTAGCACTTCGGATGGACATTATGAATTCAATATGCTACCATTCGGACTGAAAAATGCTCCGAGTGTGTTTTCAAGGATGATGCGCAAATTGTTGGATCCCCTGAATAACCCATGTATCACGAATTTCATGGATGATATTCTCGTCGCCACAGAGACATTTGAAGAACACATTGAAGCTCTGGAGATGTTGTTTGATAGACTTCGGGAAGCGAACTTAATTGCTAGGCCAACAAAATGTTGTATTGGATGCAAAGAGTTGGAATTCTTGGGACACACTGTATATCAGGGTAATATGACCCCTGATCCTAAGAACTTGGAAAAACTGCAGAGAGCACCTAGGCCGCAAACAAAAAAGGACGTGCGATCATTTGTGTCGTTATGCGGATTTTATCAGAAATACATCAAGAATTTTAACGCTATTTGTGCTCCTCTGACTGATCTAACTCGCAAGGGACTTCCAGATAAAATTATTTGGACTGCACAATGTGAACTAGCGTTCCAAGAGTTAAAGGAAAAACTCACTAGCAAGCCTATTCTCAAACTGCCTGATTTGACACAGGACTTTGTCTTAAGAACCGATGCAAGTAATGTGGGACTCGGAGGGGCTTTGTTGCAAAGATCATCTTCACCTGATGGGGAACTTAAACCAGTCGCTTATGCAAGCCGCAAATTGAATAAGGCGGAACAAGGATACTCCACAAGCGAAAAAGAATGTTTAGCATTAATCTGGGCAATAAAGAAGTTTCAAATCTATCTGTATGGTAGGACTTTTGTGGTGGAGACGGACCATCAGCCTCTCGTGTTCTTGTCTCAGGCTAAGCATGAAAACGCAAGATTGCTGAGGTGGTCTTTGTTGCTTCAACCTTATCAGTTTAGTATCCAATATATCCCAGGCAAATTAAATGTCGGTGCAGATTTCCTCAGTCGGCACCCCTGTGATCAAAATTAGAGTAGTGGCAGACGTGAGGAGTAATTTTACCTATGTGTATCGCTGGTTTTGGAACTTGCCATAGGCATGTTTTCAAGTGGGGAGATGTGTAGTGAAATTGACAGAGATACAACGGTAAAATACCTCCAAAGATAACATTTAAGGATAAAAACATAATGCGTAGGCTGCTGATGTACATGATCGCCTAGACCGCGGGTCATCATCCTCCATAATAATTGACTTGCTAGACAGGAGGGGAACGGCGGATCAAAAAGGAAAAAAATATGACTGGAAAGATTGCGTGAGACTAGAAAGGCTAAGGAGACGCAATTGGGGGGGAAACGGAGAAAAGTCACGTTTCCCAAGTTGACATAAAAAGTAAGCAACTCGACAGAAGGGACCATAGATATGTTACGCCACAGTCATTTATTGGACGCTTTTGCGCGATACCAAGCCCTTGATTTGAATTCAGCGGCTAAACGCAGATGTTCGAAATATTACAAAATTTAAAAAGTACTTTTTTCTTAATACTAATGTTAGGAATATAAAAATTAGCTGGCCGGATGGCCCATTCTGAGCAGTGAACTAATATGGTCTTAATTTTACAGACGGATAGATAATATTGAAGATAATGACAAAAGACAGTGTTGTTGATGCGTGATGCCATATGATGATGGATGGTATCCGCATGTCTGGTTTTGTGTAGTGTGCAGATGTGTTCAGTCAAACAATGTTCATACAAAAATAACAGGGCAATCCACATAGGACGTCAGTAAACTCACGACGTATAAAGTCAATGATTCTTGAAACAGCCGTTGACGTTTTTCTTCATTATTTATTGTGGACGCCACAGTGACAAAATGGTTACGCGAATATGTAGACACATCAAACAGTCATTATCACAGCAACATTCAATACAGCAATAGACGGTAGACAGCATTACAATGATGAGTCAGATGCATGTTATATTTCATAGTGCTGTAAATGTAGTCAGGTGAAAAACTCCATCCTTTTCTATAACAGCCAGGAGATAACCAGATGTATGAGATCAGTTCACTCTCCTTAATCTGACTTCAGCAAGACAGACACGTCTGCCGAAGTATAAATAATGTCCTCAAAAATATCCTCTAGATAACAAAGGTTTTTCAAACCTAGTTCAGGTAACCAAGTAGCAAGTAATAGTCCTTGGGACCTGCATCAACCGATGCAGCACAATACAGCGACATGTGAGCTGGGAAAACATCTCGTGACGACGACTTTCGAAGACAGGCTATGAACCAGAAATCGCTCACGACCAAAAATCGATAGAGTTAATGAAAATGTTAATTTACCTTGCCTTCAGGAAATACACAGAAATATTATGCCTCCCGACATGTGGGAAACACTAGAGGTATCATCTCGAATAAACGAAATATCCATAAGAGGACTTTCACATTCCTGACAGAACAAAAAATAGCGGAGATCCCCTCTTCAACGAGGCATCTCTTTCGCCATTCAAATCGCTCACTCCACTAGTGGTGGGCGGAAACCGATCGACCAAAAAGCAAGACCAGTCATGCGCAGTCCGGCGCGAAAAATGACCACAGCTCAAAAACTCAACTGCATTCAATACCAACGCGAGAAGACAAATGCTTACCGAGAAAAGTGACTATAAATTTCAAGCAGTTGTTGCCCTTGCGTTATAAAATAGATATTGTAAAAAACGATGTTGCGAGAATTTATCACGCAACATATCACCACCTCCTCCCGATAAAAAAAAAAAAGTGGAACATATTTTTTTTTTTTTTTTAAATATCAAAGAGCATGCGATAAGCGGCTCAAAACGCACGAATTATGCGCTGATAATTAACTAAATTGCCTAACATGAGGCTAAATATAGAGTGTCTGGTGAGGATATACCTCAACAGAAAAATAAATATGTCTCAAAAAATATTCACATCGGGGAGGTGTCACCAACACACATCACGTTAGCATGTAAACACAATATACGTATGCAAGTTACCATAATCATCATTAAACAGCATACTCTAATATTGTCTTTAAAAATGGATGTACAAATCTGATAGGAAAATTTAAATAGTACATTATTTGACATGTAATGACATAAGTACATAGTAAAGTTAAACTACATGACGATCCAGGACATATGCTCTGGTATTCCGAGGGTAAGTACACAATCTAGAACTCGTCATGCTTGATACTAGTAAGGTAAGTCCTCAGCTCAACAATGACATTCTGAGAAAGTACAAGCAATATAATGCTAATTAATAACTAATATGCTTCATAAGGTATAATACATTATTAATAATTGTGGCTGTTTAGTAAACTAACGGCCCTTATATTAACTACTCAGTCTTCCTCTATCATCTTAAAAAACGAACAGAAGAAGATGACAACAAAGCACGATAGTGTGTACATATAAAGTGAGTACAGATGTGCTAATCTATTGTAGTAATATAGGTGTGTTATGACTCTGTAATATATGGAAATATAGGACAGAAGTATTAGTTGGAGTCATGTGGGCATCTAGACAAAATGTCAGCCATCACATTATCCGCACCACGGATAGCTCGTACCGTGAAGTGAAAAGGTTGAAGAGCTATAGCATATCGAGTGGATCTCGAACTCTTCAAATTCTTAGTCTGAATAGCTGTAAGAGCTTTCTGATCAGTCTCTAGAATGAAATGTGCGCCCAGGAGGAATCTTTGTAGCTTTAGAATTGACCAAACCATCGCTAACAACTCACGGTCTAAAACCGAGTAGTTCCTCTCTGCCGCATTTAGTTTTCTAGAAATGTACATAACAGGATGCAGAGTATTTGCATATTCTTGCATCAGTGCTGCTCCAATCCCAGTGGATGAAGCATCACTTCGAAGAACAAAAGTCCTATCAAGAGTAGGTAATCTTAAGATGGGAGGAGAAGAAAATATATTCTTGATTTGGTCTAGTGAAGATTGGCATTCTCCAGACCAACGGACCAGATTAGGCGAACCTTTCTTCAACAATGTTGAGAGAGGTGCCATGATCGAAGATAAATTTGGAATAAATCTCCCATAAAATTGAATTAAACCTAAGAGACTCCTAACTTGTTTCTTCGTTTTAGGAACAGAGATGTTCAGTATTTTGGAAGTATTGTGGTCTTCTGTCTTCAAGAGACCATGACCAACACGATGACCCAGGAAAGAGATTTCACCAAAACCAACAAAAGCTTTAGAAGGTTTTGCTGTCAAATTATTCTCACGTAGAGTGGACAGTAAGTCATATAACCCTAAATAGTGATCTTCCCAGGTATCACTGAAGAGACAGATGTCATCTAAGTATGCGATGACATCCGAACGATGTGACAGAATTCGACGCATCATGCGAACGAAAGTTGCAGGGGCGTTCATGAGACCAAAAGGCATAACATTCCATTGAAATAGACCCCTAGGTGTAGAAAAAGCAGTAAGAGGTTTGGCATGCTCTGCTAAAGGCACTTGCCAATAACCTTTAGACAAGTCAAGTTTAGTGAAGAATCTAGAATTAGAAAGTCTAATCAGTAGATCTTCTAACAAAGGCATCGGTTCAGCATCGAACTTTGTGACCTGATTCAATTTGCGATAATCAACGCAAATTCGTATGTTCTTATCCTTCTTCCGGACAATAACCATGGAAGAAGAATATGGTGAAGTCGATGGTTCAATTATATTTAATTGAATCATTTCATCCAATTCCTTTTCCACCTGCGACTGAAAGTGTATAGGAATAGGATACGGCCTAACCCTAATTGGATTATTGTCGGTAAGAATTATGTCATGTTCTATGACATCTGTGTGTCCAGGAATGTCAGTGAGAACATCCTGAAATGTTTGTAACATCGACGAGACTTGTCGATGTTCGTCACCAGAAAGATTAGGAGAAACAGAAACGTTTTTCCAAGATTCCGTAGAATGTAATGGAACCACTGGAAGGGGAAGGTTGACATCAGAGAAGGTAGCTTCCTCATCCTGTATGACAGACAGGGATGAATAATGGCCGTGAGGTGCAGGAGCATCATCCGTTGCCTGGAAAATAGGCAGCAAATAGTCCGGACGTTCGTGAAATTCCGAAAGCATGTTTATGTGGAAAGTTTTATGCTTTCCATCAATATCGACCACATAGTCAACATCGGAAATCCGAGAGACTATTGCATACGGACCTTTCCATGCAATAAGAAGTCTATTTTCCCTACTGGGGAGTAGGACGAATGCTTTGTCACCTGGACAAAGTTGTCGTAGACATCTATTCTTGTTAGCAAACTGCCTTGCCTTCTCTTTAGCAATTTCTGATGAAGCAGTTGCTAGCTTACATGCCTCAATGATCTTTTGTCTAAGAGCAATGACATACTCATATGAGGATTGAGTTTCATCGCTAATATCATCGGCAGTGATGAGATCATGTAATAAAGACATAGGGCCGCGTGGACGCGCGCCAAAGACAAGTTCGAAGGGAGAAAATCCTGTGTGTTCATTAGGGACTTCTCTATAGGCAAAGAGAGCCGCGGGTAAAACCCTGTCCCAATCTTGAGGATGATCTTCAGTTATCTTACCAAGCAAAGTCTTGAGCGTTCTATTCAGACGCTCAACTAACCCATTAGACATAGGATGGTAGATACTACTGAGAGATCGTTCAATATGTAAGGTAGACATTACCTGTGACATAGTGTCAGATATGAGTTGAGTGCCATGGTCTGACAATATTTCTCTGGGGAACCCCAAGCGAGAAAATATCAACAAAAGAGCATCTGCGATATCTGTAGTAGATATGCTCTTAAGAGGAATAGCCTCTGGCCAACGTGTGCACATATCGACACATGTAAGGATGAACTGATGTCCTCTGGCCGACTTGACCTTAAAAGGGCCAATAATATCTATGGCCATTTTCTGAAACGGCCGAATAGGAATGTCAGCAGCCTGGATAGGCGCAGCATGTCGTGGTCCTCTAGATTTGACCTCCTGACATACCTTGCATAATCGGCAGTAAATACGAATGTCCTTATTGACAAAAGGCCAAAAGAAAGCCGCAAGGACTCTCGACTTCGTACGGGCAAAACCCATATGTCCAGCACATTGCGAGTCATGAGCATGTTGTAATATTTGCACTCTCATGCTCTTGGGAACAAGAATTTGCGAATGTGCCGACGTAGTCGAATCTTGTACCATACGTACAAGTACGCCGTTTCTCACTGCAATCCAAGATTTTCTATTTGTATCCTGATTCGGATCACCTTTCTTCGCAAGAACGAAGAATTTTTTTAAAGAAGGATCTTCTTCTTGCAATTTTATGAAAGAGTCACGAGTGATCACTAAGTGACTATCTTGGCTATCAACTCCATTATCACTATTCAGTGAAGTTTCGGGTGTTTGTAGAGCTTGTGCTCTTGTAACCACTGCATTTGTAGCTTGCATGTTATTATCTTCCCAAGCAGCAATCTGCTGTGGGGTACACTCCCTAACTCCGTGAATACGACCAATAATAAGGTCCGCAATAGGATTAGGTAAGAGACAAGCATGCACATCTCCAGTAAAGAAAGGAGTGGCAATGCGAATTACAGCAGTAGGATATTTTTCTAGAGTGCCGCCAAATGTGACACATTTAATAACCCTTCCTGTAGCACAAGATGGATCTACAAGCGATTGTCTAACACCAATAGTGGTGCATCCGGAATCGAAAAGTAGTGAGACCGGAGTATCATTAACAAGACCCTTATGTAGAATTAAAGAACCCCTCCCGTCATGCGCAACAGCAGCAGGAAGAGCGGGAAGTGGGTGACCACAACTCAAAGTAGTTATGGTACCCGGTTCGAATAAAGTACTGCATTGGGGGCATTTGTTTGCTCTCTCAAAGTCAAAAGCAGAACCAGTGACAGCGTCAAAGTTTTTACTATCAACAACATGATTACAGGCTCCCTCAGTTTCCTGTTGTACAGCATTAGCCTGCTGATATCTCTTTTTTTTTTTGTGTTGAGATCTACCCCGACTATTATTACCTCTGAAGTTATCAGAGTTATTATTATCTCTGCAGTTATTATTGTCTCTATTGTAATTGTTATCCTGGTTCGAATTCCAGTTTCCACGATTACTATCATGTTCACATTGATGCGAACATCTATTTGTTTGGTTCTGAGGTCTTCGGCAGGAATAACCTCTATTACCATATCCTCTTTTGAAATGCTTATAATTATTAGGATGATAGTAACGACCACTATCAGGTTGTCTCCAATTCTTCAAAGAAGAATCACCATGAAATTGGTTTCCATGATTTTGACAGAAATTACCGCTGCTCTTTCTATCAAAATTTTGTTGGAATCTACGAGCAAAGTTTTGACCATACGGAGCTGCCGAAGCAACTGGTAAACCTTCTTTCACCTTAGAGTTACCCATGGTTATGTGTGGGTGCGCAGTTACGTATTGGCAACAGAAATCTTCCATTTCTTTTATTGTTTTAGGTTTACGTTCATGAAGGAAAGCAAGGAAAGACTCATTGACAGACGACATGACTTTGTCTCTAAGTATTAAGTCCATAAGTCCTTCATAAGTTTTTTCCGTCTTAGATAGTTCAACCCATCGTGAGAAAGTAATGCGTATTCTTGCAATAAACTCGGAGAATTCAACTCCATTTTCAGGTAACATGTTTTTAAATTGTAGACGATAGCCGTCTTCGTTAAGCTGATATTTCTTTAACAGAGCGGCCCTGACAACCTCATAATTGTTCTTGTCAGGTTCATCCACCATATTTAATATACTTAGAGCTTTACCTGTCAGTATCCCTGATAACTGATAAACATATTTTGCTTTGTCTATGTTATGAGCTGTACATGCTTGTTCAAATCTGTCCAGATAGAACATTATGTCATCACTGGAAGGACTAAAAGTTGGCAATTAATCTTAAAAGTATCATTATTAGCCTTACCAGAAGATGAACCCTTGTTTGAATCATTACCATTACTCATGTTCATCAATTTCAATTTTTCCAACTCTAAAGCTAAGACCTTTTCTTCATGTTCCATTTTTGCTTTCTCTTTCCTCTCATCAGACTCTCTCTGTAATCTTCTCTCCTCAGCCTGAGCCTCTATTTGAAGTCTTTCAGCTTCTTTCTCAAGTCTTTTATTCTCAGCTTCTTTTTCAAGTCTTTTATTCTCAGCCTCTTTTTCAAGTCTTTTATTTTCAGCCTCTAGCTGGAGTTTTCTTTCCTCAGCTTCTGATTCCCTTTTTTGTTTTTCCATTTCCATTTGGAATCTTTTTTCATCCACCTGCATCTGCAGTTTCTTTTGTTCAGCTTCCATATGCAGTTTCTTTTGTTCAGCTTCCATTGCTTTATCATATCGAGCAGTTGCAAATTCTTCTAACTTATCACCAGTCTTCCCAAGCAATTTACCCTGCTCAATAAAGTGCTCAAATGTAGACATGTTGTCTAACATATGAGTCCAAAACCTGAAATAATTAACTAATTTATTTCAAACCTAAGTGTAACAAGTCTTAATTAAGCACTTGTATATTCACATCACCTTATATTATCCCAGTCTCTGTGGGAAACAAGTCTCCAATCAAAGAACTTGTATATGAAATATCACCAATTAATTCTTGATCATAAGTGCACTTCTCATTCAATAGTGCACGACACTATTCATCATTCATTTATCATCAGTGTAGTAGTAACAGTGCATTAGCATAGCCCATTAACTAATTACTATAACTGTAAACAATGACTATGTAAACACATGCAGAATGTAAACATTGAAAATGTAAACAGTGCAAACAATGTAAACAATAACAATGTAAACAATAACAAAGATCAGCAACAATACAAAAACGTTCGCAGAAATCAACTAAAAATAAAGCAGAAATTAATGAAATATCACAAAAAATGTGACGATATCTACGATAGAATTAAACAAAATACATGACACCACAGTGTATAAACAAAAATGTTGTATGAAACTAAATTATAGACAAGAGTAGGCTAACAAATACAAACAAATCAAAACAAAACTAAAGAATGCGAAATAATAACGAAAACAATATTAAAACATGTCATCACAGCTAACATAAATAGCAACAGAAGTCGCTTAGCAAATTCCAGTATCGGAAATTTGCAAACCCTACAGAAAACGCTCACAATAGACGACCTCTATGACGTGGCATAATCTAACGGAGACACCACCCAACCGAGAACCCGCTGAAATATAAACATATAAATATACAAATAACATATAAACATATAACATAAAGAATGAGATGATACACAGAAGACTCAGCAGAAGTATAAGGGCACAGTTTACATACAAACAGGCCACTTAACTTATAGGCTTCCAATCGTCGAACAGCAGAAAAAAAACGGATGTCAATCAACGTCCTAAAGAGCGAAGCTCCAACGATGATGGCACATCTGAACTGCTTCCACTGCTAACACGATGGTACTTGAGCTTCTGACATACTGTGTGTTGAGTTGTTTCGGCACTTGACCTTCTAATCCAAAAGTAAGTTGATGGAAATCGGTACTTGGCCTTCTTCAGAAAACAACCCGTTTCAACCGGCACTTGACCTTCACAAAAACGACAGCACTGGAACCTTGACAGCAGCAACTTGCTTGACTTGCGTAAAAGATAACAGCAGTCCGAGTTATCCGGCAACATGTAACAACGCCGGGTACTGTCAAATTCTTGTTTCCGTCAAAAAATTGAAATTTTGACTTTTACCGGGCAACGCCGAGTACTTTGAAAATGGTGAAGATGTTGACTGTATTGAAGAATGTTAATTTCTTGAAGGATGTTGATGAATTCTTGTTGAAAATGAAGTGGGTAAGGGACCCCGTGTTTGCTGGTACCAGAATCAAACCAGCTTATGGCCACCAAATGATGCGTGATGCCATATGATGATGGATGGTATCCGCATGTCTGGTTTTGTGTAGTGTGCAGATGTGTTCAGTCAAACAATGTTCATACAAAAAATAACAGGGCAATCCACATAGGACGTCAGTAAACTCACGACGTATAAAGTCAATGATTCTTGAAACAGCCGTTGACGTTTTTCTTCATTATTTATTGTGGACGCCACAGTGACAAAATGGTTACGCGAATATGTAGACACATCAAACAGTCATTATCACAGCAACATTCAATACAGCAATAGACGGTAGACAGCATTACAATGATGAGTCAGATGCATGTTATATTTCATAGTGCTGTAAATGTAGTCAGGTGAAAAACTCCATCCTTTTCTATAACAGCCAGGAGATAACCAGATGTATGAGATCAGTTCACTCTCCTTAATCTGACTTCAGCAAGACAGACACGTCTGCCGAAGTATAAATAATGTCCTCAAAAATATCCTCTAGATAACAAAGGTTTTTTCAAACCTAGTTCAGGTAACCAAGTAGCAAGTAATAGTCCTTGGGACCTGCATCAACCGATGCAGCACAATACAGCGACATGTGAGCTGGGAAAACATCTCGTGACGACGACTTTCGAAGACAGGCTATGAACCAGAAATCGCTCACGACCAAAAATCGATAGAGTTAATGAAAATGTTAATTTACCTTGCCTTCAGGAAATACACAGAAATATTATGCCTCCCGACATGTGGGAAACACTAGAGGTATCATCTCGAATAAACGAAATATCCATAAGAGGACTTTCACATTCCTGACAGAACAAAAAATAGCGGAGATCCCCTCTTCAACGAGGCATCTCTTTCGCCATTCAAATCGCTCACTCCACTAGTGGTGGGCGGAAACCGATCGACCAAAAAGCAAGACCAGTCATGCGCAGTCCGGCGCGAAAAATGACCACAGCTCAAAAACTCAACTGCATTCAATACCAACGCGAGAAGACAAATGCTTACCGAGAAAAGTGACTATAAATTTCAAGCAGTTGTTGCCCTTGCGTTATAAAATAGATATTGTAAAAAACGATGTTGCGAGAATTTATCACGCAACAGTTGTTCACATCATCGACAGACTGTATTGAATCTAAAAGTGTCGCTATTTGAAAAAAAAAAACACGACCTCGAGACGCAGGTGTTCAAATCTACGTAGTATGGAAGAGAAGGGATATTTGTGGTGGCTGTGTCTAAAAATAACTTTTAACGACAAAATTTTGGAGGGGAGAGAAAGGTTGGTTCAAAAATCAAGTACAGTTTTGTAGAAACACAAGTAGAGACGGACAGACTAACAGATAACCATCCATACTTGACTGAAGCATGACTGAAATGACTTTAGGGTAGGAAATTTGAATTTAAAATAAACCTAGGCAGTGATTGGCCACAGACAATCATATCATTAGCGCTCAGACGCGAAAGTGGGGCCATTCTTCAATAGTTGTTCAGTGATAGACACAGATTTTAAAGTGTGGTGATTTCCATATGAAAGAAAGTGTAAGAAGTTTAGGGACGCCATACTATAGCCAGCAGCTCAGCTGAGTTTTGCTAGCAATTCTGTGTTATTTATTCATAATCTGGTAAGATTGAAATTATTTCCTTATATATTTTGAATATTGTTTCATGTTTGAGTGATTTGATACTGCCATATCGAAATCTAGCCTTACAAACAAGTAGGGATTTGCTCTAGACCCCCCCGCCCAAGTCAGGGTCTAGGGACCAACAATATACATAAACTCCAACAAGGGTTAGGCAAGACAGATCAAGTGTTGAGAATAATGAAACATATTACCTATCCTCTTTTAGGGCAGAAAACTAATAAATATTTTTCAGAATCTATAGTCTGGGAGGATCTATCTGATGTAAAACCACCATGGTAAATGTGCTGTTTGGTCAGAGAGATCTGACCTGTCTGTATGATGTGGTTGTGTGTTGTGTCCAGACGTGGGTAGAGAATAGATTTTGACACATGGCCCATACTTTGATTGCAGAGCTGTGAGTTTCTGTTGTCAACAAAGCAGTGTCTATTCAGTTGGTGACTTTACTCGAGTGTATCTGTGCAGTACTTGTGACAGAGACCACCATTATTGCCCGCCAGCACGGAGAGGTGGGACCACCTGATTTCAGCACCAGAGCTACAACTACAAGATGAGTGAGCCTCTGGTCTGCTGGACATTCACCAACACTTTGTAGTTACTAATACCCCATAAAAATTCCCACCATTTTCTGGACACTGTGTAGTCAATATAGACAGGTGTGATGAGGCCACCCCAACAGCACAAACATTAACTATCCTCCCAAGTAGATGACTACTAGAACATTTTAATAAAACTAACTAGTATAGTACCTATTACACCACACTTCATATCATAACCCTAGACACTTTACGTAGCCACATTCATTAAAAAAAATTAAGTGTGAGGTCGTAGTGGTAGCAAGAAAGGCCTTCTGACAATTCACAACTACATTTTATCTCAGGAGCCTTCACAGCTGGCCTCATACAATTACATTTAGTAATATCACCATCATACAATACCATCAACACCACTACACTAGCATTAGGAATTGTGTACACGTGATATCAGCCCCGGATGTTAGGTTTTAATGTTATTTGCGAGAGAGTTAGCTTCCGTTTCCGATCTTTATTTAGTAATGGGTGTATTCGCGTTTATTTTCTGTGAATTTTTTAAATCGAAATCAATCGGCATTGAACACACTGCCATTTTCGCTCAAATTTTAATGGATTCTGACTCCGATGCGATGACGAGGAGATTTTTGTCTTTATTAGCGCTGATATCGGTTCTCAGAATATGGGTGATGGCAGAGATGGAAACGATAGCAGAATGTCATTGCTAGTATGTCTAATTTTAAGGGTTAGGCTTAGGTTTATGGGAAAGGTTAGGGTTACGGCCGAATGTCACTGCTGATGAGGGCGTTTGTTGCTTTGCTACTGATGATGGGTGTAACGAAAAGATCGTCATTTGATTTGTATTGGTCAAATGACTTTCATTGAGATGCAAGGGATACGGACTCTTCGTTTGTTGGTTTTTTTTTAAATTTAAAATAAAATTTTTTTAATTAAAAAATATTTTTAAAAAAAAATTTTTTCTTTTTTTTCATCTTTCCATTCCTCTCTTCCTATCACATCTAACATGTAAACAAACAAATTTTATATCATCAGATTCATCATTCATTTATTTAAATAAATTCCAAAAATGATAGCAATTGACCAAGAAACACAAAAACTATAGACGTTACAAGTCACCCACTATAAAAACGGGGCGTTGTGAAAAAGAATGCAGCTGCAGGCGCAAATTTTCATCAAAGAACGCAGCGTGCTAAAGGTTAAAGTTAATGGCATAATAAATAACCAACTACTGGTTAAATGATTGATAAGTCAGACTTTCTAGATGTAAGATTGAATTTTGTACCTTCACAGTCCTCCACAGACATAACCCCAATTTTCTGCCTTGCCACTTTGAGCTGAAGGGATTTCATCAACATGTCAATTTCTTCCTTTAGCTGTGCCTCATTAAGGAGAATCTGCGAAAGAATAATACATCAGACTTTAAAGTATCATGGATAAAAAGAGAAGCAAAGAAGCAATCTTGATGTGTGATCTAAAGTCAAAGATAGGAACAGACAATTGCAGCTCTGAAGAGATCATGGGAAAACATGGACTTGGGACAATGAAATATACAAAAAAAAATTATGTCCCACAATTCTATTTTCTATAGCAGGAAGTGTATTTCCAAAGAATACATATAGCTACTGATATCACCAGACCCCAGGACGAAAATCAGACCGATCATACATACATAAACAAGACGTTCAGATCATCATTGCATGACAAAAGCATACAGAGGAGATGTGGTATCAAAATTTTATATTGGCCAAGTCAAAGGTGAAACTTGGAAAATGCTCAGTAAACATAATTGTAGGCAACAGTTTAATGTGGAATATCTCAGAAATAAATCTTTTTTTTAAAGAGAGAGAGAGAGAAAGAGGGAGAGAGATAAAATTAGTCACAATATCCAACAAGTACCAAAGTGCTTCGGTAACTAGAAGATGAAGTAAATACAGAAGAAAACTTTGCAACAGATTAAAAATAAATGGAGTATAGCATGTGAAGAAGCTACTAGAAAAAAAAAAAAAAAAATCTTGAGTAATGACAGAAAGCATCAATGAAATAGAAAAAATAGGAACTAAGAAAGCAGATCTCATTTCTTCTGTCTTTGCTCCTTACGGTGACTTCTGCAGAAATTTGTTTTACGTGGTGGAGTTACCACCCATACACAACCTCACCTGAGATGCCTGGTGGGAACAGAGGCCTTGTTCTTTCTTTCACAAAGAACCACATGGGGCAAAGTATATTTAAACAAATGGTAAGAATAAGCTATTTATTAATTGTCGTTAAATTTTTTTAGTGCTATTTGGATGCTTGAATATGACAGTTGGTAAGTCACTGCACTGGAATTTAGGCATCCTGTTTCAATTTCTCTATCAAGTCATCCATTTCCTGTGAAAATGTTTCACAGAAAATATCTAGGAAAAACACTGTGCATCAACAAAGATGACACTTGAATATGGCTTTGTGTGCATAAATTAGGCCATAAACACTGAAAACATCTGAATAATTACAGTATACAAAAGATATAAGACAATGATGTAGGACATCTAAACAAAATATTAAGTGTAATGTATAAAGCCGTGGAGAAAGAAGGCTGCGAGTAGTAAATAATACCTGTAACAGAAAATTATATGGTATGGAACCCTGGTCATAATGCATCCAAATCAGTACTCAACAGAAGATCTGCAGCAGTCCAATGGGATCCCAAGAAGAAGGTAGAAAGACTTAAAGAAATTCTGCAGAAACATGGCATGGTGCTAGCCAAAGCAATACACTCTGTGCATGAACAAAGGGAGTATGAAAATAATGCTCAATGGCACAGAAAATAGTAAGTAAATAATACCATAAACAAACAAGATTTTGAATAAAACACAAAGGTTAATCATTTCATGAATACTAAACAAAACAGAGACAAGAAGGAAGTTCTGTCCTACTTGGAAGAGATGGTTGAGTAAATTTTCAGAAACAAACTTACTAGCATGTATTTAATTAAACAAATTTTACCTAGTACTGTGAAATAAAGAACAGGATAAGAAACTCTGCACAACGCATCCAACAGGAGGTAACCTATGCATCAGTGGTTGTGGTTGACTTCAAGGCTTCCAATTGTCCCGGTAGGACTACTTCATCTTAAAGTCATTTGCACCATCAAGAAAGGTTGGTAAGCTAACATCTGGTTTGGGGTGTACTGAATGCCATGCTCTCATGAATAAGATATTTGTAATATTAGGCCTGGATTTGCTGTTTTTCCTTCAACCTTGCCAAGTCTGTCATAGCAGCTAGCCCTTTCAGCAGTCTGATGTGTCACCTTGTATATCGCCCGCATGAATGAAGGCATATCTGGAGTCATCCTTATATGACCACCAGCTATGCACAATGCTATAGTATGTAAATTTTGATGTGAACCTCTGTCTGTGAGGCTAATTACACCTTCACTGACTTGAAATCATCCACACATTTCCAGGGATTCTCCCTGCGGTGAAACATGTTGAGAACCCAGCATTGCACACAAAGCTTGGAGAAGTCACTTGAGCCCCAGATGTAACTCTGGCTTTTACCTGGTTTCCTGCATGCAGGAGGATCACCATGATAGGCAGGGGTGGCTTTGGATGGCGGGAAATACACAGTATGCCACACGCTTCTTCCTCCTAGCTTAGGACCAGATGTGATGATCCTTTAAATGCAAGCCAAGCTGGAGAAACTGGAGCTCATGACTTCAACTCAACACGTTTCGGAATGGCAGAAAAGCCAAAGGAAAAGCCTAGATCTACAGTGTAGATAATACCAAGGACTCATCAACTTGGTATTGACTGAAAAAGAGCGGAAAGCTCAGCAGCCCTAGTTAAATAACAGTAAATTAATATGAAACAAACATAAAGGTATGTTTTCAGGCACTCGTACAAAATAAAGAAGTGTTATGTGTTATAAATGTTTATACAATACCAAACCTACCCTCTGTCCTGTTCTTACTGTTCTTAGTCTACTATCATGTACTAGACACAGTATTAAGGTCTCTTTGTCTTGTGTGGACTGGCCTATACTGTATAATAGGGAAACAACAGAAGTGATTGCGTCATTAATAGGCTGTACTGCCCATAGTAAATTTCCGGTGTTATGTCTTTCGGTTCGCACTAATGACCTGTCATCGAAGCATCATTTTTTGGTGATGCGTAGATGGCAGTGAGGATAGTGTGATTTGCTTGCATAGCTAGGCAGGGTTGTCGCACGGAAGGTCCAGGGTTCGAATCCTGGGTAAGCCACACACGTCTGTTGTTTTTCTGTTGTCTAGTGTTCTACTTCTTTATTTCGTACGAGTGCTTGAAAACATACCTTTATGTTTGTTTCATATTAATTTACCGTTTACAGGCCTCGGGTTTCCATTCCTTATGTGTTATAAATGTTTAGTTAAATAACATCATCATCCTTGCTTTAGTGATACCTTGCAAGCTAACAGTACACTTTTTAGTGTCTATTTCTCTTGGCATAGGGGCACTGCATCATCAGACTTCCCCTATTCACTAGGTTTGTGGATGATGGTATACCTTGATCTAATAGCCTTCAATTTTTAAAAACTGTTCCCAGCACTGAAACCAAATTTAATGTTTGATGATATCATCAGGTTTCCATGACATGTCAGTTTTAAGTGTTTTCGTGACACTGATCAGTTTATCATCAAACACTGATTCTAAAAGGCTTTGAAAATGCAGGAACAAAAATGTATACCGTAAAATCTCGCGTATAATACGCACTCGTGTATAATACGCATGCTTGGTTTAGCCCAAAATTTTCAGGTAAAATGGAAATTCGTGTATAATACGCATCATAATTTTTCAAGATTTTATTTTATGAAACATTTGTTAAAAAACTGAAAGAAGATGGAAGATGCTGCGCGATAGTAGTTCTTCGGCGAACTGAAAGACCATGTCACTTCATAAAACGAACTGCCCATCCATATGACGCTTTAAATGCTGTTGTGCCTGTACGAGATTTTTTAAGTTCCAGAGCTTTAAGTCGGATTTCAATGCATGAAACACCGATGCCTTGTTGCCTTCTATCCACTACCCACTCCAATAATGTTTTTTTCTAGGTCTGGAAGATCTGGTGGTGACCCACGATTCGCCTTTTTCTTACTAGGCAACACTTGCAGCGCCTCTTTGTTTTTCCGCCATAATCGAATGTTTCACGCGTTAATGGAAAAATGTCGACTTGCCGTCAGATTCTGCATATTTTACCACTAAGAGCTTTTCTGCTGCAGTACAACATTTTCTCGAATTCATTTATAGGGCTCAAAATAATCAAATGCCAAACTTCACAACCAAGCTTAATATCAAAACAGATTGAAGACCAAGAGTGCGAAATGCGTTTTGCAACAATGTCTGACACATAAGAAAACACATGGCACATTCAATTTTGCGCCATTTTCACTGTCAAATTGTGACAAAAACTTGACAGACTTTCCAGTGTAGGTTACTTTCGATATCGAAAATTACGTATTCTTTAGTACTCGCGTATAATACGCACCCAAGTTTTAGCGGGCAAAAATGAGTAAAAATTATGCGTATTATACGCGAGATTTTACGGTAGATGGTTTACCTGGAAGTGAATGATGAGCTGCCACAAAAGAGAGAGTGTTTTTTCCCTGTGTCCATCAACAATATCTCTTGCTGTCACAACAGTACCTGTTATTGAAAATTTGAATGTTATTAAGTGATACATTCCAAATAGAGTTATTATTTGATACCATACATTTGATACACTGATACCATATATTTTTTTTAACCTTTAGCACGCTGCTGTCGACATATGTTGACGAAGGTAACCTATGCTCTCCCTGCTGTTGTCGACATATGTTGACGAGCGGATATTTTCGTTTTCTAGCATTAGAATGTGTGTACACGTGACTTCACCCCCGGATGTTAAGTTTTAAACTTATCTGAGAGAGAGTTAGCTTCCGTTTCCGATCTTTTTTAGTAATGGGTGCATTCGTGTTTATTTTCTGTGAATTTTTTTAATCGAAATGAATCGGCATCGAACACGCGGCCATTTTCGCTCTAATTTTATTGTATTCTGACGCCATGCGGTGGGGATGAGATTTTTGTCATTATAAGCACTAATATTGGTTCTCAGAATATGGTTGATGACAGAGATGGAAACGAAAGTAGAATGTCATTGCTAGTATGTAAAAGTTTAGGGGTTAGGATTAGATTTATCGGAAAGATTTAGGGTTACGGCCGAATGTCACTGCTGACATGGGCGTTTGTTGCTTTGCTACTGATGATGGGTGTAACGAAAAGATCGTCATTTGATTTGTATTGGTCAAATGACTTTCATTGAGATGCAAGAGATAATTGAGATATGGACACTTTGTTTGTTGGTTATTTTATTTTATTTTTTTTTTAAATTTTAAAATTTAAAAAAAAATTTATTTTTTTTTAAACTTTTTTATCGTTTTTTTCATCTTTCCTTTCCTCTCTTCCTATCACATCTAACATGTACACAAACAAATTTTATATCATCAGATTCACCATTCATTTATTTATATAAATTCCAAAAATGATAGCAATTGACCAAGAAACACAAAAACTATAGACATTACAAGTCGCCCACTATAAAAACGGGGGGTTGTGAAAAAGAATGCAGCTGCAGGGCAAGTTTTCGGGAAAAGAATGCAGCGTGCTAACATTTTTCCTCGTTTTGGCGAGGCGCTTTGTTCAACCTAGACAGTGTCCGTCAGTTATATTAGGGCACATGTTAAAATATAAAAGATCTTGCGATCTGGTATATAGATGCTACCATATAAATAAGGACTAACCACATAGAACGCTGTTGATAATAGTACTATGATAGTCCTAGAATTTCCAGGGTAAGATAGAACATAAGGAGAAGAGAACTGGAGATAGAACATAAGGAGAAGAGAACTGGAGACAGACATAAAAGGGGTGAAGAAGACATGGACAGACCATGAGCTCGTGGCAAGGGACAGAAAGACTTGGCATAAGTTTGATGAAGGCCTATGCTCCTTGGGGAGCTAAATGAATGAATACACAGATATAGCTACAGACACAAATAGCATAATAATTTTAGAATAGTTGAAAACAGTTATGACATTAACAATTTGTGAGAGAGCTAAGCAAACACTATTTACCTCGCAGAGAGCTGAAATCCAGCCCATGTTTATACACTGCCTTGAAAAATACCTCAGTGTTGTGAATTTTCTGTAGGCGACTAATGGCTGGGGTTCTGAGTTTTGTCATGATGTTGTGGTCACCAGCAAGAAGCTCCAAGACACGGCTGAAATAAATAAATATATTATAAAATCTTACAAGGATTGGGAATATAAAATAGTTGGCATCAAGAGATTTACTGATTCACCTAAAATAACAAGACAACACAAATTCAAAACCAGTGTCCAGTGGACACTTACAGACAATGTGATCTGAAACAATCAAATTTCTCTCATCATCAACATCATCCAGTCTCATTAAACAACATTACAATGGCAAATACCATAATCTCAGGCCATCTCGCAGATCAGAACTTAGGTTTGATACAGCAAAGTCAAACTCATCCATTGGCTTCTGTGTCTGGCAAACTGTGTAGCCTAAATAGGCCAGGTGTCGAGTAATGTCCCCTTCTCCACTTAGCACCTCACGGGAAAACTCAATAAGGATTTCCTTGCTAGACTGTGAAAAACAGAAATGATTGAATCTGTATTAAAATTTAGTAAAACTAACATTGAAAGCCCCAATTGTATGACGTCTTAGTGGCAACCCATCATTATAAAAACTGTTTCATAATACATGAATTCAAAGAACTGAAAATTTGTTATATACTAAATTTATCACCTGAGTACTTAAAACACATTTTCATTTGCAAATGATCATATTTTATTTTATACAACACTGATACAAAAATATTAGTTATTAATTAAAATGTGAACGTTAACATTTTTGAGTTAGAAACTAGAAGAGAAATCTACCTTGATAACAGCATCCTTACAGAAGAGGCATGGGTCATGATCAATCAAATGAGATGATTTTGCCTGGTCCAAGAAGTAAACAAGGAGAAGAAACTTCTTCACAGTGTGACGAGAAACGGCGGCCACGAAACCTGATGTCAGGGGAAAAGTCATGAGTTTTATCTTGAGAGTCCAGAAACACAGTGCAAATACATATTACCATTGTCAGAGAACTCTTCTGTGGAACATGCCTAGATTTTGGAAGGAAGAGATGGTAATAAGATGTGAGATGTTTAAACTGCTCTTTTTACAGAATAATGGAATGTCTATTGCAAGCCAAGTTAACCCTTTCCTGTCCAATTCGCCGGAAAACGCTTATATTTTATTTTTTAACGCACCGCCCGATTGCCTAAAAGCGCCTGATAATAGGTTACTTATTTCATTGCTAAGCGACAATGGAAGTCTCGTGTGTATGAGATTTTGCGAGTTTCTGGCTGATAGAGGCCATTTCGAAGTTCATTTTGATATCAATCACATTTTTCAAAGTCGAACTGTGAATTTTTTTTAAATTGCGCTTTGTAAGAATGCTATTTCAAGCAATGGAAGCGATTTTAAATGAACTTTGAAGGATTAGATCTACATTTCTGTGTTGTTCTGATAGTGAACATGATTAATCCTTCATCGACGTGGATTATGACCCAGTTATTGACGATAGTGAAAGTAGGAAAATCGATGCAGGAACATGTAACATTGTAGACAATGAATATAGAAGCATGTTTACTCCTATGGAATTATTCCAGTTGTATTAGCTCCCTAGGCCTAAACATAATTTGTCTGATGAAGCAGTAGCTTATTATTTTTTCTTATTACCTACACCCCAAGATGGACTTATGAATAAATCAACAGAGCTGAAAAGGATTGATTATGTTGTTTTAGTGTGAGCATAATTGAAACCAACATTCAACTGTCAGACTCTTGGGCAAAGAAAAAAATATGTGTTCAGTGCTGTAAAAATTAAGAAAAAACAGACACTTGAAGAGTTCTAGAGACAGTTTATGGTTGCAAATATTGTTCTCTACATTAGTGTAAATGTGTCTGATATTCAGTTTCATGAAAACCTGTAAATAGATTATATATAAGCTTTCCAGCGCAAGACTTTGATAAAAATAAAGTAATATTTTGGTTTAGACATTTTTTTAAATTGCGAAAAACATTTAAATGTGGCATTAAAATATATAGGAAATAAAGTATGTCCATTTTACTGTAAAAATAACTTTGTTTTTGTGTTATTTTGACTAAGGATATTTTATAAATAATTCTTTAAACATGAGAAACAGTTAAGAAACAAGTTTTTTCCTATTGCTTGGTCCTTCAGGGTAAAAAAGTTAGCAGAGCTGTGGGCTGTGAAGGGTTAAAATCTCTCTCAAGCTCTTCTGCTTCCCATTAGCTACTCATGAATACATAAACATAAAGAGATGAGCATTTTTACAGACATGAACTTTATTAGAACAATTCAACCAACAGTGTTAACACTGAAACAGGAGACTGACTGCATGGAGGACAAAAACAAAATGGAAACAAGGAAGAGTCAGATAAGCATATAAGAAGAAGCTGATTTACCATCCTTGTATAAGTGGGGTACTGTTGGATGAGCAAACTCGGCAGCTATATCTGGTGAAGCCAGAAGCCTGGTCAAAATAAATCGAGACAGGCCCATCACATCCTGGTTAGACTGCAGCATCAACACCTCACCAAATATTGTCTAGAGATTACGAGAAAAAGTGTATGCTGTATTTATTATGGAACAAACTAATGAAGAACTGATCTCACCATAACCTGCAGTTTACATATTCTTTCAGAATCTGTATCACTGAATTAAATGTGTGCAGGGGACACATCTGAGGCAAATTACAATGTTATATACATCTAATATCAAATTTACATTGTGTAAAAATAGATAGTTGTAAATTAGCCTTTTAGTTCTGTCAGGGATTCTTCTTCTTCTTTGATCCTTAGCCACAGACTGTCAATGCAGTCAGTGGCCATCACGCCTGGTGGCGTCTTGTTGGACAGCAACAAATTGCTTCCACTTTGTTCGGTTGGCGGCCATCCTTCGTACAGTGCCCCAACTCTGGTTCATTCTTTGCATCTCAGCCTCCACAGTTCTCTGCCAAGTTGTTCTTGGTCGGCCTCTCTTTCGCTTTCCTTGGGGGGGGCCATAGCATAGCTGTTCTTGTAATGGCATCAGGGTCCCATCTGAGGACGTGGCCAACCATACTCCAGCGTCTGCCAGCTATTATGGTGTGCATGTCCTCTGTAAAGGGCAATTTTTACTATCTTGCAATATAATACATTTATATTCTTATTATGTTCGCAAATATTTTGGAAGCAAAGTATTTCCTTTTTTAAGTGCTTAAGGAGAAGTCATTTTTGGGTTGCTTCCCTTGAAAATAGTCCGTCATCTTCGATCGGACTCCGCAGACGACTCTAGGCCTACTGTGATTTATTCTTTGGCTGGGTAGGAATAGATTGTTCTTGCTTCAGTATATCTATGGCCTGAATTTATACGTAGTGTTTGTATGAGTAGGACGAGTCTGTCTTATATATGGATATCTTTGCATTTCTAAGCCGAACTAATTTGGTTGTCGGTAGAAAAGGTCAAAGGCTATGCAGCGGAAGTATCGCTAGCGAAGGGGTGTGATTCATGGCTGCCATCCTGTGAGGATGCTGAGTTTTGTTGTAGCAGGCTTTTTGCCGAAATAGTGATCTATATATGGATGGGGAAAAGTGATAGTCATATAGACATGTTGTATGTACTTTACCCCAGTGTTTATTCTCTTTTGCCAAGGAATGGCAAAGTTATATTTCGCATAAAAAGGTAAAACCACAATTTATTATGAACTTGGGCTTCGCCATCGTTGTTGATAAGCAGATGCACAGTGGTACTTTTAAAAAGAATATCCATTCAAAGGAAGAAGACATTCCTATGTATCAGCACTGGATTGTATGATATTATTCAATTACCTCTATGAGAGAACCTATGAAGAAATGAGGACATTTAATGAATGACCAATTTTGGTCTATATTCTATAGTGAGTGAAGCTCACGAGAGAGAGAACAGCCATGTTGAAATTCATATACTTTGTATTTATCGAGTGAGAAAAAGGGATGCCTGTACTATCGCTCGATGAACCAAGAGATCACTGCTACATGTGAGAACCCATGTCTGGGATTCCTATATTATGAAATATATATATATTGAACTTTACGTGAAGGAATATTCGCTAGACGAGGTTAGGTTTAGGAGCCTTCCTATATCTTGGTTATGGTCTGACGTGCCCAGTCAGTAAAGCCAGATGATTTACATGATGGAACGCTGAATGCTTATTTACGAATGCTCCATTATGATATTTGCCAAGCATGAATGCTAACTTAAGATGATATTCCTGTGATCAACATTATGCTGTCTATGTCGACATTTGTTCCTGTAACCATACACGTACTGTCCAAGTGTGCGTCCCATTAAATGTTATAAAAAGACCACCGTAGTTCCAGTACTTCTTGAATTCGAACAGTGTGAGTATGAGTGATGTACTACCAACCTGTCAACTCTATCGAATCATTCTACCATTCGCGTACTGACATTCAGATACACACTCATTGTTTACACTCACATTCTTGTCGGAGCCTCATCACGTTCCAGGACAAGATGACCTGTATGACCAAAACTGTGCTGGGTTTGATGAGTTGACAATCGTTACACTTTGCTACACCAGTCCCAACATCTACATTTATCCACTGGTGGGCATTCACATCATTTAGCAAATAAAGCATGATTCAACAACTAGTAGCCAGTATGAGTTAACAACTAAACAGAGTTTATCAACTAGTGTGTGCCAGCTTCCTGGGTCAACCTGCACAGTGACTATATTGAGAAGTAAACTACTGAGACCAGACGTTCCTTGGGGTCTGTTACGACACACAAATACATCAACAGTACAACTCTACAGTGATGTCAGCGTGACCTGTCCTGTCGAGAATATGCAGTAACTAGGTCAGGGTTTGTTGACATTTGGTTCATTGGACATTTGCCATACAACTGACAGTGTTACACGGCAAGCTTGGTTGAAACATAGAACATTACACATCAGGACTGGAGAATATTTGACAGTGTTTGCGAAAGAAAATGTTATTGAACTGAGAAGTCCTACATTGATTGTTATCATTCAAATCAACGATGGAGCTTCTATTTCTGTGTTGAATTTAAAATAATTAGACCAGAAGTATTTGTTTAATAAAGTACCACAGTACTGTACTATTAGGCAGTGTAGCTGAGCCTTCATTCCAACACATTCTTTCTGCAACACTCTATTTACATCATATTGCCATACTATTTATGCATTTATGTATTTATGTTTAACTATTTATATGTGATATTTGTTTGTATCCAGCGGGTTGTTGTTTCGGTTGGGCGGTGTCACACAGCAGAGTATCCCACGTAATAGAGGGTCTGATGTGTGCGTTTCTATAGGTGCAATTTTCTTGATTGAAAATTTGCTGCGACAGCTGTTGCTATTAGTGTTAGCTGTGAAGACTGTACTCATTGTTGTTTTTGTAATATTCCTCTGTTCTTTAGTTTGTTTTGATTTGTTTGTAATTTGTTGGTCTACCCTATTCTATCTTTCAGTTCTATTCTCAATTTATATTTATATACTGTGGCGTTATTTGTATTTGTTATCCTCTTGCGGTTTATCTTTTATTGTTTTTCCCATTTGATTTATTTCATTTCCGCAAATGTTTTCATGTTCTTCTGTATAACTGTTTTGTTTGGTGCCTGATCGACATACACTATTTAAAATATAGTTGATCATATAAATTGATGTACAAGAATCAACTGATAGTCAATTGCTATTACTAAAGGTACACAGTTGATGATATAAAACACTATTTCTGGTGCACTGCACTTATATTATAGAGTGAACCAGCAACTTATAGCTGTTATTATATAAGGATTTATACAAGACCTTTGTAAGGCTTGTTTCCCACAGTGATTGGGATAGTTAAGTACTATTTTTCCACAGGTTAAAAAGTTATCATACAAGGTCTTTGATTAAGACTAAGAAAGTGAATTTATTTACTTTTGCAAATTACTGATCTTATTAGACAAGATGTCTACCTTAGATTATTTTATCACACAAGGCAGGGCTCTTGATAAGACTGGTCAGCAATTAGAACAATGGGCAGTTGCTCAATATGACAAAGCATTAGCTGCAGAAGAGAGAAAACTTGCTGCTGCTGCTGAAGAAAGAAAAGCATTGATTGAAGAAAAGAAATTAGCAGCTGAGGAGAAAAGATTAGAAGCTGAGGAAAAAAAATTACAAAGAGAGGATGAACAAAAGAGATTGCAGATACAGACTGATGAAAAAAGATTCCTGATGGAAATGGAAAAAGAGAAAAGAAAAGATGAGGCTACTGCACAAGAGAAAAAAGCAATAAGAGAACATGAACACCAAAAAGAACTTTTAGCATTTGAGTTAGAAAAGTTAAAGTTAACAAACATAAGTAATGTTAATCAAGCATCTAGTGGTAATGGTAAACCCTTTACTTACAAGGTCAAGGTACCAGCGTTCAACCCTTCCAGTGATGACATAACATTCTGGCTAAACAGATTTGAACGCTCGTGTCGAGCACATAATGTGGACAAATCACAATATGCTAACCAGTTATCAGAAAATCTGAAAGGTGATTCTCTGACTAGTTTAAGTTTGGTTGAAGAGGCTGACAAAGATAACTATGATGTTATTAGGGCAGCCTTGTTAAAGAAGTATCAGTTGTCTGAAGAGGGTTATCGGAAGTTGTTTAAGACAATGGTGCCTGAGGCAGGTGTAGAATTCTCAGAATTCATTGCAAGAACACGTCTTACATTTGATCGTTGGATTGAGCTATCCAAAACAGAAAAGACTTATGAAGCCCTTATGGACTTGATACTCAGAGACAAGATTATGTCAAGTATAAATAAACCTTTCCTCGAATTCTTACATGAGCGTAAACCTAAGTCTCTAAAAGAAATGGAACAGTATTGTACCCAATACGTCACTGCACATCCGGACGTAGCTATTAGCAACAGTAAGGTTAAAGAAGGTATGCCAGTTGCTTCTGCAACACCATACAACCCTAATCACTCTCACAAATTCCAAGGACCTCAAAATAGGTTTAATAAAAAAGGTAACTATTACAGTTATCAGAACCAAGGTAACCAATCATTTCAGGGTTCTTCTTCGAATACCTGGAGAAGAGCTGACAGCCCTCGATTCAGGGGTGGTCATAATTACAGGAACTTTCGCAAAGGAAGTCATTCTAGAAACTATCCAAGTTTTCCTTCATGGAGACAACAGGATCATAATTACCGAGATACTCATTATAATGAATATGATGATAGTAACCAAAGGAGCTATGATTCAAACCCGAGTAGGGGTTATAATGATGGAAACAATGATAAGTACAGAGGCAATAATAACAGAGGTAGAGCACAATTCAAAAAACATAAAGCTCATTACCAGGCGAACTCTGCACAGCAAGAGTCCCACGAAGCCTATAAACAAAATAAAGATAATGATGACTCTAATAATATGGCATGTGCCGCTTTTGATTTTGGGAGAGCATCTCAGTGCCCCCAATGCAAAACATTATTTGAGCCAACCACAGTGTCTACTTTAAGCTGTGGCCATCCTCTTCCCGCTCTTCCTGCGTCAATCGCGCATGATGGGAGAGGTTCCCTTGTCTTACACAAAGGTTTAGTAAATGACAATCCAGTCTCAGTACTTTTTGATTCTGGATGCACAACTATTGGGGTTAGGCAGTCACTCATAGATCCTTCTCATTCTACAGGCAAAGTAGTCAAATGCGTAACATTTGGCGGCACCATAGAGAAATACTCTACCGCTATCATTAGGATTGCTACTCCTTTCTTCACAGGAGATGTACACGCATGTCTTTTGCCGAATCCGATCGCTGATCTTATCATCGGTCGCATTCACGGAGTCAAAGAATGCACTCCGGAGCAAATTTCCGTTTGGGAAAATCAAAATATGCAATCTGCTAATGCAGTAGTCACTAGAGCTCAAGCTCTCAATATGCCTGAAACTTCATCTGTTGAAGATAATGAAGTGCATAACCAAGATGATCCCTTGGTAATTTCTCGTGACTCGTTTATAAAACAACAAGAAGAAGATCCGACTCTTAAGAAATTCTTCACTCTTGTAACAAAAGGTGATCCGAATAAAGATTCAAATTGTAAATCTTGGATTACAATGAAGAATGGCGTACTTGTACGTATGGTGCAAGACTCCACTAAGTCAAGTCATTCTCAGATTCTTGTACCCAAGAATTTGAGAGTTAAGATCTTACAACATGCACACGACTCGCAGTGTGCTGGTCACATGGGTTTTTCCCGTACTAAGTCAAGAGTTCTTGCGGCTTTCTTTTGGCCTTTTGTGAACAAGGACATACGGATCTATTGTCGATCCTGTAAAGTATGTCAAGAAGTCAAATCCAAAGGTCCTCGTCATGCTGCGCCTATTCAGGCTGCAGATATTCCTATTCGTCCATTCCAGAAAATGGCGATAGACATCATTGGTCCATTCAAGATCAAATCTGCTAGAGGACATCAGTTTATCTTAACGTGTGTAGACATGTGCACACGTTGGCCAGAGGCTATCCCTCTAAAGAGCATTACTACCGCTGACATTGCAGATGCTCTTTGGCTTATATTTTCTCGGCTGGGATTCCCCGGAGAAATATTATCAGATCATGGCACCCAACTGATATCGGATACCATGTCTCAAGTAATGTCTACTCTACAGATAGAGAGATCTTTGAGTAGCATCTATCATCCTATGTCCAATGGGATGGTCGAGCGACTAAATAGAACACTTAAGAACTTATTAGGGAAGATAACTGAGGATCATCCTCAAGATTGGGATAGGGTTTTACCCGCGGCCCTTCGCGTACAGAGAGGTCCCCAATGAACATACAGGGTTTTCGCCCTTTGAACTTGTCTTTGGCGCGCGACCGCGCGGCCCAATGTCTTTGCTGCATGATCTTATAACAGCTGACAATATTGACGATGACACAAAATCTTCTTACGAGTATGTCATCGCGCTGAGACAAAAGATTATCGAAGCATGCAAATTGGCAACGTCCTCTTCTGAATTTGCTAAGCAGAAGGCAAGACAATTTGCTAATAAGAAGAGAACTTTACGACAACTTTGTCCTGGTGACAAAGCATTTGTTTTGCTACCTTGTCGTGAAAATAGACTCCTTATTAGTTGGAAAGGTCCGTACGATATAATATCGAAAATTTCAGATGTTGACTACATCGTCGATATTAACGGGAAGCATAAAACCTTCCACATCAATATGCTTACGGAGTTCCATGAACGTCCTGACTATTTACAGCCTATTTTCCAGGCAACGGACGATTCTCATGTCAAACATGGTCATTACTCATCACTGTCTGTAATACAGGATGAGGAAACAAGTTTTTCGGATGTTAATCTCCCGCTTCCAATGATCCCACTTCATTCTAGTGAATCATGGAAAGACGTTACTGTTTCTCCTGATTTGTCTCTAGGAGAACGGCGACAAGTTTCGTCTATGTTACAAACATTTCAGGATGTCCTCACTGACATCCCTGGACAAACTCATGTCATTGAGCATGACATTGTTCTAACTGAACATACTCCAATTAGGGTTAGGCCTTATCCTATCCCTATACATTTCCAAACACAGGTTGAAAAGGAGTTGGATGAAATGATAGATTTACAAATAATCGAACCATCCACTTCTGCATATTCTTCGCCGATGGTTATTGTTCGAAAAAAAAGACAATAACATAAGTCTTTGCGTTGACTATCGCAAATTGAATCAAGTTACGAAGTTCGATGCTGAACCTATGCCTTTACTAGAAGAGTTACTTACTCGTCTTTCTAAATCGCATTTTTTCACTAAACTTGATTTGTCTAAAGGATATTGGCAAGTTCCATTATCCGAACGCGCCAAACCTCTTACCGCTTTCTCTACTCCCAGAGGCCTTTTCCAATGGAATTTTATGCCTTTCGGCCTTATGAACGCACCAGCTACATTTGTACGCATGATGCGTCGAATCCTATCGTATCGGTCAGATGTCATTGCTTATCTAGACGACATCTGTCTTTTCAGCGATACTTGGGAAGATCACTATTCAGGATTAGTTGAATTATTATCAACTCTGCGTGAGTATAACCTGACAGCAAAACCATCTAAAGCTTGTATTGGCTTTAGCGAAATTGCTTTCTTAGGCCATCGAGTAGGTCACGGTTTCTTGAAGACAGAAGACCATAATATCACTAAGATACTTAACATCTCTATCCCTAGGACTAAAAAGCAAGTGCGAAGTCTTTTAGGTCTCATACAATTTTATGGACGTTTCATTCCGAATCTGTCCTCTATCATGGCACCTCTCTCTACACTATTAAAGAAAGGGTCGCCTAACATGGTTCACTGGTCTCATGAATGCCAATCTTCACTAGAGAAGATCAAAACTATGTTTTCATCACCACCTATTTTAGTGTTACCTACAACAGATAAGACATTTGTTCTTCGTAGTGACGCTTCATCCACTGGGATTGGAGCGGCACTAATGCAAGAGTACTCTGGAACTCTGCATCCTGTAATGTATATATCCAGAAAACTTAATGCTGCAGAAAGGAATTACTCGGTTTTAGACCGCGAATTATTGGCGATGGTTTGGTCAATTCTCAAACTCCAAAGATTCCTTCTGGGCGCGCATTTCGTAGTGGAAACTGACCAAAAAGCTCTTACGGCTATCCAAAGTAAGAACTTGAAGAGCTCGAGATCAACTCGATACGCAATCGCTCTTCAACCTTTTCATTTTTCGGTACGAGCTATCCGTGGTTCAGAAAATGTGATGGCGGACATTCTGTCCAGATGCCCACATGATGCCACTTAACTGTTAAATATTGGATCTTTTTAATATGTATAACTTTACAACAGTTATTTTTTGTTTCTTTATTAAGATACACATTTGTAATTTAATAATAGAATGATGGTATCTCTACTTAGCGGTTTATTGATGTTAATTCACCGCTGTTCTTTGATGATTGTTTCTTCATAAATCATAAATTTAAGATTATAGTGTGAATTTTTGGTATGCATTGTATAATTACCAGAATTGTATTATACGTACATCACACCTTCCTGGAAACATTTATTCGTAGGGAAACAATTTCTCTCAGATTTTGAGATATATATTCTCACCAGTCATATTAGGAATTATAGTTATTCCTGATATTTTCATCTGCGCAGTATTCTTGCGTTGTGAGCCTATTCTACGGTGCTCCTAGATGTATTTTAAAAAAAAAATTTTATTTTTTTTTTCCCGGGAGGTGTGGTAAGACTGTAAAGGGCAATTTTTACTATCTTGCAATATAATACATTTATATTCTTATTATGTTCGCAAATATTTTGGAAGCAAAGTATTTCCTTTTTTAAGTGCTTAAGGAGAAGTCATTTTTGGGTTGCTTCCCTTGAAAATAGTCCGTCATCTTCGATCGGACTCCGCAGACGACTCTAGGCCTACTGTGATTTATTCTTTGGCTGGGTAGGAATAGATTGTTCTTGCTTCAGTATATCTATGGCCTGAATTTATACGTAGTGTTTGTATGAGTAGGACGAGTCTGTCTTATATATGGATATCTTTGCATTTCTAAGCCGAACTAATTTGGTTGTCGCTAGAAAAGGTCAAAGGCTATGCAGCGGAAGTATCGCTAGCGAAGGGGTGTGATTCATGGCTGCCATCCTGTGAGGATGCTGAGTTTTGTTGTAGCAGGCTTTTTGCCGAAATAGTGATCTATATATGGATGGGGAAAAGTGATAGTCATATAGACATGTTGTATGTACTTTACCCCAGTGTTTATTCTCTTTTGCCAAGGAATGGCAAAGTTATATTTCGCATAAAAAGGTAAAACCACAATTTATTATGAACTTGGGCTTCGCCATCGTTGTTGATAAGCAGATGCACAGTGGTACTTTTAAAAAGAATATCCATTCAAAGGAAGAAGACATTCCTATGTATCAGCACTGGATTGTATGATATTATTCAATTACCTCTATGAGAGAACCTATGAAGAAATGAGGACATTTAATGAATGACCAATTTTGGTCTATATTCTATAGTGAGTGAAGCTCACGAGAGAGAGAACAGCCATGTTGAAATTCATATACTTTGTATTTATCGAGTGAGAAAAAGGGATGCCTGTACTATCGCTCGATGAACCAAGAGATCACTGCTACATGTGAGAACCCATGTCTGGGATTCCTATATTATGAAATATATATATATTGAACTTTACGTGAAGGAATATTCGCTAGACGAGGTTAGGTTTAGGAGCCTTCCTATATCTTGGTTATGGTCTGACGTGCCCAGTCAGTAAAGCCAGATGATTTACATGATGGAACGCTGAATGCTTATTTACGAATGCTCCATTATGATATTTGCCAAGCATGAATGCTAACTTAAGATGATATTCCTGTGATCAACATTATGCTGTCTATGTCGACATTTGTTCCTGTAACCATACACGTACTGTCCAAGTGTGCGTCCCATTAAATGTTATAAAAAGACCACCGTAGTTCCAGTACTTCTTGAATTCGAACAGTGTGAGTATGAGTGATGTACTACCAACCTGTCAACTCTATCGAATCATTCTACCATTCGCGTACTGACATTCAGATACACACTCATTGTTTACACTCACATTCTTGTCGGAGCCTCATCACGTTCCAGGACAAGATGACCTGTATGACCAAAACTGTGCTGGGTTTGATGAGTTGACAATCGTTACACTTTGCTACACCAGTCCCAACATCTACATTTATCCACTGGTGGGCATTCACATCATTTAGCAAATAAAGCATGATTCAACAACTAGTAGCTAATTTTCCATCTGTAGCCAGTGAAGATGGAGGTGGATTGGCCACATACAGAGAAAGTCATTACATGTATCACAAGTTATCTCTTGCTCTGAAACTCCCAGTGTAGATGAGAGGGAGGAAGACCCCCAAAACATGGTGAAAGTGGAGAAGGATATTAGAAAGAAATGTAGTAGAATATCCAGGACAGAAATGTGGGTGAATAGTTATATCCACAGAAAGCTGGAAGGCAAAGAAAAAGACAGTAACTGCAGCAAAAATGTATAACAATGGTGAAATTCAATCCAAAATATAATCATAATCTGTGGAATTGGCCTTGCATATTTATTTTGAATTTGACCACTTTAAACATTAGAAATGACACGAATAAAATAAACATAAATTGACATAATGGGGTGCATCTCATGGAAAGAGAAGAAAACAAATAAGGAGGTCCTAGAAATGAAAAGAGAGCTAATGAAGGAGATCAAACTTAGGCAACTAAAATAGTTCGGCCGCATAAAAAGACAATACCCTGCAGAAGACCATAGTGGGAGAATAACATCATGAGATGGACAGGAAAGAGTCTATCAGAGTGCACCACCTAGACAAGAGACAGAAGGCGTTAGAGATCCATTACAGCCAACTTTCGTTGTGGAGATGACAGCTGATGATGATGAAACTGACATAAATGGAAATCCATATTTTGGGATTTGGGAGCCACCATTGGGAGTTTTTGACACAACAGTACACATGAGGATAATGAACAATTTACAATGACACACCCTTTCTGAATTAATCACAGCTCTTCTAGTCCTGCTGTTATTTTACAAATGACATATCCACAAGATTTTCAACAGAAGAAAGTTTTGTGGCCATCTAAGGTGTTAAAGCTGACCATACAAGACAACTATCCTACTCACCTCAAGACCAATTCTGAGCCAAAGAGAGCTGTACTGAAGCAGCAAATCCAACAGCTTCTGTTTGATACCTGAAACAATGGCTCTTCCTTATTAGACTGCATCAGACTAATTATCATTCTCCTTAGGGAATATCGGGCTACCAAAGCAGCAGACTCTTGCAGGAAGTCTGCCCTAAAGCATACAAAGTCCTATTGCAGATATGGTTATGTAGCAGTCAGATTTATATATGGTTGTCTCCCCTGCACAGTGTCACATTATTTTCATCTTATGACATACCAGAGGAGGTGGCACTCTTATTTTTTCTTTGTCTTTTCAAAGACCCCACAAATGTTATAACAGTAACTCATAATTAAACAACAATATGTCAGACAAGGACACCACAGTTAGATAAGAATCTAACCAGGAAGTCCTGAGGGAGGCTGGGAAAAAGAGTTAAAGAAAATATCGTTCATCATTACCCTTTAGCTCCCTGTGGAGTATATATATATATATATATATACACGCACACATACATACACACACACATGAGCCTTCAATCAGATCAAGCCAGGCACCTTTTTTTCCCTGCCAACCTTTCAAGCTCTTTTCGTGTTTTGTCTATCATTGTTTTTTTCCTCAATTTCCTTCTCCATTATTTTTTTGGGAGGTTTCCTATTTATTTTACCCTGGAGTCTCCTCTACCTTTTAATGCTACCCGTAGATGACCTATAATTATCCAACGTTTCTTTTCTTCACCTCTTGTTCTACTGGCACTTGTCTGGTTCTGTCTATCAGTTCTTCACTTGTGTCCTTGATATACCCCTTTAAGTCTTCAAATCTGCGAAAGAATCTATTTATTAAAGCGTGTAACTACTTGGTTCCTATTTTTTATGTTCTCCATGTTTCAGAGCCATACAATAGAAATGATTTGACATTTGAGTTGAAGATTCTTATTTTTGTGTTAGTCATGATCACTCTTGATTTCCATATATTTTCAAATGCATTTTCCTTGTTGTATTCTTACTTTTTCTATCATTATCTGTTCTTACAACTTTGTCCATATTGCTGACAAGATCGGTATTATTCCACATCCTGGGGTTGTTACTGTCATGTCATTTTAGAAGGTCCCTTGACATTTGTAAATACCTGACAGCTTTTTTTGGAGGACTCCTGCATTCCCCCGTTAAAGTTTTGTTAGGCTCTCCACTTCCACCTCAATCTTGCGGATAATATTTACAAATGATTCGGACTGGTACAGCTCACATGCACCTCGTCGCAGCCGGTTTAAACGCCGTCGTGCAGCATAAGCTCGAAATGAAAGGACCTCTTTGGTTGGAGCTAGCCGAGGTGCAACGTGACCAGTGTCAAGAAACAGAGAGCCAGCATCAACTAATGAAGATAAAAGATGAGAATACTCAATCATTTCAGAAATAAACACTTCAAACGAGTCAAATATGACAGAATTATGTACACTTTATTAACCATTTTAACTGTATTTTTGGTAATACAAAATAAAAACATATTTGTCAAATGACAGTTCATGCCCCTTGTTTTGACATTTGTTTCAATTATATTCATTGGATTCAAGTGAGGATATTAAAAAATTTGAAAATTGCAGGTCAATGCTCAGTCACCTTGTATTCTACCACTGTATTCTAAAAATTGTGTCGGATGTGTGACTTTTTCATTATTTCTATTCCCACGAGACAGTACAAAGACTGGGAGTAAATGTAGCAAATGACAGCCAGACTGCACTCCTACAAGATGTAAACTCATACATGCAACAAAGACATAGTTGGAGGAACTAACAGTCACATATAAAAACTGAAAGCAGAGGCTTTCACTGCGTTCGGAAATAAATGGAGATCAAAAGAAATCAAGTCAAGGGGGGAAAAAAACAACATCAAATTTTATTTGACTGGAATAGGTCAGGTCTTACTGTATGGTTCTAAAACATAAAGAACGCCAAAAACAACATCAAATTTTATTTGACTGGAATAGGTCAGGTCTTACTGTATGGTTCTAAAACATAAAGAACGCCAAAAACAACAACAAATTTTATTTGACTGGAATAGGTCAGTCTTACTGTATGGTTCTAAAACATAAAGAACGCCAAAAACAACAACAAATTTTATTTGACTGGAATAGGTCAGGTCTTACTGTATGGTTCTAAAACATAAAGAACGCCAAAAACAACATCAAATTTTATTTGACTGGAATAGGTCAGGTCTTACTGTATGGTTCTAAAACATAAAGAACGCCAAAAACAACAACCAAGCATTTGCAGACCTTCATAAATGGCTGCTTACACAGAATATAAGGTTTAACATGGTAAGACAAGATCACCCTGCCATCCATGGTACCTATACCTTGTAGCGGTATGGCTGCTTACACAGAATATAAGGTTTAACATGGTAAGACAAGATCACCCTGCCATCAATGGTACCTATACCTTGTAGCGGTATGGCTGCTTACACAGAATATAAGGTTTAACATGGTAAGACAAGATCACCCTGCCATCAATGGTACCTATACCTTGTAGCGGTATGGCTGCTTACACAGAATATAAGGTTTAACATGGTAAGACAAGATCACCAATGTCAAACTGATGAAAATCCCCAAATGTCAGTGGTATAAGAGATGAGGAAGTTTCCCATTCAGGTTACAAGCCAAAAGCATTAAAGGGCAGATCTTGGTCAGGAGTAACCAGGGTAAAAGAAACACAAGGAGACCCCCCCCCCCAAAAAAAAAAAGAAGGCATGGACAGGAGAATTTGAGACAGGCTTAAACAAAGGATAAAAAAGATAAGGAAAGTTTGACACAAACTGACTAAAGGGAAACAACAATGATAATCTCTTGCATTAATTCTACCATCATGTTTTTCTATGACCACTTTATTAATTTATTTGAAATTGAAATGACATTATATGGCACAGAAAAGAAGTAATGGCATGCTGTCACAGGATTATTTAAGGGTTAATGATTATACACTGAAATAAACATATATGCCTGTCAGCAACATTCTATGACGTCAGTATTGCCATGGAAAAATTAAGTGCAAAATACTGATAATCTTGTCTTGCAAAATACTGATTATCTTGTTTAATTTTCAGATGTTATAACATGTCAAAAATGTGAGCTGATGCCACAATATTATTTGTAAATAAGTGGACTGGAACTGTGAAAACTGCCACGGCAAAGATTCTTTATAAAATGAACGCATTCAGAAATACATTACAATAATTTGGTGCAGAGCTCAAGTTTCAAAGATGCCTAGGAATGCAGTCGCAAGCGGAGAAGCCAAAGCAAAAAATAATATAATAAATGCAGATACTTGAATGTCTTTCAACTGACACTATTGTCGGGCAAAACTTTAAAATAATAAACTGTACTGATAGTGCAATGTCCATACAAAATATATACTTCTGTGTAAATCAACAATTTAAAGCACCAGAAAATATCCTGTCAAACAAAAGCAAACCAGTAAGAGAAATGCTGCTCAAAGTATGGCACAGACTTACTCTTAGCCCTGCTAGTGACTGCTACATATTCATCAGGGGGCGTCAGAACAAAGTTTAACCACCGCACAAATCCTCTTTCTTGCTTTTCCATCCAGCGCTCATCATAGTACATGTTTCTGGCTGCAAAAAGCATAGGGTGCCTTGGAATACCTATAAAGGAAACATCAGAAAGGGTAAACTTGTAACAACAATATTTTAGACAGAATCAACTAAGTCTGCTGAGAAACAGGTAAGATCATGGAAGTGAAGATGGCCTGGCATTTACTGGGAAAATTGCACTCTGAAAGAAACTCATCAGGCCCTGTAAGAGAACCCACAGAGGTCCAGAAAGCAAGGAAGGCCAAAGTGCATAGAATGCAGATACCATAGCAAAAGTGAGAGATTCCACAGGATTATTCATTTAAGGTTGATGATTAAGGATGATTGATTGAAAAAATGTGATCAAAACAGTCATATACCATTTCAAAATATGAGTATATAGAGGCCACAGCCGGCAAGTGGTAATTTTTTTTTTTACAAAGTTTAGAACAGTGGCTTCCAACCTTTCAGTGCATGAGAACTTTTTAAAATTCATTTTGCAGCCCTCAATCAAATCATTGTATTTTAAGGTTTTGCTGAGGAAGTACATCTTCATTCACATTTTTTATTCTCTTGTATGTTAAAACAATCAGAATGCTGGACCAATTTACAGCATCCTTCAGGCTGAAATGCACAGAACATCTCGCAATCTATCATTTCATCCATTACCACATTTCGCATTGCATAACAAGAAAGATTTCACATGTAAGATTTACCTGCAGTCGACTTCCTTTTTCCTTCATTTAGCAACAGTAATACCTTTTCTTCTCAGACATGTAACTTCACTACTTCAATTAAAATTACTTGATTTGTGCTTCCATTTTCACTGATATAATTCTGCAACCAGTCAAGGGTTGACTCATAGAAAACACTAGTTTCCAATAAAACTGCCAACAGTTGCTTGATAAAAAGGTGCAGGCATGTTTTTTAGATTTTCTGGAACCTTCTATGAAATAAAATGTTATTAGCTTTTCATTCTCTGTATTACAATGATTTGGCTTACATTTATCTATGGTGGTAATGGTGTGTGTGTGTGGTTGAGAGACAGATAGAGACAGAGGGAGGAAGAGAATGAGAGGAAAAAAAGGAGCAAGAGAAATAAATATACACGGAATCTTTTTTTCCCCAACTAACCTGTTTTTGATTTCTTAACCAAGATGAGCTTGCTCTGGGCCACACCTTTTTGTTTTGATGCCATTTGCGTTACATGATTAACTGGAAAAAAAAACAAGATAAATATAGTGTATTTAGAGTATGTGAACTTAAATTGTACATATTAATAGCAATATTTCATAGTTACAAATTAAATTTATAAGACTATCTCATAAATAAAACAATATGTAACAAAACACCGCAATGCAGGAAAATAATTACAGGAAATACAAAAAATTTTTATTGTTGATCAGAACTGACATCACTGCACTCCTGGCAAACCCTTAGGTGCTCAGCTAATGTTGAAGGGTATGAATGCTAACTGTTCCTGAAAAAAGTAATGACACACCTTACAAAAAATCAGATGATCAGAAAGTAAAATAGACCAAAACACTATTGTTTGTAGTGCTCTGATGGCTTACAGTAAATTGGACATCCATATATTACCATCATGATCTAACAGGGATTCAAGAATGGCATGTTTTACTAAATGTGCAACCATGAACCTCTGAGAATTCTGCATTAAAATTACATTAATATCTAGGATATCAACTAAATCATTGTATTTTTAAACCAAAGAAAAACTGCAGCATTACTAAATACAACATAGGAAAGATATCCAGCTCAGAGAGAACTACCAAACAAGAGATGACAAAGAAGTGGTGAGTGCCAAACCCTGAATACATATTTATGACAGGCTGTGTGCTAGTTAACAACAACATTAAAGCATAAACTGTATATGAACTTAATTAAAAATTAACTGTTACATTTAAGACAACTAATGCCTTACTCTGCTTGGTAGCTCCTTTACTGTCCACTGCGTGATGTTCAGTTTTGAGGGATGTTTTCTTCTCAGCTTGCCTTGTTAGGTTAGACATACTCTGACTTCGCTGCTTCATCGTGGCCTCTATTCTTTGACCAGATGGAATTTGATGCTTCGATAATTTTGTTGTGAAGAACTTCACAGAAATCGGTGATGCATTTTTTGGCAAAATGGCTGACTTTGATTTAGTCACAGACCTTTGGGGCAATGCGGTTTTAGATATAAGTGAAGAATTGATACTAAAATTTACTGCTTTTGAATGTTTCTGCATATCAGATTCATCTAAAGAAAGCTGATTTTCTAGCAGTGTACTTGCAGAGACTGAGCGGCGCAGTTTTCTTTTAGCCTTGGCCTCGGGGGTGCTGCGTATTACTTCATCTACAGGCTTTAGCCCTGCAAAACTGGACAAGTCAATGACCTCTCTTTCAGTAACTTCAAACCTTTCCCTACGATCAGTAATCATTTCTACTGTCAAAGTTTTCTCTTTCAAGCTTACACCCATTAGTGTGCTTGCTTCTGTTGATGATGAATCAGTTTCCTCAGCGGGAATAGGATACACAATTTCATCAAACACAGAAACATCTAGCGTTCTTTGAATCTCAGGTTGACAAGCTCTGTGTGCCACTACAACCAAGCTTTCAGCAGTTCCTGCACATAATCTACCAGATTTAGAGATGCTACTTCCTGGGCGTTTGTCATACTCTGTAACCTTTTCACACCCAACAATTTCTTCTACCTCTGGATTCCCTGTATCACTCAAGGCATCATAATACCTTTCACTCATTGTGTCATAAAATTGTTCATCTTCACTTTCATCATTTGCAGAAGCAGAACATTTGCCATTACTTCTGTCATCATTTTTCGCCATGTGTCCACTAGCACCTTCTTCTTGAACCATTTCTGACACAAAATTTTCATCACATCCTTCTTTCACAAGCAGCCTCTCTTTTAACTGGCTACTGCACTTCTTTACATTCCACATAAGGTTTGCATCTTCCTTACTAATTTGTTTCTCATCAAGATCAACCATGTTATTTGCTTTCAAATAAACATTTGTCTCAGCAAATGAACTGATAAGTGAATCTACTGACTGACTGCTGTCAAGTGAATCTTTAGTGACATCCTCACTGCTGCCACTCTCTGAGCCATCTTCATAATCAACAAGCTTCGGTGATAAGACACATACAGACGTTATTGGAGGCTCAGATTTGTCAATGAGTGAATCATGCCTGTTGGGTGTAGCTAGGAATGTTGGCTCTTTCTCAAAAGTCTCAGACTTAATCACACGTTTCATGTCAGAGGTTTCATGTGTGAGACTTAATGTTGAGTTATCTTGTCCCTCATAAATTTCCAAGGTCTTCTGGTCTACAAGACCCTTAACCTTATTGTTTTCTACAATACTGCTTTCCATCTCAATGAAATGTATCTGCCGTTTGTTCAGTGAGGCAATATCAATCACCTTTGGATTCCTAACAACATGGGTTGACCTCCTTGACATCACGAGGTCAGGGCTGTTTGGAAGGGTTGTAGGGGTTTGAAATTGCTGAGGACTGACAGCCAGGTGCTCAATGTAAGTTTCAGTGGTAGACTTGACCACATCTGTTGTTTCCCTGACAATCATATACATGTTGCCATCAATTTCTTGATAATGCTCTTCAACTTTTACATTTATATTCTCCTGTGTTTCTGTGTCATCTTCTATAAAGTGACATGAAAGTTTCTGGGGTGAATCCTGGAACAACTTTTTCCTATTGTTAATGGCGGTAAGTAAGGCATCTGAGGGTCTTGACTTTGTCACAGTTATTGTACCTCTTTTTGACTGTTCTAAACAAGCCATAGGACTTGTTGGCAAGTTACTTGGGGACACAAGATAGAATGTCTGTGGAGATAATGATCTCTCTGCTGCAATGGCAACTCTGTCCAACAGTCTTCTTGGATATGCTTCTATCACATTATTTTCATATGTGATCTTGTCTGTACCATCAGTATATTTATGTCCGAAATCAGTTTCGCACATCATCACTTGCTCCTCTGACTTTTTCTTGTCAGCAATGTTATTAGTGCTGTGATAAACCATTTTTGAGGAAACAATCCCTGATTCGATGTCTTTTGTAATACTACAAATTTCATCAGTTTCACAGTCACCTGGAACATGGATATCAGGAAAAAGCTTTTCTCTCTTCTTAAATGAATCTCTGTGAGAAGTTTCAGCTTTATTCCCATTCTCGTTTGGAAAAAAATTGTCAAAAAACTTTCCACCATTTCCTGCAGTGTTTTCAGATGACGTACATTTCATCTCAGTACCAGAACCAATGGGTCTGCAAGTGACAGCAGAACACGAATCCAATAACTGATTGTCTTTTTGTGGTGCGACCAAATTAAAAATGACTCTGTTGTCATTTGGAGATGTCATGTTAGTTCTGATCTTAGTCATAACTGCTTCTGACTGGATAAAGTCAGCGTTTCTGTTTGGAGATATGTTTGAATTTGATGCTTGACCACTTTGTTTCAGAGGGCTTGAATTCATTCTTTTATTCATTCTGTTCTTGACTCTTGACATTGCAAACTTCTGTGTTGAGCTAGCAGGGGATCTTTTTTTTAGTGGAGATTTTCTCACCAGGGGAGACTTTCTTCCTAATGGAGACCGCTTATGTGCTGCTTTCTTTGCTTCTGCATCTTTCTTTTTAAGAACAAAAGTTCCTCGTCGAGGACTTTCAAACGTATGTGAATACAATGAACTGCCTTTGCTTTTAGCCTTTAGTGGCTCCCTCAGGGAAACCACATCTTTTTTCGTCAAATTTTTGTAGTGGTCTCCTATTAACTCTTTGTCCTTTTTCACTGCACGAGCAGCAGTAGCAATTCTTTTAACTTCCTCTTTCTGAAATTGTGAAGTAATAGATCTACGTTTGGGTCGAGATCTTGCTCCCTGTAGCTTTCTTGGTGTTTTACACTCACTATTCACAGCAAATGGACTTTCATTAAGTGACAATCTGACACTCTGTAAGTGGCTGACCATAACATTATGAGGGATTGAGCTATTAAGAATAAGTGAGGGACTGGGAATGTCTGGAGTGCTGGTGTTTTTACGTTCATAATTACCCCCATCAGAACTGTTTTGCATGGACCTCATGTCCTCTAGAAAAGAATTTGGACTGACAATGCCCTGGCCTGTACAAATGAGACTGGAATTAATGCTTGTTTTGTTATCTTTAGGCGAGATATCTGTGCTTCTCCCCGAGACATTCATATGTGTTCTCGATAATGTTTGAGGTGACAAATCTGAACTTTGTTTTACTTCAGTATGGTTCATAATTGGAGTGCATGGATGCTGACAGCAGCTAACAACAGATTCTGATGTGAGCTTCATAACATTGATCATAGAGTTGCTGGGGTTCATAACAATAGCCCCATGCTGCTTGATAATTCTGGCCTCATCTGCTCTTGCAGTCTGCTGGTGATGTTCTGCAGCATGGACTACTGTTTTATTTTCAGAGCTCACAATGACTCTGTCTTCTGTAACATCAGGTTTCTTCTTAATTTTAGTGCTGTCAGCTGGTGGTAGTGGTATTACAAAAGTTTCTTTTAAATCTTTACTGCTACTTTTGGTGCACATGATCTGAACAGGATCTTTTTTCACATTCTTAATTATGTCACCTTCTGCAAGTTTGTCAGATTTTAATTGTGCTGAAGTGGCTGTCTCATTGGGTTGAAAGTAAGAATCAACAGTTATTCCATGCACATTTCCTTCATTCACTGGGATAGGACTCATATTTAGAGTAGGTAACATGTCTGGTATGTTTCTCCATTGCATTCTGTTGTTCACACTCGCTTGACCAATCTCATGTTTAGCCACTATGGAAGTAGAATTAAGAGGGGTTGGCGTCATCACAACCTCTTCCTCTGGTTTTGTATTCATCTGCGTTTTTACATGAGTTAATGCAGCAACTGCACTGATGGTTTCATTTACACGAGGTTCATCACTCACTTTCAAGACACTTCCCTCTTGAATATCTACTGCTGCACATTTGGCATTATGACTTATGTCTCCGCTGTTTTCTTTGTCCTTACTGTGACAAATGTGACGGGACATCAGATCTTCCATTAGCTCTTGAGCTTCCTGTCTGCGATCTGGACTGTAGCTGATTTTAATGTTGGATAAGGCTGGGGTCTGAACCACCGTGAATGGTTGTCTCAGATATGGTGCAAAGGGAAATTTTCTCTGAAAATTTAAAGGAAAATAAAACTTACAAGAGCATTCATAAACCACAATGTCTCTTACTTCTTTCACCATATTTACATATAACTATTTGTCACATGGTAGCATTGAAAGGCAGGCCTTGATGGAGATGTGAAATTGAAATCAGAAGCACACAGTGATGAAGGAAAGACCTTCAGTAAACAAAGCTAATCTTTTGGAAGACCTATTCTCTATAAGTAGTTGAAAATTAAAATAAAGAAGCCCAATTTATAGAATAATTTCACTGTTAAGACAACCACAAATTATGTTACAATTTCTGAGAATGGTTCCTAGTGATTAAGCATACAATCATTTTATCGATGTTACTTTTCACTAATCAGCTAAATACTTAGTGAATGAAGGTAATTCAAGTACAACACACTAATAAAAACTTAGCAACACATACAATTTTAGGTGGTGGCTTTGGTTTCTCTGCTGTGCCAATCAAAAATGCTTGCAGCCTGTAGACATCGTTTACATGGAACTGTATCATTTCTCGGTATCCTCCATCTTCCTCCGGCGTCCAAGTTATCTCTAGGCTAAATACATCACCAGGACCAACAGTGAACCTGGTCAGGAAAAGAGGAAATGTAGAAATAAATATTTCGAATGTCACTGATAAGATAAGTAATTATTTTGGAGATGGTCATTGCTGTGATGCTGAGGAATAATTCATCATCATCATGTGACGTATTCTTTCCAGAACGTTGTTTCCATTACAGCTGCTCTGAACGCATCACGATTCTGGGCAAGTCGACCTGCATCAGCCAAAGACAAGTTCAGACTCTCTGTGATGTCCTGGGTCCACCGTCGTCTAGATCGACCCCTTCCCCTTTTTCCAGGGACCATGCCTTCCATCACTGTTTTTTTCCAGACTATTATGTCTTTTTATATGACCAAAAAATTTCAGCTTCCTTATTGCGATGGTATTTAGGAGCCAATGTTCCTGTACGTTTAGTGAGTGCAGTACTTCTCTGTTGGTCTTTTTTTCTGTCCAGGGTATTCTCAACATCCTTCTGTAGCATTTCATTTCGAATGATGTAACCTTGTTTGCAACTGTTTTATTGAGTGTCCAAGTCTCGCAGCCGTATGTTGCTACTGGGAATATACATGCTCTGATCAGTTGTAACTTTGTTTCTTTGCTTGTGCCTTGCCATAGATTTTTCATCTGTATTAGTTTATGTGAAGCAATTGCAAGTCTTCTTTTAATTTCTACTGCACAGTCACCAGAGCTGTTGATGATTGATCCTAAGTATTCGAATTCATTAACACTTTCCAGTTCTTCGTTATCAATTTCCATTTTTGGTTTGGTCTTTACTTTGTCTGTTGTCAATACTTTGGTATTCTTGGTGTTTAGGTATAGATTCTGGGCCTCGCTGTGTTTTTTGGTGGATAGAATTAATTGTTCAAGTCCTTCTGGGTTGGTCGATAGGAGGACTGTGTCATCAGCATATCTGATTTCCGGGAATAATTAAAAATCAAAATAATACCGTCCCTTGTCAGTCTCAGGGGCATCTGATTATACAAAAAAAAAGAATAGGACTACTGATCCTTCGGGCATGTTTGAAGTGACTTATATGAGGTCGTGCTGGTTGGCAACCTCATCATGTACAACAAATTGCCACAGACACCAAAGCTGCAAGAAAGCTTTGATGCAGACCTCCAGCAAGGGGACAAGCAACAGTGGTGAAACAGTGGTGACTCCATGCTCCATCAGGAGCTAAATGAATGAAGAAAGTAACATACTTTAGATATAACAGTTCATACTGCTGTCTAATAACACACAAAGAAACAGACGACCATGCACACTCGAAAAGTAGAATTTCCTTCACCACAAACTTTGCAGGTTTTGACCATGCATGAGAAACACTGTCATTTAAAAAGTTAAAATAATGAATGAAGTGCATGAAAATTATCCGCCTCAGTGGTAAAAATTGAAGGAAAAAAATAAGAAAACAACAAACCATCGTATGAAAGTAGAGCTTTAACAACCTGCAATATAGGAAACATGCATGTGTGCATATAGCTATGGGTCAATTACAATCAATTTAAGACTTTCTCACAGCACTGTCCAAGTTATCTCACACTGTTTACCCAGTAAGTTAACACAAAATACTAAAATCTTTCTGTAGAATTCTGAGTGCGTAAAGGCGGAATATGAGAAATGTAGTTGGTAATATTTTATCTAAGTGAAATGAAATACAACCTTGTCTGGTTCACCATAAATTTCTTTTTGTACGGAAATCTTTCAATTATGACCTCCTGATCAAAGTCATGCGGATTTCTGAGCAAAAGTGTTCTAAACTTAGTCTTGCCGATTCGAGTCTTGCCAAATGTGATTCTAGGTGGGTTTGTAAAGTGGGTCAAAGTGAGAGTCTCCACCCTATCAAGACTTCGTCGTTTAGAGACGCTCTGTTCAGGTTTTGGAACAGGCAGTGGATCCAAAGAAGTAAGCGGTGGTGTATCAAACCATGATCTCCTGGCTTTACGTCTTGGGGTGATAGGCTTCTCTACTGGATGACTGGATGCCATTGTCAGTAGATGCCAAGAAAGTGACCAATAGTTATCACCAGCTCCTTATGTGTCTACCTGCATCTGTACTTTTGCAAGTTCACCACTTTCTCTGGATGATAAAATGCAGATGAAATATTTAAAATACAAATAACAATAATTAAAACTTAAGTGAATGCTGTGTTTGGCGTTTAAATGGTAATAATAAAGCAACAAAATGTTCTTTAAAAAAAAATTAAGATCCAATAAAAAGGAATTTGTAAAAAACAACTGGTAGTAACTTGTGAATACTTTGACTACAAAGTGAAGGAAAATAGCAAACAGTTTGCACTAAATGGGACTCAATTGTGCAAGGTGATGAATAGAATCACTTAGCTAGAAATGTTGTAATCACCACAGAGCATGGATGCGGACACAAAGTCAAGAATAAGCAATAAGAAAGGCAAGAACAGCTAATCATAAGGAAATCAAGAATAATCATGGAAATTAATGTTGGGACTTACAGCAAATATTATGTTGTAGAAGCTTTTAGAATCATGTACACTACATAAAAATGAAAATTTTAATTCATAAAGATATATTTAACCCTTTACCATTAAATTATTTTCCTTGTCGTTACATTAATTTACTACTGACCAGGCCCTCTCACACACATTAGACCTGAAATATGAATGTCTGTGTGTCAGACCAATTCGATGGTACAGTTACATTGCTCTAATGAGCAATTTATATGAAAGGGGCAATAAGTGGCGCGGGGAAGGAGGGAGGGAAAGAGACACGTGAGAAATCTTTTAAGACATGCCCATAGCAACTATGTGCAAGTCAGTAGTGTTTATAACTATGGCGTGACAACCTTTGATGAGGCTTGACTCATTTATAATAGAGTTTCTTCTTCTTTGATCCTTAGCTGCCGACCGTCAAAGCAGTCAGTGGCCATCACGCCTGGTGGCGTCTTGTAGGGCAACTACAAATTGATTCCACTTTGCTCAGTCGGTGGCCATCCTTCGTACAGTGCCCCAACTCTGGTTCATTCTTTGCATCTCAGCCTCCACAGTCCTCTGCCAAGTTGTTTTTGGTTGGCCTCTCTTTCATTTTCTTTCAGGGGTCCATAGCATAGCTGTTCTTGTGATGGCATCAGGGTCTCTTCTGAGGACATGGCCAACCCAGCTCCAGCGTCTGCCAGCTATGATGGTGTGCATATCCTCTTGCTTGCTCCGAGTAAGCAGATCTTGGTTGGTGATGGTATTCGGCCAAAAGATTCGGTGAATTTTTCTTAGGCATGTTGTGAAAAGATGACAATTTCGACATTTCCTTATCTGTAACTCTCCAGTATTCCGCACCATAGAGAAGCACAGAAAGCTCACAGCTCTGATATAATCTTAATTTTGTCCTTGTGCTGTACTGAGAGGACTTCCAGATGTTGTTTAGACTAAAAAAGGCTGTTCTTGCTTTGTTCATTCTGTTGTTGATGTCTTTGCTTGCTCCGCCGTCTGGTGTTACTATGCATCCTAGGTATGTGAAGGTGTCTGTCTGTTCCAGTTGCCGATTCCTTACTGATATGGGCTCAGGGTTGCTCACATTGAGCGTCATGACCTCTGTCTTCTTTAGATTGATGTTCAAGCCCTTCTGCTGGCTATACTTATTAAGTCTATCAGTTTTTTTCTGGATGTGTTGATATGAATGTGCTAGTAGTGCAATGTCATCTGCATATTCCAGATCTTCTAATGTAGAAAATGTAGTCCATCTTATTCCTCTTGGACTACCCTCTGTTGTCTGGTGCATCACCCAGTCTATGACTGTTAAAAATAAAGTGGTTGATAAGGGGCATCCCTGTCGTACTCCTGTCTTCACCTCAAAGGTTAGGTTGCTCTGCCCAACGCTATACGTAAAGTTGGCATAGAAGCTTTTTATGATTGACACTATGCAGCTTGGAATTCCATAAGCCCTCAGTATTTTCCATAAACTGTCCCTATGTATACCATCAAAAGCCTTTTCAAAATCAACGAAATTAATGTACAGCTGTCTTTGCCATTCTGAGCACTGCTCTATAATGTTCCTGAGGGTAAATATATGATCTACACATCTTCTGTTCTTTCTAAATCCTGCTTGTTCTTTCCTCAGTTTGTGGTCTACTGCTTTTGAAATTCTCTGTATAATTATCCTGCCTAGTATTTTGCTGGGAACTGAGAGAAGAGTGATTCCTCTCCAATTATTGCAGTCTGCAAGATCTCCCTTCTTGGGCAATTTGACAATTATTTCTTTGTTCCACTCCGCTGGTGTTGTCCCTGTTTTCCAGACTTGTGCAAATAGTGGTTCTAATAGTTCTGCTGCTAGCTCAGGGTCTGTCTTAAATAGCTCTGCATTTAAGTTATCATGGCCAGGAGCTTTTCCATTCTTTAACCCTTTGATTGCTGTAATGATTTCTTCTTTTCGTGGAATGTCTGTATTAACGTCTAGATCGTTTTCAGCCTCAGGAACATTCAATTGTGTCTCTGGTGGTTCCTTGTTCAGAGTTTCTCTGATATGCTTTGCCCATCTTGTTTCCTGTCCCTCTGCTGTCGTGATGAGATTTCCTTGCTTATCTCTTACTAATGTAATATTGTTTGCACCTCATTTTCCACTGATGATTTTAGTTATTTTGTATAATGTGTTTTGTTCGTTTTTCAGTGCTGCCTCTTCTGCCTGTCTTGCAAGATCGTCTAGGAAATTCCTTTTGTTGGCTCGGGTTTGGCGTTTAATTTCCTTGTCCAGCTGACTGTACTGTTCGCTATATAGTGGATAACACCAGAAACATTAAACACCATAACGATGAGAAAGGGAATGAAAAGAAAGAAAACAGAAGCGAAGTCCCCCAGATTAAAGCAACTATATAGCGAACTTCACTCTACACACAATTATACTATAACTAGACCAAATATTGCAGTCTCTCAATTATATACGGCCTAGTCATTACACACTTCACTGACCAAAAGAAAAGATATTCAAATGAAATTAAACACTGTTCAGTTGGGTGACATATCCAGAGGGAATGAACTCGTATACTGGTGCTCATATCTTGTGGGCCTATCTGCACATGTGCGAACTGGCTCCTAGAGCATTGTACAGGCCTAAACAGCCACTTCGAAATGAAAATCATTGTTTAGGCCTTGCAATGGATACGGATAAAGATAAAGCAAGTAGAAATGAACAGTGGGATGTGTGTTCGATATGGCCTTAACAAAGATTTCAGAGATGCAGTAATAAGGCGTTATAGACAAGAATCCTAAACCCCATCATTAACTTTAAGCTACAAAAACCTGGACAGATGAACTAAAATGGTTTGGCATATTTTTTTGGGAAAGTCTGTGCTCTGCAAGGTAGCCTACTGATGATAATAAAATTAATATTGGTAATTTCCTAATACTCGTGGCTGAATGCTCAGCAGTGAATATGTGTATAATGTGTAAATTTCGTAGGCTACCATTTAGAGTAGGCCTAAGTATTAGGGTTAACCCTAACTCGTACGAAACTATAAATATTATACACGTATTCACTGCTGAGCGTTCTGCCACGAGTATTAGGAAATTACCTTAATATTTATGGATTATGCCTTGTGTGGTGTAAATAGACTATCCCAACTACTGAAATTTCTTGAGAGACTAGCAGCCGCAACAACAGCACATTGAAAAGTTAAAGACCAGCCTATGTATTTGCCATCTAGCCTACCAAAGCATATCAACTCAGATTTCAGTCCACACTGTGGTAGGTCTGTCAATTTCAACCTCAACACACTAGGCTACTCATTAACAAAATAATAATTCTGAAAGGGCAGCATAAACACAGGTCACATATTCCAACATTTGGACCGTTGTCATCTCACAATTTAATTAGGCTAATGATTCAATCCTGGACTTGGCCACAAAGCAAAAGTATTTTTAAAATACACATTATTAGCTAGCTACACAATTTCAGTAACTTGTCGGAAAATATAAATAAAGTAATACCCAATTATTCAAGATTATCTAGGTTTTGTAGAATAAAGGCAGAATACGACTAAAAATTAGCTTTAAGTGCCCATAAGATGAGAATCAGGTCACAAACCCGGTTTGTTTATGTTAGTTTCAAAATTTGAATCAGAGATTTACTGGACCAATCAATGTCTCTCTGGTGTCGTCATTCGGATGTCGTAGTTTAATGTCGCAAAATGTCAACACTAGCCAACAGTAAGATCATGTTCAACATAACTATCCAATATGCACAGCAATATAATTTTGTAAAACTCGTTGTTAACACAGCAGTTAAATAATTACCAATAATATTAGAATAAATAAGCAAGCCCTAACTCAAAATTGTTAAATGTTTGTTTTGTGAGATATTTTGTTCCGCCTGGATCCTACTTTCGTCTATTCTTTGGAATCTTTATTTCCGGCTGTCGTACAATGATTATTTCACTGTTAGCAAGGTTCTAGCAAGAATAATATAATATTTTGGGTAATGAGCTTACACTAAAATTATGTAAATGCAATTTCTTGATAAAAGAAAGGGACAGAACACTGGATATATTGTTTTTAGTTTAATTGACTACATTAGGAATCATTAAAACATTTGTTTTCTATTGTGTTTAAATGCAGCCTCATTCCCTTAACACTAGTCATTGCGTGAAAGAGACTGCATGCAACTTCCCCACTTCTTGCGTGCAGTCCAGCCATTCACAACAGATAGTACTGTATCTGGACATTTTAAAAAAAAATTAAAGCACATCCAGTTCAGGGTAGACAACATCATTCACTCCAAGATGTGAAAGTTACATGAATCTTTTAACTAAAGGTTATCAGTCATAGCTTCTATGGCACGCGCATCAAACAGCCTCTGACAACCAAGTCCAGCTCCCGGCCTTCACGTGTGGCTCAATTTGAGCCCGGCGGAACTGTTTCCACTGACGGGAGAAGGGGCAAAGGCGAGCGACTGGCGCCTTAAAACCAGCAGCTTCGGGCAGATAGGGCTCGTGATCCTTGGTTGGTAGCTTATCTAAGAGAAGGAACTCTGAATTCAAACCACCGCTGCCTTGCGGGAATATCCATTTATGGAATTGGCTTCGGGAGTAAACCCTGAGGATAAATCCGGAGTCGGAGTCCCTAAGGCAGTCTAATGTCGATTCGACATTATTCTGGCAACTCCTGCGACATGGCTGGTACCAAACTGTATCGACTACTGCCGTTCCTTTGGATCTACCGGCTGTGTGGAGAGGGGGAACATGCTGCATGGGCAACAGCTTGATCTCCATATAACTGTGCCCAAGCTCGCGCCCTGGAGAGGACACTCCAGCTTCACCCTATAGGTGTCGGCAAAACACGGGAAGTAGCAGTTACCGGTTATAAGCATTTTGCCCAATTGGCGTAGGGCATGGCGCCAGGGGCTACTTCCGACAGTGGGAGAGGTTCTAGGATCTCACTGGACAGCTACCGCCCGCTTCAAGCTGGGCAGCCCCCAGTCAATAAGGTGTTGTCCCGCCACTGTCTGCTTTCCCCATTGGGTGCATGGGGATTAGGGTCAAACCCGAACTGTGGACAGAAAATTTTGCACCAAGCAATTATCGAAAAAATAGAAGTAAGCAAACTCTCAGATTTGGATGCTGGAACGTCCGGACTATGTTGACTGGACTATCCGAAAATCTACAGGATGTAAACGATGTAAGGAAGACAGCCATAATTAATGATGAGCTTAAACGACTTCAGGTGGATATAGCTGCACTTCAGGAAACGCGCCTGGCCGGCTCTGGAACGGTGAGCGAGAAGGACTACACATTTTATTGGCAAGGGAAAGATCTTAATAAAGCTAGAGAACACGGAGTAGGTTTTGCGGTCAAAAAATCGCTAACTAAAATGGTTGAACCAGGCGAGAATGGATCAGAACGCCTGTTAACGCTCCGCCTGCAAACTAGCACAGGTCCCATCACCCTTGTCAGTGTGTATGCTCCTACTCTGTACTCTGCCTCAGAAGCTAAAGATGAGTTCTACGAGAATCTAACAGCAATTATCAAAAGCATACCTAGGCAAGAACAGCTTGTTCTCCTTGGTGACTTTAATGCTAGAGTGGGTGCCGATAATGTTTCATGGCCTTCATGTCTGGGCAGGTTTGGTATTGGCAAGATGAATGAAAATGGACAACGGCTCTTAGAGTTGTGCGTCCACCATGACCTCTGCGTGACCAACACCTACTTTCAGACAAAACCCCAGCATAAGGTGTCATGGAGACACCCATGATCCAAGCACTGGCACCAACTTGACCTGATTCTCGTCAGAAGGCCACTACTCAGGTCTGTGCTCTCCACGCGCTCGTACCATAGTGCAGACTGTGATACAGATCACTCCTTGGTTTGCTGCAAAATCAGAGAACAACCAAGAAAACTCTATCGTGTCAGACATGAAGGGAAACCACGCATTGATACCAGCAAGATGTCAGACCCTTTCATGATCGCTCAATTCACTGCGACCTTCGAGAAAGTGCTCAGTAGCCCTCAGCATGGTGATACTATTACAGAGAACTGGGAGCATCTGCGGAACACCATTCAAAGTACTGCACTTGCCACCTTTGGTAAGAAAACAGCAAAGTCAAATGACTGGTTTGATGCTTCATCAGGTGTGATGGCACCTGTCATTGAAGCTAAGCGCAGTGCTATGAATGAATACAAACGTTCACCGAGTGCCAGAACCCTACAGATCCTGAGGGCTACGAGAAGCAAAGTTCAACAAACTGCTCGACACTGTGCAAATGACTACTGGCTCCAGCTCAGTGAGAGCATCCAGATCGCAGCGCAAACAGGCAACATTAGACAAATGTATGACGGTATAAAGAAAGCACTTGGCCCCCATAAAAGTAAGACGGCACCGCTAAAAACCATCAGCGGAGAGAAGCTAACCGATAAGGGTAAGCAGATGGAGAGGTGGGTCGAGCACTACTCTGAGCTTTACGCTAGAGACAATACCGTTACGCCTGCAGCCCTTGATGGTGTCAACAGTCTGCCAACTATGGAGGAGCTGGATGCCGAACCAACATTAGAGGAACTCAGCAAGGCCATTGATAGCTTGGCCTCTGGCAAAGCACCAGGCAGTGATGGGATTCCTCCTGATTTAATCAAATGCTGTAAGAGCACGCTATTACATCCCCTGCATAGGATGCTGTGCCAGTGCTGGGAAGAGACAACTATTCCTCAAGACATGCGAGATGCCAAGATTGTAACACTGTATAAAAATAAAGGAGACAGAAGTGATTGCAATAACTACAGAGGCATCTCTCTTCTTAGTATTGTTGGTAAGGTTTTTGCCAAAGTCATCTTAATGCGACTACACAAGTTAGCTGAGCGCATATATCCAGAGGCACAGTGTGGATTCCGAGCTGGCAGATCAACAACAGACATGATCTTCTCTCTCCGCCAGCTTCAGGAAAAATCAAGAGAGCAGAAAAGACCATTATATATCGCCTTTATAGACCTCACAAAAGCATTCGACCTGGTTAGTAGGGATGGACTCTTTAAAATCCTCCTGAAAATAGGCTGCCCTTCTAAAATGCTGGAAATGATAAAGTCATTCCATGACGGCATGAAGGGAACAGTCCAATATGCTGGAAGCACGTCACAGCCCTTTGATATACGAAGTGGCGTTAAACAAGGCTGTGTTCTGGCTCCGACCCTCTTCGGAATCTTCTTTGCCTTACTCTTGAAACAAGCATTCAGAGATGCAACTGAAGGAATATGCCTTCACACTAGGTCAGATGGCCGTCTGTTTAATCTTTCAAGGCTGAAGGCAAAAACAAAAATCAGAAGGGTCACTATAAGAGACTTGTTGTTCGCTGATGATGCTACAGTCGTCACTCAAAGCCAACAGGAGCTTCAGAGCTTGATGAATCGCTTCACTAAAGCATGCAAGGACTTTGGCCTCACAATAAGTCTAAAGAAAACGAATGTGCTGAGTCAGGATGTGGGTGCTGCACCAGTTATCACTATCGATAACTATGAATTGGCAGTGGTGCACCACTTCACATACCTAGGGTCTACCATCAATGACAAACTCTCACTGGATACAGAAATCGACAGCCGCATTGGCAAAGCTGCAGCTACCTTTGCCTGCCTCACATCGCGTGTTTGGGGAAACTCTAAACTCACAATGAAGACCAAAGCTGCGGTATATAATGCCTGCGTCACCAGCACACTCCTATATGGCAGCGAGACCTGGACGACCTATGCTAAGCAAGAAAGAAGGCTCAATACCTTCCATTTGCGGTGTCTACGCCGCATCCTCGGCATCTCGTGGAAAGATAAAGTGACAAATGTCGAGGTGTTGTCACGTGCTGGCCTTCAAAGTATGTATACGCTTCTTAGACAGCGCAGACTTCGCTGGCTTGGCCATGTTCGCCGCATGGAAGATGGTCGCATCCCAAAAGATATCTTCTACGGACAATTAGCAGATGGCAAGAGAACAGTTGGGCGACCACAGCTGAGGTTCAAAGATGTGTGCAAGAGAGATATGAGGGCACTGGACATGGATCCAGCAACATGGGAGGATGAAGCTGCCGATCGCACTAAGTGGCGATGCTATTTACGGCGCCACCTCAGATTGGGCGAAGAGAGGCTCACACAAGAAGCAGAGGTGAGGAGAAAACGTCGAAAGGAGCACCAGGAAAATAAGCAGCTGAGGGCTGTCACCTCAGGGGCGTATTCCCATAGTCAATTATGACTGAAGGGGCTATTATTATCATAGCTGTAAAAGTAAACTGCTGGAATTCATGAAAATGTGGTTATTACATATATTTCATAAAGTAGCCTATGGAAAGACAGAATATTATCGGAAGACTGGCACAGAGCTATTTTCATACCAGTATGGGTGGAGAATTAGACCGAACTGGAATGTAAAATATAAATACAATTCTTACTTGTATATTATAAGCTCCACCCTAATTGTATTTTTTTTTAAAGTAGCCTAAAGACAAGAGTAAACAATGTACATACATGCCACATGCTATGGTTTACACATAATCTGTACAAGGTGTTTGCGTTTTCAGATGTGTACACCCTGTACATAATTTCTGTACAGGTTTTCTAACCCATTCCCCTTATTACTGTGTCCCAGAGTTCTTTTATAAGGTCCTGTTGAACACAAGATTTCCCAGTCTGTTAGTGATAATTAAGCACAGAAATAGGCTAGACTAAATGATGACACCATCACATTATTTTACTTACTTACTTACTTACTTAGTCGTTCCCCTTCTACTGTGAGGTGTAGAGGTTTGGAAGAGAGAGCGCCAGACTATTCTATCGGCTGTCTTCCTCCTGGCCTGGTTCCATTCTAGTCCTCGGTCCTTCAAAGATTGTCTAATGTTGTCCTCCCAGCGGACTCTGGGTCGTCCTCGGGGTCTGGATCCTTGGCTCTTTGTTTCCCATGCTTGTCGTGGTAGCCGATCTTCTCCCATTCTACAGACATGGCCAAACCATCTTAGTTGGGACTGTTCTACTTGGGTCTGTAGGGGGTGGCATTTTAGGCCTTGACGTATCGTCTGGTTGCGTACCATGTCTCTTCTTGTTACTTCAACCACCTTCCTCAGATACCTCATTTCTGAGGTTTGGATCTGGCTTTTATGGGTTGTAGTCATTGCCCATGACTCGCATCCATATGTCAAGACTGTGACATAGGTGGAGCGGTATACAGCCATCTTCGTTTTCTTACCAACCTCTCTCTTGCTGAGGAATCCTCGATTTATGGCCTGAAAAAGTCTCCCAGCTGCTGCTTTTCGAGTGGCCAACTCTTCTTTGATGCCTCCCTTTCGGTCTATAATAGCTCCGAGGTATTTAAAGTGGTCGACCTGCTCCAGGACCTGTTCTCCCAGCTTAATCTGATGTCTTCTTTCTTCTCATGATATCACCATGGATTTTGTTTTAGAGCTGCTTATGACCATCCCTCTCTTCTCCAGCTCTTCCTTCCAGACTTGCAGGTTGGATTGGAGATGTGCCTCTGATTTAGCAATCATTATTTTTACAGTTTAAAATAAACTCAGACATTTATTGTTTGGGTTTTAAAATAAGTGAAGACCTGCTTTAAAAGGCAAAGTCCTCTGTGCCTCATTTATAATGCAGCCACTGTAATTGAAAATATTTTTACACGAATTAACTCTTTTGATATGTTTTTTTCAGTCTTTGTACAGGTTTTGTGGGTCTTTGTACAAGGTTTTGGATTTTTTGTACAGGTTTTTCATCTCCGAGGTGTGGCATGTATGAATGTACTGCTTTCATCTGCCTGCTGCTGACACAGATTTAATGTGTCCCAGACTTATTTTAAATTGCTGTGTATTGCCTTAAATGTGGTAGTAGCAGTAATAGCCTCTTAAGTCATGACTGACTATGGGAATGTGCCCCTGAGGTGATAGCCCTCAGCTGCTTTTTTTACATAGTGTTCTTTTCAGCGTGTTCTTTTCTCTTCTGCTTGTTGTGAGAGCTTCTGTTAGCCTATTATGAGGTGGCACTGTAGGGAGCGTCGCCAGCCCAGTACCTTCATGTCTCTCTTGCACACATCTTTGAACCTCAGCTGCAGTCGCCCTACTGTTCTTTTGCCATCTGCCAGTTGTCCATAGAAGATATCTGTAGGGATGTGACCATATTCCATGCTGCGAACATGGCCAAGTCAGTGTAGTCTGTGCTGTCTAAGCAGTATATACATGCTTTGAATGCCAGCACATGACAGCACCTCGACATTTGTCACTATGTCCTTCCTCAGAATACAAGGATGTGGCGTATTCACCATAAATGGAAAGTATTGAGTCTTCTTTCTTGCTAAACATAGGTTGTCCATGTCTTGCTGCCACATAGAAGGCATTATCTACCGCAGCTTTGGTCTTCACTGTGAAGTCTTAAATGTGCATCAGATTGTAATTTCTGGCTGTAATTTATGTTTGTTGTTTTCTAGAAATCATTTTTAGAAGAAAAAAAAATTTATTTGTAAACTTGCAATTTTATTTGGTCAACAGAGAAGAGGAGTACTTCTTCGAGCAAAAATGGAGCCTATGGACTTTGACAGCGATGGTGAGCAAAATATCCAATATGGCCAGAAACTTTCTGCAGCAGATCCAAACATGAGTGGTAGAGACAGTCGATCAGACTTTTCAGATATGGATGTTGACCACAGCTCTCCTGATAAAGGTCATACTGCAGTTAGGTCATCAACGTCCTTTGAGCACATCAGCAATGTTTTGTGTTCTGTATTGTCTCTGAAGAGTATCAGTGATAGTAAGTCACATCTCAATGACAAGAGGCCATTAACTCCCTCTCAAGAGATTCAGAGATTATCATCCACCAGTCTTGATTTCAGTAATGCTTGGCAACCTGCTACCACTGCAGCACTTGCACCTGTTGGTTTAAGAAACGAGAAAATGGGATATGGCATTCCATATGAGGAAACAGACTTTGCACATTTCCCAGATCCTGGTGCAAGTAGTTCTGTAAGGAAAAGACAGCCTGGCAATGAAAGAACTTCAGACGCAAAAGTCCAACAAAAGCCTGTGGATTCTTCAGAGGTTAATTATCAGAGTCATATGGATAGTCACTCACATTCCAATATTCTAGAGTTATAAATTACATCATCCCACTTAACTTTCCTCATAAGTCTTTTGAAGATGTAAATCGCCTGCAGATACAGCAGTGGATTCGTGGAAACTTTACAGAGTGCATGGTTAACATCTTTGTCTTAGATGAGATGGATAAAGCCTTCCCTGGAGTGGTAGAAGGTTTAACTGAAGCCATAAATGATTTGACTCAGCCATGTTCTTCAGCGAGTCCAACGATATTTCTATTGTTGTCAAATACACATGCAAATGACATTAACAGAACTTTCCTTAAGTTTATGCTGGATTCATCCACAAACAGACGAGAACAACTCTCTAAAGAACATTTTAGTTCCATTTTTGCTTCAGAATTGAATGTGTGGTCATCAGCACTTATTAATTCAATTGATGCATTTGTACCATTTCTGCCTTTGGAAAGAGAACATGTTATTCAATGTATTAAGAGAGATTTAATATCCAAAAGATTTTCCACAGATGTGGGCACTGTGAAAAGGGTCCTTCATGAGTTAAGTTTCTCTTCCTTTGGAGATATTCATTTGTCCAAGACGGGATGCAAGAGGGTTGCAGACAAAGTGGACCTGATCATATTTGAAAAACAACAATAGGTGTTGTAATTCATTACTGCAAAACATTGCAGGGAAAGATTTGGCTAACAGTGGTAGCATTATTTTTTTTCTTTTGTAACCACTGTTAATTGTCTTTGACATTCTTTAACAAATCAGATGGCCCACTGGCTACAGTGTTCCAATCCTTTTTATATGATCTTTTATGTTGCTAATTTCATCCTGAATAAGGCAGTTTGTTGCCATTTTTGTTCTGTACAGATCCCTCTTGTATCTTTTGACTGAAGGATCTTCTGCTTCTTTTGCCAACTTGTATATATATATATATCCTCTCTAATACTTTGTCTTTCATATGTTTGATTCTATGTATATTTCTCCATTTACCTTAATTCACTTTTTTTTTTAACTTCAGATTTTTTTTTTTTAAACCAAGGCAAACAATAGATAGTGATATTCTTGTTTGCTCGCCCTCAAACTTCCACATTAGTTACTCTAATAAAAGCAGTAGTCAGCTCAAGGTTCCTGACATCTCCAAACAGTTTTTCGTTGAGAGAAGTTGGTATGGCACACAGATGGTGATTTGATAATGTATATGGTCCTGTGATATGATCTGCATATGCTCCTATGTATATGCCTTCTGAATATCTCATCTCTTAATGCAGTTGTGAGAGATCTGGTTTTTAAAGGATTTTTTTTTTTAACAGCTGTGAAAACATGTTCTCCTATGATAGATTAATTTATTTTACAGGGAAGATTGGCACAGATTTGTCCATGTTCATTTATCTTCTTAGTCACCTCAAAATATGTTAACCTGTATTATTTCCTTTCTTTGTCTTTAGTTCAGTCCTTAAGCCTTTGATACATTGATTTTTGTTTGTGTGTATATGACAGTTTTGAGTCTTCTTTCCTAGTTTTTTAATATATTTTTTTTTGGAGGGGGGGGGGGGGGGGGGGGGGTAAAGAAAAAATATGAGGGGGGAGGTGGGGGGGGGGGGGGGGGGGGGGGCGGGGGGGGGGGGGGGGGGGGGGGGGATGGATGGGACAGCAATATTAAAGATTTTGAATTTTACTATATGTCCTATTACTTCTCATTCTTTACCTTTTATGCTTCATGTGAGAGTGTAAGTCTTACTTAGTCGTTCCCCTTCTACCGTGAGGTGTAGAGGTTTGGAAGAGAGAGCGCCAGACTATCCTATTGGCTGTCTTCCTTCTGGCCTGGTTCCATTCTAGTCCTCGGTCCTTCAAAGATTGTCTAATGTTGTCCTCCCAGCGAACTCTGGGTCGTCCTGGGGGTCTGGATCCCTGGCTCTTTGTTTCCCATGCTTGTCGTGGTAGCCGATCTTCTCCCATTCTGCAGACATAGCCAAACCATCTTAGTTGGGACTGTTCTACTTGGGTCTGCAGGGGGTGGGATTTTAGGCCTTGATGTATCGTCTGGTTGAGACGACCTTATGTTGGGCCAAACTTGACTCACAGACATCGTCAGCAGCGCCTGCAATGGGCAGAGCAACATGTCAGATGGACTAGACTGCAGTGGAATGCTGTCCTATTCACAGACGAGAGCAGATTCAACATATCCTTTGCTGATGGACGTATGCGGATTTGGCGACAGTGTGGAGGACGCTTTGCAAATTGCTGTGTTCGTCAGCACAACCGATTTGGAGGTGGCAGTATTCACATTTGGGGAGGATTGTGTTTTCACCATCGCTTGCCTCTTCACGTCTTCCGTGGAAATGTTAATGCTGTGACATATCGAGATGAGGTTCTGGATGCATTGGTTGCTCCTGCGTTCACAAATTATCCAGACTTGCAGCTTCTCCAGCAGGATAACGCACGTGCGCACACTGCATGCATTACGCAGCAATATCTACAGCAGCAGAACATTGTGACGATTGATTGGCCTGCCCTATCACCAGACATGTCCCCTATAGAACATCTGTGGGACGAGCTTGGACGCAGAGTCTACAGGCAAGGTTCTCCAGCTAATATGCAACAGCTCGAAGCTGCTCTTACACGTGAATGGGACTTGATTCCCCGGAATTTCCTTCAGGGACTTGTGCGTTCCATGCGGAGCCGCTGCCAAGCTTGTTTGCAAGCACACTGTGGACATACCAGATACTGAGGATAGTGTGAATGAATTTCTTTATTGGTTGCATTTTTGGTTTTCTCCCTTGCCTGCACAGAATGCAATGAATTTCATAACAATCAAATGTACAAATTAATGACCAGCATGGATTCATAGGAAAATGAATAAAGATTCCAAATATGTAAACTTGTAAACACTTATATTTACATTTCACACTCTGTTCCTGGATTATACAGGTGGTGTGTTTTTAATGTGCTTCAGTATAGAACAATTTCTGGATTTCTTGCGCATCTTTTTCTAGCTTTTCTCCAAATTCTTCCCAGGACTTCTGTTTTGCTGCTAGCACCTTGTTCTTTGCTTCTGTTCTGAGTATCACATATTCTCTATATTTCTCTATTTGTCCTGCTGTGTTTTTAGCTCCTAAGTATTGTTTCCATGCCATTTTCTTCTCTCTTATTTTCTCTTTGACTTCCTCTGTCCACCATATGTCCTCTTTCTCATGTTCCCAAGTCGGACTTCACCACATGCTTCTGCAGCAGCTGTCTTTATGATGTCCTTGAATTTAAGCCAGAGGGTTTCCAAGTCATCAGGTTGTTCTTCTGGGTTTCTCACCGCTGTAGCAATAAGCACCTGATATCTGGTCTTAATTTCTGGCTCTCTCAGCATGTAGGTTTTAATGCTCATTTCTCCCGTTTGTTTACTTGGTTTCTTGCGTGATGTTGGGTAGTTCCTAGGCTGAGCAACTCTTTCAGTTGTTCTTTTGATTGTAAGAAGGTAGTGATCACTTCCAATCTCTGGCCCCCTCCAGACTCTAGCATCCCGGACATATTTGAATGAGCTCCTCCTAACAATGGCATAGTCGATCACTGACTTCTCATTCTTTGTTGGTTCACATCTAGTGTATGCATGTATGCGCTTATGGGGGAACTTTGTGTTTGTAATGATCAGATTCTGCTCACTGCAGAATCTAAGGAGTCGCTTTCCATTGTCATTGAGAGTATCTTCTCCATATCTTCCGATAACTCCACCCCATCTAGCATGGTCATTTCCAACTCTGGCATTGAAATCTCTGAGCATGATAATTTCATCTAGGCAGTCATCCACTGTCCTTTGAAGCAGCTTGAAGAATTCCTCCTTGACCTTTGCTCTCTCATCCTCATTTGGCCCATACACTATGACCAGGTTGACTATGGTTTCTCCTTTTAGTTTTACAACCATAATGCGCTCCGAGACAAAGTTCCATCCCTTGATACTATCTTTCTGGTTTTTGGCCACAATGCAACCCACGCCCCCTTTAGCTTTTTCAGACGTGGGTACACCACTGTAGAGCAACGTGTTGCCATCGAGATCCATGACTCCTTGTCCCTTTTTCTTTGTTTCCGTTATAGCCAGGATTTCTAATTTTGCTTTCCTCATCTCTTCCACCAGCTCCTCTTCTTTCCCATTTATACTTCTTGTGTTCCATAAGTCGTAGTCCGTTCCAGTTCGTCGCCTTTAGAATCAGTCGGGTTTTCTCTCTTGTAGTTCGCATAATCGTGTTTTAAAGCAAACAGGTGATTGGCCTGTTGTGCCTTTGCATGGTGGAGGGGCCGCCCTCCTCCTTTTTCAGCCGGGCTTGGGACCGGCCTAGGCGGAGTTGAGAGTGTAAGTCACACATATAAATGTGTGGTGCAGTAATCTTTTAGAGGATGGTGTTTCCTGTGTCCATCTTCATATCTGCCATATCCTTTCAGATTTTCAAAAAATGAAGGTTTGGTAGTTTTTCTGGACTAAAATTTATTAACAGATGTGGATATTTTAAATGGAAACTACAGTCAGCTTTGGCAATTAAAAAAAACCAAAAAATATGTATTGAAAATGAAGTCATTTATGAAAATATGCCCAACACAAAAAAAGTATCGGAGCTATACCTTTGATTATATACAAAAGAGTATTATCGTTAAATTGTTGCTTCACATAAGCGATTTTTTTTTAAAATCCCCCCCCCTTTTATATTAAGAACTGCAATTTGAGAAGTATAAATCATCCAGCTAATGTCTCAGGTGATACTGTATGTCCAGATTTGGAGACAGTTATTTCCATGTCAAACCAAACATAAATAATTATTGATGTTGATGTTTAACTAGGGCTACTGAGCTTGTCGCTCTTTTGCCGCCAATACCAAGTTGAAGAGTTCTTGGTATCGTATCTACACTGTAGATCTAGGCTTTTCTGGTGGCTTTTCTGCTTTCTGAAATGTATTGAGTTGAAGTCATGAGCTCCAGTTTCTCCAGCTTGGCCTGCATTTAAAGGATCATCACATCTGGTCCCAAGCTAGGAGTAAGAAGTGTGTGGCATACTGTGCATTCCCCGCCATCCAAGAGGGCTCTCCAACTATGCAGAGCTAAAATACTGTACTCTGGTTCTTGGCTCTCCCAAGGAATTGTCACGTCCTGCACAGAGCCACTTCTCAGCTTCCCCTGCCTTTCACTGGGTCCACAGTGAGATCCTTCTGCATGCAGTCAACCAAGTCAAAGCCAAAGAATTACGCCTGGGGTTCAGGTGATTTCTCCAAGCTTAGTGTGCAATGCTGGGTTCTCAACAAGTTTCACCACAGGGGGAATCCCTGGAAGTATGTGGATGATTTCAAGGGTCAGTGGGGATGTAATTAGCCTCACAGACATAGGTTCACTTCCACATACGTACATTGTGCATAGCTGGTGGTCATGTAAGGATGACTCCAGATATGCCTCCATGCATACTTATTGATGTCAAAGTTGCTTGTTAAATAATAACCTGTAACAGTAATTTTGTTGCACATTTCATTTGCTATAACTTTGCATGTAATTTGGTGCTGAAATGTAAAGTTTTACATTGCCTGTTTTCTTCTATCTGATTAAATAAACGTTTTATTTATTCATTCACATTGAAAGGGCTTTGGAAAGGTAAGCCATTTATTCATTCACATTGAAAGGGTTTTGGAAAGGTAAGCCATTTATTCATTCACATTGAAAGGGTTTTGGAAAGGTAAGCCATTTATTCATTCACATTGAAAAGGCTTTGGAAAGGTAAGCCATTTATTCATTCACATTGAAAGGGTTTTGGAAAGGTAAGCCATTTATTCATTCATTATTTTTTCAACTCCTTGTGGAACATCAGCCATGAACAAGTGTCGTGTGAAATTCTAATCCACATATATAAATTAAAAAGTAAATGTAAAGCCTAACAAATAACTTCAATAAAAGGAAAGATGAATGGTAAAGAACAGTGCTGTCACAATGACTGTACTCGAAATCCCCCTTGTTTTCTACTTCGTCTGCAAATTGTAACGTTTCACGTTGATAGTAAAAGCCTACTGCAGCATACACGCTTTCTACGATAAAACGTGTACTGCATTTCTAAGAAAAACCTTGAGATACGCAAGCTGACCTATATTTAATATTCCATTCATGTCATTTTATACACTAAGTTACCATAAACGAAAGACAGATGGAATTAGGATAGAGAGAAGGGAGGGCTGACAGCCGGAACGCATGCCACACTAACACGCGTTTCGCTATACAATTACTATCATCACGCGTGTAAGGCCACAAGCACTAGCTTTTTTCAAATCGACAGTGATAAAAAACACTACCCATACGAGAGTTAGGTTTTAAAAAACTTACAAAACGCTTATTAGGAAACATGACATTATACTGTTTTATGTCTGAAAACATGACAGTACACCAGACACCATAAAGTTTAGAAGTGAGGAGGTGGCAACAGCACGACTATCCTAGAAGAAAATGCATATTTTGAACGCAGCCCCTTAGCCCTATTAAATTTATATATTTGGGTTCCTTAGGACTTGCTGACAAAGAATATGTTAAACGTTACGCAAATAGTCTAGGAATTAACAAATTATAGCCAAAAGAAATAGTGAGGGTGTCAGACAACACCAAAATCAGAATCGCTCAGTGGCAGATTTTAAAACCACCATTGTACGGGAAATAGGTCCCCATGTGAAATCCTATTTGATTGGCGGAAATTAAATGTAAGGCTAAACACGATTAGTCGGGCTACAAATACTATCTTTTGTTGTTAGGGGAGACGGAAGGAAGGGTACTTTTTTTCAAACGCATGTGTAAACATGGCTCGATTGGTTAGACCCGCCAATATAGTCAATTAGGAGCCTCAGGTCAGCACCACATTTTCAAATAAACTTACTAAAGAACCAGTGCGTTGAGCGCCAGTGCATATTTTTCTAAATAAAAGCCTGGGACATCGGCAGATCGAAATTGTGCTATATTCATTGCCAGTCAACGTAACTGTGTATTATTCCATGAATTGTGGTAAGCTTGATATATTCAATATCTTTTTAATGAAAATTGAATGTAAATTGATAATTTATGTCTGTATATGTGTGTGGTTCAGTAGCGAACATGAGGCAAGGCCTATATAGTGCTCCAACCTGAACAGAAGGTGTCGGAGAAAAGTAAAACTGCATGGAATTGCCAAACAGTACACTGACACCTATCTTATTGACTAGAAAAAAATAATGCTGGAATTGCAGAGGCGTAGTGACCATTAGGGAGGAGTATACTGGTGTAAATTATTTCAGATGAAGCTGACAGTTGGCCTACCGCTCTGAACTCAGTGTTTGTCATGTATTGTGTTCAGTCTGGAAATAGATTGTAAATTAGTTATGAAGTAGGAGGTACAACCTTCTTGTTTCAGGGACTGTGGTCCTAAAGTTATTGAGCAGCACCTGGTCTGAGCTTTGCTGAATCTGGAGGCTGACAGCATACTCCTGGGTCCAGATAGCGACTAGTGAGGTGTCTCCAGAACACAGGGGAGCAATCGAGCAGAGGAGTCTTTTCCTGCCGCCATCACGAAAGTTAAGCCTCTGTGGCCAGTGGAGCTCAACATTATGTGTCCCCTCAAAAATTGACATTTTAGTAAAAAAAGAGGGACAATACCTTGTTTAAATTGACAGGAACTGTGAACTTTTTCCCCATACTATTTCCCAGATAAACAAACACTTGAAGTCATGATGACAAATAACAACATAGCTTGAAAAACAAAACCAGTATTACCTCATAGTACTACTACACAACTGACACACATAGGATAATATTAATAAAATATGTCACTACAATGTTCATATTTATAAATTCTGTACATATAAATTGTGATTACATTTGAATGTGATTCCTGGTTCACTTTGTAGTTGAATCAGGATATATAATAGTGAAAGTAATTAATACATAAATATTTGAAACTTTACCAGTGACTCATTTAAGATAGTCTTATAGAGTGTTAAATGTGTGTGAGTGTCACAGTGTTGTCAAGTGTGGTGGAATAAATTAAATTGTTTATCTGTCTGTTGTTGTTGTGACTTACACTTCATCATTTACATAACCCTAGACATTTAACGTAGCCATCACAATATTCCAGAATAATTCTGACTGAGTTATAAATGTGGTAGCAAGTAAGGTTATCTGTAAAACACTACACCTATTAGATACAGATACCTTCACAGCTGATCTCAGTCAGTACACTAAGTCCCCTATAAATATTTATATCATCCCACTTTACCACAACAAGTTCATGCCAAGACTTTCTGTACTGTGCCATCGATTTAAGTTCTTCCCATAATTTTTGAAATCCTTTATAAATCTGTCTTCAATTCCCTGTTTCATTTGTGTTTTTTGGACGCCCCTATATTTCTCTTGCTTTTGGGTATTCCATAACAAGAACTGCATTGACATGCTATCAGTTAGTTTCTCCAATGAGAATCTTATCCAAGACCAGCATCTATTCTTCCTGTTGTTCCACGGGTATCTGCCTGGTTGTTCCCATCAGTCCATGTCAGTGATGTTGAGGATTGTTGCATGGTTTGCAAGCATCTGGGTTTGAGCTCGATTCGGATGGTTGCACCATGTAACACCTCGGCTGAATAAATAAATGAAATAGATCGCGTATATCGATGCATAACACGTTAGACATAGTTACGACAGTCGTTGTGTGGCCTTCAAGCCAAATGGCAGTGTTTCAAAATGTGTGGCATGGCCACTTAGCCAAAGTGTTTTAAAGATGTGGTATAGCCACTCAAGTGTGATAGTGCATAAATAGACAGTTATATTTAAAGCAGAAATAAAGAATGTATAAGGGCCCTTGAGTCTGAAAATATAAGACGGCAATATTAGCCGCAATAATTTATTATTAACGTAAGTCGTGATAATGCGAAAACGCAGTTAGAATATGTAGGGCTGATTAAGCCTGGCTTTGAATGCCAAAGTAAATTAATATATTAGACAGTGTATCTAATAGAACTAGCAGAATGTTTAATTCTGTATAAATACAAGAATTATGCCAAACAGTTTTGGTTGAAATATAATCGAACGTTAATTATAACGATAATGTATCGGACATGCAATGTCTGTGAAAATATAGACTCTACGCTATAATGTATCCAGTGCTCTTGATGTGAACTATATTAAGTATTGTCTTTGGTTCATGATGGAAGAATGAATCCTTATTAAATTATTATGTCGTCAAAAACTGGTCTTATTCAGTAACGTATTCAAGGTTCCAGTTATGACTTTTTTTAAAATGAAGAATGACCATTGACCTTCAAATGAATACACTCGCTGTCACACTGGTAATATGAAATGAAACGATATTAACACGGTCATTCAAATATATATGAACTTTTATTGAAAGCACGTTTAAAATGCAATTACTTAAAAGAAGTATCAAAAGAATCCATGGTTGTAATCAAAATCGATACCGGGTGGAACACAGAACAGACGATCAAATAATTGTACGAAACATAATACAAGATTAACCCATTCAAATAGAGGAACGCCCGCAACAGATGTCATACCCTTGTAATCCACCTGTTCTGCACAATCACCCATTGACGATAGTCTCTTAACGTCTTGGTTGTTGTCTTTGTTGGGCCTCTTTGTTTCAGAGCCATATAGTAGGACAGCCTTGACACCCGAGTTGAAAATTCTTATTTTTGTTTTGGACTTAATTTCTTTCATTCAATCAGTCAACGCTACAAGGAGACGTCTTGTTAAACATTTTGTCTTTTCATACAGCTGTTATCATTAAAGTTTATTATGGGCTTGCCAGACATGGGAAACGACATCAAAGGTGGCCGGATGTGTAACAGACACCCGACCACCAAAGCGCCTGGTATCATACATCAAACTAAACAGCAGCTGTAGACATATCTACAACCCAGTATTTTGGCTCAGTTTTAGTGATTCTACATTCGGACATTATTTCAGGGCCAGACAACGTATTTGCGAACTTGTGGCTGAAAATTTATTTCGGTCCTAACAACGTCCAGACAAGATAATGTGCCTCTTTGAGCCATGACCCACGTTGGAATACAGATCTGTTTTCTCGATATTTTTCCCGTTGACTTTTGCGTTCTTATTTTCTAATTGCCCGCGCCATCAAATTTGTTTCAAAATCTTCGTGGATTGATTATTTTCTTGTTATTGTTTGCTCTGCTTCGCGATCTTGGATACTCCAGTAAGCCAACACAGATAAAATAAGTATTTTTTATGTAAAGAAAGGCCATAAAACATAAAAGTCTGTCTAAACGACAGACACCTAGCCAAGGCAATTACATGTATGTAGAACGTTACAGTAAACTGATAACATAAGACGAGACAGCAAAACATCACACAATACCAGGTGTGCAGTAGGCCACATAAACACACTCGAGAAAACGCGAAATTCTGAAAACGTTCCATATTATTTACTTATTATGTGCACACATACAAATAGCGTTATAGATGATGCATGTCTTTCTTTAGTAATTTAACAATGTAGCTTTCCTTCCAGGCCCTGTGGCTAGTTTCTTGTTACAAGGTTAGCTTTGAGAAGTGGTTCAACATCTTTATAATGAAAGAAATATCAACTTTCATTGCTTCAGAGAGGGCTGCATTTGGCTCTGGAGCCTTCCCATTTCTTACCCGTTTAGTGCTTTTGTCACACCTTGTTTTATGAGTGGATTTATGTTAATTTTCTGGGTTCCTTTGCTTGCTGTATGGTTGTCTGTTGTTCTGGCTAGTTTTTGTTAAGAATTTTTTTTTAAAATATTCCACCCTTTTGGCTCATTGTTTCTCTTCATTACTGATGTTTTGTTTATTCTTGTCTTTCACTGTTGTTGTTGTTGTTGTTGATATCCCATAGCTGCTGAGCTGTCTACTCTTGACAGCTCAGTGCCATTCTTAGAAAAGTACAGGTTTTTTGCAGTTGGTCCAAGATCCCATATAGTGAGTTGGCGATTATAATTGGAGGCATCTGTAGTAGGTTTTTCCTGGTGTTTTTGAGTGGTGGGCACGCCATGGGAAGGTGACTGGTTGTTTCATAAGGGTGAGAGCAGTGCCTACACATGAGTAAATGTTGAGGGTTAATACGGTTTAAATGACTATTGACTCTGGCGTGTCCTGCTAGAAACGGAAGATGAGACTTTGATTTTCCTGTTATCTGTTGATATTGTCGCTGTCTTTTGTGTGAATCATTTCATTGAAGAACTAGTCATTCCATTTGCTGATCTGTTCAGCCAGATTTCCCTTGTGTTGTTTCTGAGAATCTGTTCGACTCTAATACTGCAGGGTCTGTCCTTTTGTTGTTTAGAGACACATATTTTAGCAAGTCTATCAGATATCTCATTTCCTTGTAGATCACTGTGTCCAGGGATCCATTGCAGGGTTATACTGATGGAGTGGGCTGTGATCGAGCTGTGAATCGCTCTTCCTATAAGGAAGATGTCTTTGTTTTCATATGGAGTCTGTTTAAGTGCTTGAAGAATAGACATGGAGTCACTGAAAATCACTATGTCTAAAGGCTACGGTTCCTTAAGGTCAAGCTGTTGGTGCATTAATTCAATGGCTGTTTTGATGGTTTCAGCCTGCGCTTCGTAATTTGAACAGTTTTCACTACAGAAGTCACAGAACTCATAAGAGGATACAACCGGGTACTTTATGTAGATGCCATATCCTGCAAAAGAGGTGATTTTGAAAGCTGTGTAGGCCAGGATTGCTGACGGTGAGTAGCTGTTTATGGTCTCCAAGGCACACGTCTTCAAGACTGTGAGTAGTGTTTCTTTGTTGACCGTTGTATCTATCAGTTGTGTTTTGACAGTTGGTTGGTGGAAGTTCTCCCAAAAGGGTGATCCAAATATGTGTTTTCCATTTCTCTCTCTTTTGTGGGAGATAATGTTTATCATTTTCCTCATTGGCTATGTCCAGGAGAGATAGTTGTTTCTGTCTTCTTGTTTGTTTCCAAGTGTCGATCAATATTTTCTTTGGGTGATCTTTCTCTTATCTCATGTATCTGTCTACAGCTTCGGTCAGTGCTCTTTTCCGCCTGATGTTTAGCGGCTCTGTATTGGCATCTATCTCACACGCGCTGTGGGTGTTGATATCATCCCTCCGCAAATGAACCTTTGAGGTTATAGATATGTCCGTTTAGTTTCAATTGTCTGTCCCTCTTTTGTTAGTACTTCCCCATTCAGTTTGATCTTGATGGGTCTTTGCATTTTATGGCTGCGGGAGAAAATGGAGTATATAGTTTTCTGTGTATTGATTTTAAGTTTCCACAGTTCACAATATACTGAAGTTGTAAGGAGAGCTCTGTTGATCTTGGCTTTTATCAGAATGGGCTATTTATCAGTAGTCCAGATGGCAAAGCCACCAGCTAACAGCGCCTTCGATATATTCAGATGTTTGGTAAGGTCATTGATGATGACGAGGAAGAGGGCATAACTTAAAAAAGAGCCTTGGGACAGTCCTTTCAGCGGTCTTTTGCGTGAAATTGTACTAAATTGTAAGGCCTGTATCCACTTAATCATTGCCCCTCCTATTCCCATTCTTCTTCAGCAAAAGTCCCTTTCTTCAAACCCTGTCGTGGGCTTGCTGAACGTCGATGAAGACAGTGATTGTGCTTTTTCCCTCTTGAAAGCCATCCATCACATTCTGTGTGAACTTGAAGAGGGGGTCATCTGTGCGGCACTTGCGTCTGAAGCCTGCCTAGTTGTTGTCAAGAAGGTTCCTGTTTTCCAACCATTTTCCAACTGTTGTTTACCATTCTCTCGACTAGCTTGCCTGAGCATGAAGTGATGGAGACCGGCTCATAACTTCACGGTGTTCCTGGTGGTTTCTCATTTTTCAAAATGGGTGTAATTGGTTGCTGTTAGCCGTGCTGATGGTAACTGTCCTTCGCTCCACGTTCTACTGGTGAACCATAGGTGTCTCTTTTGCCTTTGGTCCTAGACGACCAATCATCTCATTTTTAATTTTATCTGGTCCAGGTGCTTTATTTTTGGCCAGTTTCCGTAGTGCCATTCTCAGTTTTTGTAGACTGAAAGGATCGTCGAACGCAGCCATATTGGTTTGATCTTATTTAAACGTGGGTGTGTGCTTTACGAGCGCTGCTTCTTGTTTCTTTCTCGGTTGCGTTTTATTAACGCTGGCATAGACATTGTTGAAGACATCGACTTTCTTGATGTTTGATGTTACTTTATTGCTATTCCATCCACCATAGGTGTTGGGTTTGTCTTTTTTCTTGCTTCCCTCGAGGTTACCCAGGAGTCTCCAAACTTTGTTTCCTTCTATTTTTCAATGTGTCTGTTAGAAGCCTAAGTAAAATGTATTCCTAATTTCCCCACAGGAAGAAATATAAAAAAGAGAGAGAGAGAACATACATTAGTTACACTAGTCGGGACAGCAGGAACTGACATTTAAAAACAGGGCGATCCCATTAAAAGACCGGACGCCAGGCCAACCAAATGAAAGCAGTATGTAATGGCTCAACAGTGGCACAGGAAACACAATCCAAATTTGATTGTAATACTATTCTAATCACACATTTTCCATTATAATTCATTTTTGTTTACCTCTGGGCGCACGCGGCAAGCTTAAATTTTTAATGAATGCATTCATAACTGAAATTGTACCAAATCAATAATGAGCAGAAGGCATTAGGCAAAAATAACACGTTAAAGTAGGGAACATAATACATCTCAATCTGATTAAGATTATTATCGGGATAATTTACTGTTAGGAAAACAATATTTATAAATAAGATCTTAGGAAGTAGATTATTTGATAGGGCTCATATCACGGTAAATCTTAAAAACAATATTCATGTAATCTGTTTTTCCTGTTAAATTTGCTTTTTTTTTTTTTTTCTTCTTCACACAAAATTTGTTAACATATAATTTTATGTACATGTTTGTACCTTTGCTTCTCATTTGGAAAAAAAAAATTTGCCGTCAATGGGTGATCTATATCCACTAAGCCTTTATGTTCAAAGAGAAGCTTGTTGGCGTATACACCACAGAGACATTCATGATTGAGTATTTGCGATTTCTGTACAGTCTTATAAGTACGAAACAGTGCAGTAGAATCACTACGGTAATCATATATACATTTGTATATGTCAAAACTGCATTGGCCGAATGTTCGTATATTATACTCTGATTCATTTACATTCTATCGCTCTTTTAAAACACACTTTTAACTGCCTCGGTGTCACAATTGTGGCTCTGGTGACTTTTTTGTTTTGATTTTCAAGTACGACATTCAACGTATCTGGTTTGAGAATAGCAGTAAAGTTCAGTTCTGTAGGTGGATGGTGGATGACTTTCCCAATGAGTAGATAGTGCTGACCCACGATTTCACTGTGGTCGTGGACTTTCACCTGAACATGAAGTTACCATACTTCTGTCAGGCCTGCAGCGTTGTATTTCGAACCGTTGGGATCATATACGTCAAGTGTGCCTTTATATTCACAGAATTCTGTGTTGCTTGCTCAAATATAGGAACCTTCAGGCACAATAGTACCGAACTTCGAGAACTGTGGCTTGTAGCTTTATCACAACAGCAAGTCAGCTCTGCGCCTTCTCAGCTGTATATGCTAATGTGAATGCGAGAGGTATTTGAACGGTGTCTCAAGCGACTTGTACACCTTTTTTCCAGTCAGTTTCTTCGTCTTCGTTCGTCCTGAAAAGGACGTTGGGTACGTTGTGTCCGTTTACAGCGAAGCTGCGATTCTTGTGCCTTTCGGCCAACACATCCGACTTCAGCACGACATTTTTTGGGACCGGGTTAGCCTTCCCTCTTTGATCCCTACTCACTCAGCCAGATTGCAGTGATGCAGCCTGTTTCCAGGACCACCACTTGGAGGTGGAGTAGGGTCTTGGTCAGCTCTGGTTCGCTGACCCTGACGCAGGCAGTCTAGCTATGGGTTGCTGACTGCATTTCTCACTGTTGGACTTGACTGACTGCGTTTCTTCTTCTTCTTCTTCGTTCGCCCTGAAAAGGACGGTGGTTGCGTTGTGTCTGTTTACAACGTAGCTGTGATATCTGCACCTTTCGGTCGACACATCCGACTTCTGCACGGCATTTTTTAGGACCGGGTTTGCCTTCCCATTTCGATCCACACTCGCTCAGCCAGCCTGCACAGCTGCAGACTGTTTCCAGGACCACCACGTGGAGGTGGAGTGCGGTCTTGACCAGCTCTGGTTCGCTGGTCCTGACGCAGGCAGTCAAGCTATGAGTCGCTGACTGCGGTCTCTATTGCTGCGTCTTGAGGTCCCACTGACTGCGTTTGATTGGTTTACTTCGCTCAATTCGATTGGTTGTCTCCCTTAACAGCCCTGTGCTTGACTGGTTCGCTCCTGTCCAATTCGATTGGTTGTTTCCCCTTCTTGACTGCGCATAATGAGGTAACAAATTGTTTTAACTGGGAATGACTTTCTGCCAATGGGAATAAAGTAAGTTCCACAGTGATTCACTTTTTATGGTGAAAATTCAGTGAGAAGTCGGGACCCAAAGATGCAGCAATAGAGAATGCAGTCAGCGACCCATAGCTTGCATCAGAGTCAGCGAACCAGAGCTGACTAAGACCCTACTCCACCTCCACGTGATGGTCCTGGAAACAGTCTGCATCACTGCAGTCTGGCTGAGAGAGTAGGGATCGCAGAGGGAAGGCAAACCCGGTCCCAAAAACTGCCGTGCTGAAGTCGGATGTGTCGACCGAAAGGTGCAGATATCACAGCTCCGGCGTAAACAGACACAACGCAACCAACGTCCTTCTCAGGACGAACGAGGAAGACGAAGAAGTGAGAAGTCAATGTCCATGGTGTAAAATCACAGAGAGAATTATTATTTACGGTTGAATCATAGATACCTATTTTCCACGGTTAAACTCAAGTGAGAATGATATTTACAGTCCGAATTTCAGAGAGGTTGGTTCCCTCTCGCTACACTCGTTAAGTTCTGATAGTCATGTGAGTGAGCCAGAATAGCGCCCGACTCCCTGAAGTTTGGATTTGTGTTTTCCCTTAACACAAGCGCTTGTAAATGCCGTGTTGTAATTTACACCGATTCCATGTAGTCCTACGCGAGTCCACGCCAACCGGACAGAAAGTCACAAGACACCTGATATTACTACGCCTTGAGTTATATGGTCATTGCAGTGTATAAAGAGATCGGTTTATAAGAGACTGCGTTTTTTTGTCATCTTTTTTTCCCGTTGTTCGTCCTCATTGATCGATTTCATCCATTACTTTTGCCTACGCATCCATCGCATTATAGTAAGATGGTCCGATCCAAACCACACGCCAAGAAGAGGAAAGTTTACACGAGCCCACCAGCGCTGAATAACAAATATGAGTCTCACAAAACCAGAAACAGCCACCCGGAGAGAACAACCGACACATCTTCAAACACTGAGAAGGAGGTGGAAAAGACAACTCTACAACACAGACAAGTACACGCACAAGAAGACAGAAGGGCAGAAAAGTCAGAAGTCCCCCCCCCCCCCCCCCACCCCAACCTTGCTGCAGACGAGAGGACAGTAACAACAGAACGAAACGATTTACACCCAGAAGATATCGCGGAGAAAATTATCAATGCATTACGCAGAATCCGCGAAGACACATGAATTCGTCAGTATTTCTCCACCACCGCAAGAAGCAGCACTAGAAGTAGCTCCTGGCGTACCTATAACATAAATAGAGGTTCCCCAACACCCGACGGAGAATAACCAAGTGTCCTGCAGTGATCAGAATATGCAGAAGGTCGCACATAATCGAGAGCAGACAAACGAGGAAAGTGTACCCAGCCGAAAGCCAGGAGGACGGCCAGAGGTGGCAGATGGGAGATGCCGCTCAGACGGACTACAGAAAACAACGCCCAAGGAGGTGGAACAAGACCGCAAAATAAAAATCACTCAGTTGTCTGGAGGAGAGGCCACCCTCAGGGCTCTCCCGGACGACAAAGTAATCAATGTCCTGGAGGGTATAGTAGGCAAAAGAGGAATAATAAGTATAGAAGGCACCAAAAGGACGTGATACTGCCCTAAGTACGACGGAAAAGACTAAAGCGCTGAAGGCTGCTCTGGTATACGGGCCTAAAGAATTTCAGTTACCGCCCCGGATCAAAATCCAAGCGGAAATTCACATAGACAGCAAGAAGATTGTCACATAGACAGCAAGAAGATTGTCAACAAAGGGATTGACACCAGCTGGTCAGACGCAGAGGTCCTCATCCGCATTAAGGCCGAAAATCCTCGCCAAAATCACGCACGCCGAAAGGTTAAAATCCTGGAACAAAGTAGATACCAGCTTGATAATAGTGACTTCACAAGGCACAACAGTTCCGGAAAGTATCATTATTCAGAATAGACCCCGAAGAACGCATGCCTACATCCCTCCAGTGATGCAGTGTTCGAAGTGCCAGGGATTTTCACACACAAAGAACGTTGTCGTAGATTTGTGATAGGTGATTAAGACTTAGTTTGGTCCCTTCTGAATAGACATAGAAATAAGTGAGAGCTCAGTGGGAGGTGATAAAATAGAAATAGATTTCACGAGTGAGGTGGAGGAAATATAGTAGATTCTGTCTCTGACACTCGAGAAGCTTCTCTCAGTCAGCCTATCATCTACAACAGAGTTAGATTAGTCAGACAAATCTAATATAATATATATTAATATATATGTTCCTCACATACCCACACACATAAATGACGACAATAGACGCACAAACGTGAAACTATGAGAATGAAAATATAGATATTTGGGAACGAACTGACCGCCACACTGATTAAGTTTAATTGAATTTTAATTATCATAATAAAATCCCATCACAACACTTAAAATTACATCAAGTATGTACAGATAGTCATAAAGTCAATGAATTGCTACAAGAATGATAGACCCATTGGTATTATCTTTTCCCTCGATGTATAGCCCACAGTCCTGTTAGAAGAAAAGTGATAGCCCCAAAGAGTCACGGATACATATACTGAAGTCTTAGATTTTCCCTTTAAAGGTATGGACAGACTTTGATACTCTAATCTATCCTAAGGACAATATTGTTAGCAACAAAACTTGCATAAAGAAATTACAAAGTGGGTGCATATATCAAAAAAACATCACTCAGTCTACTCTCACTCTGTTCTTTCAGCAGGGATCCCTGTCTCACTTTCTTACCTAATGTCTGGATGGTGTTCGCCGTCTGGCGCACTTTATGACACACCCAACGTAAATCTGCCTTTCGTTTGGTGAAGCGGATACCCAGCTCTGCAGATCTTGGTTTCATCCAATGGGTCCGGGGAGCGTCCTCTTCATGCGATATTTTGTTCAGATTTAGTTATTGTCACTTTACTCAGTTCAGGTAAGAATTAGTTTTAGCGGGCCCACAATGTCAGAATCACGAGGTTTCCCGTATTTAGGAAAATGACCAGTTGGTAACTTCTCTCAAAAAAATAATAATTGTTCACACCACCATTTGTCAAAAATCGTCGGAAAGTTAATGCTTGTAATATTTTTTCGCCACAGAGGCTGCATGTACTTGATGTTTTATCAGGAAGAATTTAATCTGGCTCGGTAGGCGCAGTTATTCAATTTGTCTTAAAGTTTGTGAAAATGGGTTCTCTGTCGTTCTGGATGCAAACACAATGCCAGACAGGTTTTACTTTGTACACCCACACGTCTTTAATTAAAAGAATGTTTAGTTCTTCACCGATAATTCTCATCAGTACTTAAACGCTGGTAGAGTTGGGCTACCCCAGTTTTCACTGAATAAAAAAAAAACAAACATATAAAATACTTATATATACTATTCCTCGTTTATAACTTACATTATAAACTGCAAGCGTAGAGCTTGTTTTTATCGTTTAAATCTCCCGTGATATAAGTTATATTCATAAAATCAATCATCATGAATTAGAAATACGTACGTATCTCGTCAATAGTCAATGATGAATCAGTGCAGTTATAAGTTAGTTTAAAATACACTCGACTAATTACTAGCAATTTAATAAAATTTATTTATAGCTGCATGAGTTTAAGCTAGAAATTATAATTTATTCTGCTTTCCACTGTAACATGTCGACTAGCGAATATAACAGACTTATAAATTAATTTCTTCTGCACAGAAATCTAACTAGTAAAATGAAATAAGCGGTTATCACTGGATCACTCAATACTACTAGATATATAATAATATTTACCTCCTCACAGAACTACAGATTAATACCACGAACTAGAATCCTTCAATATAATGGTAGTCTAGAACTCGGCAAAATGTTGCCAAGAAACTCAGAACTTTGCAATATAAAAGATATTTTCTAGCACGAGGGATCTGTCTACTGCAGATTTATGAGGACTGAATGAAGTCAAGTTTCAGCTACTGGGTAGATATATGAAACAGACAAAGGATCCCACGTTATTTCGAAAATCCGAAATAGCCTCCCCTTCTCGTCTAACACTTCACATAAACTCAGACGCCTGCCATAACCTGTCAATACGCGTCTTAACACCTCACGCTGAGAACTAGCCGTAGATGCGTGAGTGTCATGGAAAAACGAGACGAATGTCTGCCATTCGATCTCTCGAGAACGAATTTCTCACACTATTCGCTCACATCCAGGGGACTGACACATGACGTAATAAAATGCGTTTCTAAATGAGAAAAGAAACAGGCGAAAGTTTGAATGGGAAAGTAATATTTTGTCGCAAACGAACGAATGCGAAAACCGGGAAAAGGATAAAAGAGCGATAATAAAGTAGAGGACACGGGTAGAAAAGAAAAGAATATAGAAAATTTATTGATCATAAATCTCTATGCGACAAACGTGTAAAAAAAGAGACGGTATGCAGATACTGTGCGGGCAGCCACGCATACAATGACTGCCCTAAGGCAAAATAGGACCTCGAATACCAGGCGCCAAATAAAAATAGAAAATGTGCCAGCTGCCCCGGAAATTACGGAGCACAATGCCGTGGGTGTCCCAAATACCAGCAAACAAGGCAAATACTCAACAGTGTCTATAGGAAAGGGTGTATTGTACCAAGAGGCAAAGAACAGAGTGGCAGCAAGTACACTAGGTAATAATCGCGAAGACAGCATATCTGAACAAGGCAGACAGCTTATGTCTGAGGTTCGAGATCTGAAACAAAAACTGCAAAAAAGAAAGAAAACAGTCAGCCAGACAACAGCAGAGCCACAACTGTCAGATGTGATGAAAACCCGGGTAGCTTGGAAAATGCGAAACAAGTGATAAACGACATGAAAATAATACAGCAACAAATACAAGAAGACATTGCAAAGTTGTCAGAATTAAAAACTTAAAATAAAGAGATCTTTAAAAGAACCGAAGAAGAACGACAGGTCATCACTGACATAGCAAACAAAACAAGAGAGAGATACAACCAGCAGCAAAGCGAAAAATCACTGAAGGAAATGCTAGAGGACCTTCTACCAACAATCATCAACAAAACACTCCATCAACAGACGGAGATAGGAAAGATTACATAACAGGGAAACAACAAAATCAAAGCAAAGCAAGTACACACATGAAATGAAAAGGCCACCATATATTGAACGGGCAAACGACGTCAGACAGCAGCTGTTAAGGGTCCTTCTCAGGACTAGACCTTTTCAAGGCTAACATCGGGGGGGGGGGGGGGGGGGGGGCTCAGAGCTAAGGCGTCCGCCTCGTATTCAAGAGGTACCGGGTTCAAATCCCATTTGAGGGATTATAATTTATTGAAAAAAAATGTTCAGAACCAATGGTCCTAATTTACGTTATACTCCCCCCTGGTCTCATGGGTAGTGAGATCGGATGCGTAGCCTTCTCGGATAGGGCGAAAAAGGGCGCAAGTTGCGCACGTTAAAAATCCCACGGCAGTTGGAAATCGTAAAGAGTAGGCTTATCAGGCCGCTGCCCTGGTAAAATTAGGAAACCTACCCACCACAAAAAATATTTATAGAATATTCCTATACATTACATACACACATTGGGACTCTCGCAGGTGCTACGGAGTTCGTGCACTGCGCTGAGATCCTCCTTGTGTGATCTAAGGGAGGAGATCGGATCACTGATGGCGTTGTCCGTGTGCAATGAAGATAGTCCTTCAAATCCAAAACCAAACCAAAGGCTAACATCGACTTAGCGTGTAAAGCCAAGGAATCGCAAAATCTACCCTAATTATAACCTAACTAATGTAATAAGACGGAAATTAAATTCAAAAGTTCCAATACCTAACGGCAGTTTTACTTTTTCAAAAGTATTAAAAAAACCAAAATATTTGTTTTACATCTGATGTTAAAAGTCTGAACATGACAGAAGAGCATCTTGATTTTCTATTGTTTTAATCTGGTACAACTTAAATCATGGATCTCCGCATCTTCCTGTCTCCAGTTCATGTACATGTAATGTTTTATGTAATGTTGAACAGGGTATCATAAGGGCGATATTCAAACATGAAGGAAAAAAAGACTGAGTTTTGCTGTTAACACTGATGGATCCAAAGGCGATAGCGGGCAATTAGGTGCAAGGGTGGTAATACCACAGTGGGGAATTAATAAGAGCTATAGTGTAACTGAAGGGGCTTCAATTTTTACATCGGATATGGTAGCAATGTGTGACAAAACGTTTGTACATGTATTTTTGGGCTCCTATCTCCCTCCTTCAGCCGCTTTTTATTTGGCATACTTTATGCACCTTCATTCAGTTTTTGCTGTGACCACTCCCAGACTTGTTTACTTTTCGCCAGGTGAATCGTAATGATACCAGGTTAATTATACCGGGCAGCGGATAATACTTTTATCACGTAAGTCGTCTAGCCACCTTTGATAGAGGCGATCTGCGTCTGTACAATATGTTCTCGTACGATCGATGAAAAGAAAGCCGCCTGAGGGATGGGCAAAGACACAGGTGATAAGTAGATAATCGCTTCCGCGGGGCCATCCCTGTGTAATTATTACGGATGACCTGGCTGAGGAGACAATCTGGGCTGAAGTATTACAACATTATTAGAAAGAGGTCACGCAATGGAATTTTTAAATGTAATATTTCAAAACACGTGGGGGTATTATGAATTAAACACCCCAACCCATATAGTGCAAAAGAGATTGGATTGGGGTAAAGTGAGAGCCGGAATACACAATGGTTCTCATTGGCAAATTCGTCGGAAGTACAATCTGAGATTTGAACTGAAAAATGAAAATACAGTCTAGCGAAATCGGAGTCACAAATCAGACTGCACCACCACTTCAAGCTAGCAAATCACCAGAGCCAGAAAGAGAAGAGTAGGACAAAGGATTCCAAATTTATAAGTGACAGATCGAAATATTTGGGCAACTTTCAAACTTAAAAGTAAACCAGCATATTTAAATATTGAGACTGGAATATTTCTCAGAACTCCTGGATGGTGGTGAGCATGGTGAAGCATCAGAAATGATAAACACTAGCACAGAAGAGAAAACCAATGATGGTGAAGATGACATAAAGATGGAAGAACTGAAGGCAGCACTGGAGAAAATCAAGATGGGCAAAGCAGCAGGGCATGATGGTATAACACCAGAAATGGTTAAGTTCATGGGAGCATCAGGCGACCTATTACTCTTAAGGGTTTTACAGGCAGCGTGGTACAACAAGACCATACCAAAGGATTGGGAGATTGCCATCATAACACCAATTTTTCAAAAAGGGTGACAATCGACAGTGTGGAAACCATAGAGGCATATCCCTTCTCAGTGTCCCTGGTAAAATCTACTCTAGAATCCTAGAGCAGAGACTCCGACGCCTAGCTGAGCCACATTTGGATGAGGTCCAGTGCGGATTCCGAGCAAACCGAAGTACTCAAGACCTAATCTTCACACTCAGACAGCTGAGTAAAAAGGCCCTTGAGTATAAGAGTGAGATGCATCTTTGTTTCATAGATCTGGAAAAGGCGTTTGACAGGGCCCCCTGGAGCAAACTTTGGGACTGTTTGGCAAGGAAGAATATTCCAGCACCTCTGATTCATGCTATACAGAGCTTCTACAAGTCTTGCAGAAATTATGTGAAGACAACAAACCATAAGTCAGAAGAGTTCAGGAACACCACTGGTGTAAGACAAGGTGATATCCTATCACCTTACCTCTTCATACTCCTTATGGACGATGTCATCAAGGCATGTAAGGAGAGAACAAGAAAGTATTCAGTGGGATACTGGAAGATGAGACAGGTCTATATTTCGGAGCTGGCATTTGCTGATGATGTTGCCCTGATTGCTAAATCAGAGGCACATCTCCAATCCAACCTGCAAGTCTGGAAGGAAGAGCTGGAGAAGAGATGGATGGTCATAAGCAGCTCTAAAACAAAATCCATGGTGATATCACGAGAAGAAAGAAGACATCAGATTAAGCTGGGAGAACAGGTCCTGGAGCAGGTCGACCACTTTAAATACCTCGGAGCTATTATAGACCGAAAGGGAGGCATCAAAGAAGAGTTGGCCACTCGAAAAGCAGCAGCTGGGAGACTTTTTCAGGCCATAAATCGAGGATTCCTCAGCAAGAGAGAGGTTGGTAAGAAAACGAAGATGGCTGTATACCGCTCCACCTATGTCCCAGTCTTGACATATGGATGCGAGTCATGGGCAATGACTACAACCCATAAAAGCCAGATCCAAACCTCAGAAATGAGGTATCTGAGGAAGGTGGTTGAAGTAACAAGAAGAGACATGGTGTGGTGAAGTGGGATGTTATAAATATTTATAGGGGACTTAGTGTACTGACTGAGATCAGCTGTGAAGGTATCTATATCTAATAAGAGTAGTGTATTATAGATAACCTTACTTGCTGCCACATATGTATACCTCAGTCAGAATTATTCTGGAATAGTGTGATGACTACGTTATATGTCTAGGGTATGTGTATGATGAAGTGTAAGTCATAACAACAACAGACAGATAAACAATTTAATTTATTCCACCACACTTGACAACACTGTGACACTCACATACATAAAACACTCTACAAGGATATCTTAAAGGAGTCACTGATAACTTTTCAAATAACAATATGTATTCAGTGCTGTCATGAATGTATATGTGTCCTGATTCAAATACAAAGGGAACCAGGAATCACAATCAATTTTAATTACAAGTTATATGTACATAATTTATTAATATGAATCTTGTAGTGACATATATTTTTAATAGTATCCTATGTGTGTCAGTTGTGTAGTAGTAATATGAGGTAATACTGGTTTTGTTTTGTTCAAGCTCTGTTGGTATGTGTCATCATGACTTCAATAGTTTGTCTTTATTGGAACTAGTATTGGAGATGTTCTCAGTTCCTGATATTAAAACAATTAAATTCCCCTCTTAATTTTATTTTATAGTGTCATTTTAAGATGGGGTACATAATGTTGAGCTCCATGGCCACCCTCTCTTATCTTTCGTGATGACTGTAGTAAAGGCCTCCTCTGCTCGATTACTTTAATGAGTTCTGGAGCCACCCCACTGGTTGCTATATGGACCAAGGAGTATGCTGTCCACCTCTGGCTTCAGCAAAGCTCTGACCAGGTGCTGCTCAATAACTTTAAGACCACGGTCCCTGAAACAAGAAGGATGTACCTTCTACTTCATAACTAATTGATACTATAGTTCTACACTGAGCACAATACATCACAAACATTGAGTTCAGAGCGTTAGGCCAACTGTCAGCTTCATCTGAAATACTTTATACCAGTATTTCCCTCCCTAATGGTTACTACGCCTCTGCAATTCCAGCATTATTTCTTTCTAGTCAATCATCTAGGTGTCAGTGTACTGTTTGGCCATTCCATGCAGTTTTACTTTCCTCCGACACCTTCTGTTCAGGCTGGAGCATTATAGGCTTTACATCATGTTTGCTACTGAACTACACATATATACAGGCATAAATTAACAATTTACATTCAATTTTCATTAAAAGATATTGAATATTTCAAGCTTACCACAATTCATGGAATAATAAACAGTTTCGTTGACTGGCAATGAATATAGCACAACTCCGATCTGCCGATGTCCCAGGCTTTATTTTATAAAAAATATACACTGGTGCTCAACGCACTGCTTCTTAGTAGGATTATTACAAGATGTGGCAATGAACAGACGCTCTGAATCGAGTATATTCGCAGCTCTACCCAATGAAACCATGTCTACACATCTTTTCAAAAAAGTACTCCTTTTTCACGTTCCCCCTGACAACACAAGATAGTATTTATAGCCCGACCAATCGTGTTTAGTCTTACATTTGTTGCGCTCCAATCAATTTGGAGTTAACATGGTAGGCTATTTCCGTAACGTAAGGTTTTTTCAAACACGTTATAAAAAAAATTTTATGAGCAGAAATGATTTCATGCTGTCAGGCACCCCCACTATTTTATTTTGGTTATAATTTGGTAATTCCTAGACTATTTGCGTAACGTTTTACATATTCTTTGTCAGCAAGCCCTAAGGAACCCAAATATACAAATTTAAAAGAGCTAAGTGGCTGCGTTCAAAATATGCAATTTCTTCTACCTCCTGTTTCGAAGATGTGCTGTCTGGGTACTGTAATGTTTTCAAACGTAAACCCATCTAATGTTATCTTTTCTAATAAGCGTTTTTCAGGATTTTAAAACCTAACTCTGGGAAGGTTAGTGTTTTTATCACTGTCCGTCTGAAAAAAAAAGTTAGTGCATGTGGCCTTACACGCGTGATGGCAGCAATTGTGTATCGCGCGACGCGTGTTTAGTATTGCATGCTTCCTGCCTTCATTCGCCCCTCTCTCCCCTGCTTTATCTGTCTTTAGTTACGCTGTGTATGGGATGAATGAAATATTAAATCTAGGTCATTGATCAGCACGTTTCATTGAAGAAAGCGTGCCGCGACACAGTAGGCTTTTACTATCAACGTGAAAGCGTTACAATTTGCAGACGAAGCAGAAAACAAGGGGGATTTCGAGTACAGTCATTGTGACAGCACTGTTCTTTTACCATTTTTCTTTTCTTTATTAAATGTATTTGTTAGGCTTTATATTTACCTGATAATTTATATATGTGGATTAGAATATTCCACGACATCTCCCCTCTTAAAACAGACATTATATGTCAGTCCTTTATTCTATATACACATAGAGAAATGTATTATTATTTCTGGGGTTTAGGGTGATTCTCCTCACACGGATGGCGGCTTAAAAAATCCGCTCCCAAATTTGTTTTTCCAGATATATACTCAATGCTAAAATTATATGGAGCCAAAAGTAAGGACCATCGGAGTAACCTAGAATTCTCATGCCTAGCCTGAGCTAGAAACGATAAAGGTTTGTGATCCGTTTGCAACTTAAATGCCTTCCCATACAGATAAATATTGAATTTCTTTATTGCCCATATTACTGCAAGACATTCTTTTTCGCTAGTTGAGTAGTTGATTTCAGCTTTATTCAACTTTCTGCTAGCATATGCCACTGGGCTTAATTCCCCATCCAATGCATCTGATTTCTGTAGTAGAGTTGCACCTAACCCAATATTACTGGCATCCGTCCTTACTATGAATTCTTGACTTAAGTCAGGTAATTTCAAAATAGGTTTACTTGTGAGCTTTTCCTTCAATTCTTGGTAAGCCATTTCACATTGTGGTGTCCAGGTAATGCGATCTGGATGTCCTTTACGTGTCAAATCAGTTAACGGTGCACATATGGAATTAAAGTTTTTGATATACTTCTGGTAGAAACCACATAATGAGACAAATGATCTCACGTCCTTCTTGGTTTGTGGTCTCGGGGCTTTCTGTAGTTTCTCTAAATTCTTTGGGTCAGGGGTCATGTTTCCCTGATAAACTGTGTGTCCCAAAAATTCCAATTCTTTACATCCAACGCAACATTTGGTTGGTCGGGCTGTTAAATTTGCTTCCCTAAGTCGATGAAACAGCATGTTCAGAGAGTCAATGTGTTCCTCAAATGTTTCTGTTGCTATAAGGATATCATCCATGAAATTTGTTATATATGGATTATTCAGAGGGTCCAATAATTTTCTCATCATTCTAGAGAAGACACTAGGCGCATTCTTCAATCCAAATGGCAATCTATTAAACTCATAGTGTCCTTCTGAGGTACTAAAAGCTAGGTATGGTCTAACCTCAGGCTTTACTGGAATCTGATAATATTCTTTACTCAGATCCACTTTTGAGAAATATTTAGCTTTATTTAGTCTGGCAAACAGCTGATTTGTATCCGGCAATGGATCCACCTGTCCTTCTGTAATAGCATTCAGTCTCCTGTAATCTATACAGAGTCTATGTTCTCCAGAGGGCTTCCTTAAGAGTACAACACCGGAACTATACGAAGATTCACTGTGCGAAATAATTCCTTCCTTCAACAGATAGTCTATCTCTTCCTTCAAAGCTTTTTCCTTAGCAAACGGAATCGAATATGGTTTCATACAGACCGGTGTGGGGTCTATCAGTTTCATATCATATTCCAATAGGTTTGTATGCCCTGGTCGGTCTGTTAACACCTCTGCATGATTATTTAGAACCTGTTGCACTCTCTCTTTCTGAGTTTTCGTTAAATGTGTACTGATTTTCACCTGTGCTGCTGTCTCACAGGGGTGTAATGGATATTCAAATGATGAAAGTGGTTCCTTTTTATCTCCATGGCGATGGACAAGGTCAACAAGTGTGTCTCTTCCTGATGTTCTCTTTCCAAATATTTCTTCAGGAGATTCACATGATAGATTTTTTCTTTCCCCTTCTTATCTATCTTATAATTTGTTCTAGACACCTTCTCTAGAACTGTATATGGACCCTGCCATCCAATCTGTAACTTATTCTGACTCCCGGGGAGAAGAAGCAGTACCTTCTCTCCCACAGCCAAATCTCTGTCTTTCGCCTTCCTGTTATAATAGGCAGCATGTTTCTTCCTGGCTTGTTTCAAATTTTCATTGGCAAGTTTCCAGCCAGTTTTTAAACGAGTGGTCAGCTCATTCACATATTGGTATGAAGATGTAATGTTTTCCTCTGCCTTTTCATCAGTCCACGTTCTTAACAAAGCTTCGAGTGGACCTTTAATTGTGTGGACCTATTTGTCCATGCACCGGTATGGTCTCTTCCACTCGAAGCTCTATAGTGATGATTTTTCTTCCCAGAATTTTCATGCACAAAACGACCGCTACCAATTTTTCTCTTGGGGCTGTCTCCCCACTTAAAATTCTTGATGAGAGATTTCCTCTCTACATCCTCTTCCTCCAGTTTGTTTAAGTCCGATTGAGGGATTTTCGGCTTATCCTGGGGTAAGACATCTGTTGCACTCTCCGCATAGTGGCCATTGTAAAACAGTTAAGTGAAGCTTGTCCGTGAAAAGGGGCTTCCCATTCCATTTGGTCCACTTTATCAAATCTATTTTTCTTTTTATTATCAGGCCTAATTTTGCCCCGTGGCGTGTCCAGGTCCTGATCAATGTTCCCACTTGTGGGTGTTCCCTCATGTGCTATGCTACACCTTTCTACAAAATTCTCAATGTCCCATCTTGCTTTGGGCCAATAATAATTGTGAGCCACCTTTTGAATGATGGTACCTATTTTCTCATGGTCCCCATCTGGTTTCACATGTAGGCTCCTTATTAAGTCTGCCCTATATCTTTTTGGAAGAACCAGCTGTCCGTGACCATTGGATCTAGCTCCAGTCTTCCTATACATCAACTTGTTTTTCATGTAAAAATCTCCCTTGCCTGGAGTTGTATGACAAGTTGACAATTTTCTGAAACAAGGCTTGAGTGTTTTATCCCCAGCCTGTGCCTTCCTCATCTCATCTGGAGTGGTATCTAACATAATATCCTCCTCCTGTCTTGAGGTCGACCTGACCTGAAGGGTTGCCATATACACAGGTTTCCTTCTGCAATAGTCAGTGTCATGATTGTTCATCTTACAATTTTTACACCACCTTTTTCCTTGGTTGAAAGATTTTCTTTCATCATATTTCCTTTCATCGAATTGTGGGGTTTTATTTTATTTTCATACCGTGGCCTATCAAACTGGTGCTTACCTTTGTTTTGATCCCTAGGATCAAATTTATTAAAGTTCTGTGGTGCCCTAAAGTTATCCACTTGTTTCTTTTTATTACCTGTTACCTCTGCTTGAGCTGCTTGATACCTTTCAGCAACATTTAGCAACTCACCCAGCCTCTCTGCACCTTGTTCCATGAGAAACTTTCTCAGGTCTGGAGCCATGGACTCTCTTAATTGCTCTATAAGGACCATTTCCTTAAGATCTTGGGTTTTCCCCAGAGAAGTCCATTTCTCCAAGTATGTCTCTATTCGTGCAGAGAACTGGTGATAGGTTTCACCTGACAGTAGTTTAGCATTCCTAAATTTTTTCCTATAAAATTCTGCATTCTTTTCATATCTTAACAAAAGAGCCTGCTTTAGCATGTCATAATTTTCCTGATCACTTCTGCTCATTTTTGCAAAAAACTTCATAAGCTGCCCCACGAAGTCCTTGAGATAACTTTAAGCTCCACCTTTCTCTCTCTAACCCATATGTGGTAGCTAATAGTTCATACCTATTTAGATAGCTCTCTATATCATCGTCTTTCTCAACAAAATGATCTAAATGAAAATTCATAGCTGAGGTTGAGGCTCCTTGGCTAGCAGTGGCATCAGAGGCAAAGGGACTGGCACCATTTTCAGGAGCATGGCCTTGAAACTCAAACTCCCTTAGTCGTAACTCATGTTCCCTTTGTAATCTCTTATCTTCTGCTTCCCTTTCTGCAGCTAATCTCTTCTCTTCTCTTTCTGCAGCTAATTTCTTCTCTTCTCTTTCTGCAGCTAATTTCTTCTCTTCTCTTTCTGCAGCCTGTCTTCTTTCCTCGGCTTCCCTTTCTGCAGCTAATCTTTTGTCTTCTCTTTCTGCTTCCAATTTCTTAGCCTCAGCCTCAATCTGCAACCTCTTAATTTCTTTTTCAGCCTCTAACTTTCTTTCGGCTTCAAACCTTCTTTCTTCGCGTTCAATAAATTTGTCACATTCAGTAGTGACATAGGCAACCATAACTTGCCCATCTAATCCTAACTCTTTTGCAGTCTGAACAGCAGCAGATCGAAATTTGGCTAGGTCCGCCATTGTCTATCAGGTAAGTTTATACAATGTCTAACTAACAATTCAATCTCTAAATATATATCTAATGGACAACACAGGCACCGAGAGCTCAACCTTATTTAATTCCACCCAAGGATACCTTTTAATTCTTATTATTCCCTGAAGTGAATTTCCCCCAATATTTGTAATAGGTAAAGATTCAAAATCCCGAGAGCGAGACCCCAATATATGTGGTGAAGTGGGATGTTATAAATATTTATAGGGGACTTAGTGTACTGACTGAGATCAGCTGTGAAGGTATCTATATCTAATAAGAGTAGTGTATTATAGATAACCTTACTTGCTGCCACATATGTATACCTCAGTCAGAATTATTCTGGAATAGTGTGATGACTACGTTATATGACTAGGGTATGTGTATGATGAAGTGTAAGTCATAACAACAACAGACAGCTAAACAATTTAATTTATTCCACCACACTTGACAACACTGTGACACTCACATACATAAAACACTCTACAAGGATATCTTAAAGGAGTCACTGATAACTTTTCAAATAACAATATGTATTCAGTGCTGTCATGAATGTATATGTGTCCTGATTCAAATACAAAGGGAACCAGGAATCACAATCAATTTTAATTACAAGTTATATGTACATAATTTATTAATATGAATCTTGTAGTGACATATATTTTTAATAGTATCCTATGTGTGTCAGTTGTGTAGTAGTAATATGAGGTAATACTGGTTTTGTTTTGTTCAAGCTCTGTTGGTATGTGTCATCATGACTTCAATAGTTTGTCTTTATTGGAACTAGTATTGGAGATGTTCTCAGTTCCTGATATTAAAACAATTAAATTCCCCTCTTAATTTTATTTTATAGTGTCATTTTAAGATGGGGTACATAATGTTGAGCTCCATGGCCACCCTCTCTTATCTTTCGTGATGACTGTAGTAAAGGCCTCCTCTGCTCGATTACTTTAATGAGTTCTGGAGCCACCCCACTGGTTGCTATATGGACCAAGGAGTATGCTGTCCACCTCTGGCTTCAGCAAAGCTCTGACCAGGTGCTGCTCAATAACTTTAAGACCACGGTCCCTGAAACAAGAAGGATGTACCTTCTACTTCATAACTAATTGATACTATAGTTCTACACTGAGCACAATACATCACAAACATTGAGTTCAGAGCGTTAGGCCAACTGTCAGCTTCATCTGAAATACTTTATACCAGTATTTCCCTCCCTAATGGTTACTACGCCTCTGCAATTCCAGCATTATTTCTTTCTAGTCAATCATCTAGGTGTCAGTGTACTGTTTGGCCATTCCATGCAGTTTTACTTTCCTCCGACACCTTCTGTTCAGGCTGGAGCATTATAGGCTTTACATCATGTTTGCTACTGAACTACACATATATACAGGCATAAATTAACAATTTACATTCAATTTTCATTAAAAGATATTGAATATTTCAAGCTTACCACAATTCATGGAATAATAAGCAGTTTCGTTGACTGGCAATGAATATAGCACAACTCCGATCTGCCGATGTCCCAGGCTTTATTTTATAAAAAATATACACTGGTGCTCAACGCACTGCTTCTTAGTAGGATTATTACAAGATGTGGCAATGAACAGACGCTCTGAATCGAGTATATTCGCAGCTCTACCCAATGAAACCATGTCTACACATCTTTTCAAAAAAGTACTCCTTTTTCACGTTCCCCCTGACAACACAAGATAGTATTTATAGCCCGACCAATCGTGTTTAGTCTTACATTTGTTGCGCTCCAATCAATTTGGAGTTAACATGGTAGGCTATTTCCGTAACGTAAGGTTTTTTCAAACACGTTATAAAAAAATTTTATGAGCAGAAATGATTTCATGCTGTCAGGCACCCCCACTATTTTATTTTGGTTATAATTTGGTAATTCCTAGACTATTTGCGTAACGTTTTACATATTCTTTGTCAGCAAGCCCTAAGGAACCCAAATATACAAATTTAAAAGAGCTAAGTGGCTGCGTTCAAAATATGCAATTTCTTCTACCTCCTGTTTCGAAGATGTGCTGTCTGGGTACTGTAATGTTTTCAAACGTAAACCCATCTAATGTTATCTTTTCTAATAAGCGTTTTTCAGGATTTTAAAACCTAACTCTGGGAAGGTTAGTGTTTTTATCACTGTCCGTCTGAAAAAAAAGTTAGTGCATGTGGCCTTACACGCGTGATGGCAGCAATTGTGTATCGCGCGACGCGTGTTTAGTATTGCATGCTTCCTGCCTTCATTCGCCCCTCTCTCCCCTGCTTTATCTGTCTTTAGTTACGCTGTGTATGGGATGAATGAAATATTAAATCTAGGTCATTGATCAGCACGTTTCAAGGTTTTTTCCAGAAATACACGCGTTGCCGCGACACAGTAGGCTTTTACTATCAACGTGAAAGCGTTACAATTTGCAGACGAAGCAGAAAACAAGGGGATTTCGAGTACAGTCATTGTGACAGCACTGTTCTTTTACCATTTTTCTTTTCTTTATTAAATGTATTTGTTAGGCTTTATATTTACCTCTTGAGGTAGCATTGCGCAATGGAGTTTATATTCCCGGACAATGTCGCAGAAGTTACATTGATATGATTCCTCAAAAATGTCACGTTAGTGAGAGTAGAGAGTTCTGCAGCCTATACCTGATTTAGAGAATGTCTCGAAAGCAGAGTTTATTAAACGTGTTGTCGGCATTCAATACACGCCATCAGCTCTTGTATTAGCTATGTGTGTTTTCTTGGAACATTCGGTCAGGTGAATTTCCTCAATAGGTTTACTTGTGAGCTTTTCCTTAAATTCTTGGCAAAGCCAGGTTTCAATTCCATTACGTGTAGTGTCCAGCGAAATGGTTTATCTGTCCTTTACGTGTGTGCGCAGAGAAATTCAGTTAACGAGTAGTAGGACATGACTCTAATAGTTGCGCATTGTAATATTACTTCTGGTGTAGAAGAAAAGTCAAAGACATCTAATGACGACAATATGACTCTCACGTGTCCCTTTTGGAGTCTTTGATGGAGTGCTGTCGGGGTCACTTGGTGCTGGTGATGTTTCTGTCGTGTATAAGGCTGTTTCTGGGAAGTCTGATAGTCATTCCTTTCCACTTCAGTGATTGTATCTTTGTGTGTCAGAAGAGTCCATACTTGCTATTATACTCATAGCACTGGGCAATAACAAGTGTGATTTGTGGTTGGTTCGGGCATGTTGTCTTAGTCTTCGCCCGTATGTCGATGAGATGACGTGCAAGCTGTTATTAGCATGTGTGTCTGTTGTGTGTGGTGTAATGTTATACAGATATGTCTTATGTTGCATATAAGTGTGTAGTGTGCTTTCAGAGTGTAAGATGTGTGAACACGGGATTTGTTTATATGTGGGTGTATGAAAGATTCACTCGGCATGGGGGTCCAAATAATTCCTTCTCGGTCCTTCCTAAGACAGATAGTATGGCGCATTCTCTTCCTTCCAAAATGCTGGCAATTCGTATAGCAAACGAAAACTCGTATTAGTGTCCTTCTGACGGTTACTAAGAAGCTATGGGGTGTATGGGGGGGTCTTTCGGCGGTTTCTATCATTTCCAATACGTTTGTTGTTTGGCCCTGGTATCGGTACTGTGAATTCCACGCTTGTTGCATGATTCAGGATTATTTAATCATTTGCTTTATTTAGTCTGGCTGAACAGTAATGAATCTTGTATCTCTCGGCAATGCCACTTGATCCATCGTGTTAATTGCACTTCGCTCTGACGTCCTGTAATATATAGACAGAGTCTTATTATTATCCTAGGAGGGCTTCCTTAATTAGTTCTTCAATTTTCCCGGAACTTGATCTGTGATTAGATAGTTCTTCCACTGTCCGTTTCCAATTTTAAAATGAGATCTCGATTAGCCCCCAAGTTGACCAAGGAGTGAGTATGTTTACTAGTCTAGCCTGGTTCTGTTTCTGCGTAACAATTAGCTTGTTTTGTACGATTAGTGAATTGTTACCTCGACTGTTGATCAAACCCTTTCATATCCAGAACCGATTCGGTAGGGCTATTGAGTTTCGATATCGATATTGCCAATAGGTCAGTTTTCCAATAGGTGTTGTGGGGTGGGGGAGGTCTGACACCACTATTGTGAGTACTTTGGTGTATCTTTTATTCTGAGTATTAGGTTGAAGGGGTGAGTAGATTAACATGCCGTATTAATCGGTCATGAATTAGTACACATTTCCTGATGATTTTCTTTTCGGCGCGTCTTAGGTTGAGAACCGAATTTCACTCTCATCTTTCTGGAAGGTTTTCGTATAAATGTGTATACTGTGTTTGGGAATTCACTACTGTGCTTGGCTGTTATGGACAGGGGTGGAAACTGGATTTCAAATGATGATCAAGTGGTTTCCTTGTTTTCGAACAAATGGAAAAATCCATGGCGAATGGACGAAGGTCTCAAGCAAGTGTGTCTCTTCCTGATGTATCTAGTAGCATTCGCCGAAATGAAATTTTCTTCATTCAAGGAGATTCACATGCATAGATATTTTTATCTTTTAAAATAGGTCTTGCAACTGTCTTATCTATACCTAAAGCTGTTGTATTCTTTGTTCTACGGAGACCACCATTCTCTAGAACGGTATATGGGACCCTGCCATCCATCTCAATTGTCTGTAAACTTTAGTTTTTCTGGACTCCCAGGCGCGAGATGAACAGCAGTTACTCCTCTACCTTGGCTCTCCCACTAGCGCCTGCAAATCTAACGATCTGCTGTCTTTCGCACTTCCTGTACATACATAATTAGGGCTGCAGGCAAAATGTTACTCTCTGGCTAGTTCATACTGGCTTGTTGCAGAGTTGAAAATTTTCATTGGAGAACAAAGTTTTCGAGAGTGGCCAGTGTTTTAGTTAAACGATCAGTGGGTCAAGCTCATTCACAGACATTGGTAGATCATGGCGATTGAAGATGTAATGATTTTCCTCTGCCTTTTCATATCGGTCCCACGTTTCTTAACAAAGCGGTCGAGTTTGATGCTACCTTCTAATTTATTGGCCAAACCTACTTTGTCCAGTGAATACCACTAATGATTGCCTGGGCGCCATAACTCGCATGGAACCTCTGCGATAGTGATAAGAGGGCTCAGGCGAAACGGAGTCAGGTATGTGGTTCCAAAATTCCTAGACACTTTTAGTGTGAACAACTTTAATGAACGATCGAAGGATCACAAAGTGCCAATTTAACATTCTGTTCCAAGAGCTGGGAGCTGTCTCCATTGCGAACTTATGGATCTGGTCTTGATGAGACTGGTTTACTGCCTCATGCGACATGTTTGGTTTGCCTGAAGATCCTGGACATTAAACTGTTTCCGTTAGTCTATTCCATCCTCTAGAACCTGTGAGCCATTCTCTCTTTCGAATGATTGTTAAATTACTACAACCTGGAAAATGTGTTGAGTTTCTGTACAACTGTTTAGCTGCATCGATGACAGGCTTTCACTGGATTGTTTGTAGAACAATGTTTCCAAACTGGAAGTAGCTTGTTCCTTCTCTTCTAGATTCGGCGATGAGGGGTCAACCCAAGCTGTGCTTCCGGCAACCATGTTTCCTAAATTTGGTGTTTCTCTAATGGAGCGATATCCACCATGATTTATTTTTTGGTTGTTTGGTTTGGTGATATCACCAATGATCTAGGTGTGCTACCTTCGTATATGTAGCAATCTTGTTACTTATGACAGGCCTGATTTACCATCGGTTGATCAGAATTCTGTAGCCATGTCTCTGGCCAAGATCTATGGGTGACAAGGTGCTAGATTGCACAGTGACCTGCCCACAAAGTCTCCTCTCACGGTTGCTATGGCACAACTTTCTGCGGGCATTTCGCATGCCCTAGTTCAACAATTTTTGCCAGTCCTATATGACTTTCGTGGATGGACCCGAGCTGGACTACTTGTTGGGCACAATTGGAATTTTTCAGATCCAGTTACCTATATCATCGTGTGCTGGTTGATAAAACTTCTCTCTTCTTCTGGAGGTGTATGAAGATTTGGTTGCATAGCCTTTTTCGAAAACTCTGAGAAGACGTTTTGACGTCCATCAGTCCACGTTTGCATTCTTCAATGACAGCTGCATGACGTGACATGGGTTTTATTGTTGCATCCTAGGCAAGAGCTTTTTTATTACTGTAGATCTGGTCTGCACTGTTCCCAAGATTCAAAGGTTCCTTAGAAAGTGACTACAAGTGAGTGTCAAGCCTGGGACATTTTCATGGATCTAGAATACCAGTTGCGAATTCAGATTGGGGCAGCCACCATTTATCAATTTCTTAACTTTTGTTTCGAGATTCATCATTAACATAAGTCTGCAGTCCTTTTGCCTGGGCGACGGGTTGTAAGTGAACAGAGTAGTGGTGAGGAATTTGTCTGTTTGAAACCAGGCACAGTTGTGTCTGTGATTGTATATCCATCGCCGAGATGCACGCTCTGCATGTGTGAACGCCAACGGAAAACAGTTAATCTGAACCGGTATCATCGTTGAAAAAGGGAGGGCTTTTCATGGATTTGATGGTACATCTTAACTACTCAATAATATTGGTCCTCCTAGTAGATTATTCAGGTTTGTGAGGTCCGTTTTCCTGACCTGAAGGGATGTCATGCAGCAGTATTACAACAGGTTTCCTTCTGCAATATGTCAGTGCATTTTGAGTTTGGTTGTCCATCTGTGTACAATTTTTGTTTAACACCACCTTTGTTTTCCTTGGTTGAAAGAAAGATTTTTCTTTCATCATATTTCCTTTTTCATCGAATCTGGTTGGTGGTTTTAGTTTATTATCTTATTCATTACTCTTCGCTGGCCTATGCAAAACTGGTGTTGGCCTAGTTACGCCTTTTGTTTTGATCGCACTAGATGATCAAGAAGACTAATGATTGTATTAGAAGGTTTTGTGGTTTGTGCAACTATAGAAGTTGATATCGCGACTCTTGTTGTCTTACTTGTTTGTTAGCTGTTTACCTCCTGCTTGAGGATAGCTGAGATAACCTTTTCAGCAACATTTAGCAACTCACCCAGCCTCTCTGCACCTTGTTCCATGAGAAACTTTCTCAGGTCTGGAGCCATGGACTCTCTTAATTGCTCTATAAGGACCATTTCCTTAAGATCTTGGGTTTTCCCCAGAGAAGTCCATTTCTCCAAGTATGTCTCTATTCGTGCAGAGAACTGGTGATAGGTTTCACCTTACAGTAGTTTTAGCATTCCTAAATTTTTTATTTTCTATAAAATTCTGCATTCTTTTATATCTTTAACAAAAGACGCCTGCTTTATAGCTATCTGCTCATAATTTTCTCCTGATCACTTCTGTCATTTTTGCAAAAAAAGATCTATCATAAGCTTGGCCACACGAAGTCCTTGAGATAACTTTAAGCTCCACCTTTATAGGAAAATTCTCTCTAACCATATGTGGTAGCTATATAGTTCGCATACCTTATTCTAGTGATTAGCTCTCTTATATCATCGTCTTTTTACTCAACAAAATTTGATGTCTAAATGAGAAAAATTCATTAGCTGAGGTTGAGGCTCCCTGGCTATAGCGCAGTGTGGCATCAGAGGCAAAAGGGACTGGCACCATTTTTCAGGAGCATGGCCTGTGGCAAACTCAAAAGACTCCGTACCTTAGTCGTAAACTCATGTTCCCTTTGTAATCTCTCTCTCCCAACTTCCCTTGTTTGCTTCCTTCTTGCAGCAGCTAATCTGATCTTTTCTTCTCTTTCTGCAGCTAATCTCTTCTCTTCTCTTTCTGCAGCTAATTTCTTCTCTTCTCTTTCTGCAGCTATGTCTTCTTTCCTCTCTTCCAATTTCTTTCCTGCAAGCTCAATCTTTTTGTCCTTCTCTTTCGTTCCAGCCTCGAGGCTCTCTCAATCCCTGCAACCTCCTTAATCTCTTTTGTCAGCCTCAATCTGCAACTATCTTAAATTTGAATCTTTCAGCCTCTAACCTTTTTTTCGGCCTCTTTTTTCTAATCTTCTTTCTTCGCGTTCAAATATATTTGTCACATTTCAGCAGTGACATTAGGCAATGTCATAAACTTTGCCCGTCTAATTCCTAACTCTTTTGGCAGTCTGTACAGCAGCAGATCGAAATTTTGCCAGGTCTGGCCATTGTCTACTAGGGTAAATTTATACTCAATGTCTAAACTAGACAAATTTTATCTCTAACTATATTATAAGCTAATGGACAACACAGGCACCGTGAGCTCAACCTTATTTAATTCCACCCAAGGATACCTTTTAATTCTTATATTCCCTGAAGTGAATTACCCCCAATATTTGTAATAGGGAAAGATTCAAAATCCCAAGAGCGAGACCCCAATATATGTGGTGAAAGTGGGGATGTTATAAATATTTATAGGGGACTTAGTGTACTGACTGAGATCAGCTGTGAAAGGTATCTATATCTAATAAGAGTAGTGTATTATAGATAACCTTACTTGCTGCCACATATGTATACCTCAGTCAGAATTATTCTGGAATTAGTGTGATGACTACTACGTTATATGTCTAGGGTATGTGTATGATGAGAGTGTAAGTCATAAACAACAAAACTACAGACAGATAAAAACAATTTAATTTATTCCACCCACACTGTCTGACAACACTGTGACACACTCACATACATAAAACACACTCTTTCGAGGATGGATATCTTAAAGGAGTCACTGATAACTTTTCAAATAACAATATGTATTCATTGCTGTCATGAATGTATATGTGTCCTGATTCAAATACAAAGGGAACCAGGAATCACAATCAATTTTAATTACAAGTTATATGTACAGAATTTATCAATATGAATATTGTAGTGACATATATTATTAATAGTATCCTATGTGTGTGTCAGTTGTTGTGTAGTAGTAATATGAGGTAATACTGGTTTTGTTTTGTTTCAAGCTCTGTTGGTATTTGTCATCATGACTTCAATAGTTTGTCTTTTATTGGATTACTATTAGTATTGGGAGATGTTCTCAGTTTTCCTGATATTAAAAACAATTAAATTCCCCTTCTCTTAATTATTATTTTATTTTACAATAGTCATTTTTTAAGATGGGACCTAGGGGTACATAATGTTGAGCTCCATGGCCAACATCTCTCTTATCTTGCGTGGATGGCACTTGCAGGGAAAGACTCCTTCTGCTCGATTTCTCTCGCCCATAATGAGTTCTGGAGACACCTCACTGGTAGCTAAATGGACCAAGGAGTATGCTGTCCGACTCTGGATTCAGCAAAGCTCTGACCAGGTGCTGCTCAGTACCATCAAGACCACGGTCCCTGAAAACAAGAAGGATGTACCTTCTACTTCATAACTAATTTGATACTCTAGTTCTACACTGAGCACAATACATCACAAACATTGAGTTCAGAGCGTTAGGCCAACTGTCAGCTTCATCTGAAATACTTTATACCAGTATTTAATGGTTACTACGCCTCTGCACTTCCAGCATTATTTCTTTCTAGTCAATCATCTAGGTGTCAGTGTACTGTTTGGCCATTCCATGCCGTTTTACTTTCCTCCGACACCTTCTGTTCAGGCTGGAGCATTATAGGCTTTACATCATGTTCGCTACTGAACTACACATATATACAGGCATAAATTAACAATTTACATTCAATTTTCATTAAAAGATATTGAATATTTCAAGCTTACCACAATTCATAGAATAATCACAGAAACGTTGATACTTAGCAATGAATTCTGGCAATTGAATATACTGGCACAAAAAATTCCGATCTGCTTATGTTCCAGGCTTTATATTTAGCAAAAATATACACTGGCTTCTAAACGCACTGTTGCTTTATTCAAGCTTATTTGAACTAGTGGTGGTCTCGAACAGACGCTCTCTAATTGATTATATCAGCGAGCTCTACCAATGGAAACCACGTTTACGACATCTTTTCAAAAAAATGTACCCTTTTCACGTTCCCACTGACAAAACAAGAAAGTATTTATAGCACGAACAAACGTGTTTAGTCTTATATTTGTTGCGCTCCAATCAATTTGGAGTTTACATGGTAGGCTATTTCTGTAACGTAAGTTTTTTCAAACACGTTATAAAAAAATTTTATGAGCAGAAATGATTTCATGCTGTCAGGCACCCCCACTATTTTATTTTGGTTATAATTTGGTAATTCCTAGACTATTTGCGTAACGTTTTACATATTCTTTGTCAGCAAGCCCTAAGGAACCCAAATATACAAATTTAAAAGAGCTAAGTGGCTGCGTTCAAAATATGCAATTTCTACCTCCTGTTTCGAAGATGTGCTGTCTGGGTACTGTAATGTTTTCAAACGTAAACCCATCTAATGTTATTCTTATTTCTAATAAGCGTTTTTCAGGATTTTAAAACCTAACTCTGGGAAGGTTAGTGTTTTTATCACTGTCCGTCTGAAAAAAAAAAGTTAGTGCATGTGGCCTTACACGCGTTGATAGCAGCAAATTGTTTATCGCGCGACGCGTGTTTAGTATTGCATGCGAGTCCTGCCTTTCATTCGCCCTCTCTCTCTCTATCCTTTTATTCTGTCTTTTAGTTACGGTAACGTGTATGAAAAAGGAATGAATGAGATATTAAATTTTAGGTCATTTGCATCAATACGTGGCGTATCTCAAATGTTTTTCCAAGAAATACAGCACACGTTTTTTTTATTGAAAAAGCGGAATACGCGTAATAAATACAGTAGGCTTTTTACTATATAACGTGGAAACGTTACAATTTGCAGACGAAGCATAAAACAAAGGGGATTTCGAGTACTGTCATTGTGACAGCACTGTTCTTTACCATTCTTCTTCCTTTTATTAAATTTATTTGTTAGGCTTTATATTTACCTGATAATTTATATATGTGGATTAGAATATTCCGACGACCTCTCCCTCTTAAAACAGACATTATATGTCAGTCCTTTATTCTATATACACATAGAGAAATTTATTATTATTTCTGGGGTTTACGGTGATTCTCATCACACGGATGGCGGCTTAAAAAATCCGCTCCCAAATTTGTTTTTCCAGATATATACTCAATGCTAAAATTATATGGAGCCAAAAGTAAAGACCATCGGAGTAACCTAGAGTTCTCATGCCTAGCCTGTGCTAGAAACGATAAAGGTTTGTGGTCCGTTTGCAACTTAAATGCCTTCCCATACAGATAAATATTGAATTTCTTTATTGCCCATATTACTGCAAGACATTCTTTTTCGCTAGTTGAGTAGTTGATTTCAGCTTTATTCAACTTTCTGCTAGCATATGCCACTGGGCTTAATTCCCCATCCAATGCATCTGATTTCTGTAGTAGAGTTGCACCTAACCCAATATTACTTGCATCCGTCCTTACTATGAATTCTTGACTTAAGTCAGGTAATTTCAAAATAGGTTTACTTGTGAGCTTTTCCTTCAATTCTTGGTAAGCCATTTCACATTGTGGTGTCCATGTAATGCGATCTGGATGTCCTTTACGTGTCAAATCAGTTAACGGTGCACATATGGAATTAAAGTTTTTGATATACTTCTGGTAGAAACCACATAATGAGACAAAGGATCTCACGTCCTTCTTGGTTTGTGGTCTCGGGGCTTTCTGTAGTTTCTCTAAATTCTTTGGGTCAGGGGTCATGTTTACCTGATAAACTGTGTGTCCCAAAAATTCCAATTCTTTACATCCAACGCAACATTTGGTTGGTCGGGCTGTTAAATTTGCCTCCCTAAGTCGATTAAACAGCATGTTCAGAGAGTCAATGTGTTCCTCAAATGTTTCTGTTGATATAAGGATATCATCCATAAAATTTGTTATACAGGGATTATTCAGAGGATCCAATAATTTTCTCATAATTCTAGAGAAGACACTAGGCGCATTCTTCAATCCAAATGGCAATCTATTAAACTCATAGTGTCCTTCTGAGGTACTAAAAGCTAGGTATGGTCTAACCTCAGGCTTTACTGGAATCTGATAGTATCCTTTACTCAGATCCACTTTTGAGAAATATTTAGCTTTATTTAGTCTGGCAAACAGCTGATTTGTATCCGGCAATGGATCCACCTGTCCTTCTGTAATAGCATTCAGTCTCCTGTAATCTATACAGAGTCTATGTTCTCCAGAGGGCTTCCTTAAGAGTACAACAGAACCACCGGAACTATACGAAGACTCACTGTGCGAAATAATTCCTTCCTTCAACAAATAGTCTATCTCTTCCTTCAAAGCTTTCTCCTTAGCAAAAGGAATCGAATATGGTTTCATACAGACAGGTGTGGAGTCTATCAGGTTCATATCATATTCCAGTAGGGTTGTATGTCCTGGTCGGTCTGTTTACACCTCTGCATGATTATTTAGAACCTGTTGCACTCTCTCTTTCTGAGTTTTCGTTAAATGTGTACTGATTTTCACCTGTGCTGCTGTCTCACAGGGGTGTAATGGATATTCAAATGATGAAAGTGGTTCCTTTTTCATCTCCATGGCGATGGACAAGGTCAACAAGTGTGTGTCTCTTCCTGATGTTCTCTTTCCAAATATTTCTTCAGGAGATTCACATGATAGATTTTTTCTTTCCCCTTCTTATCTATCTTATAATTTGTTCTAGACACCTTCTCTAGAACTGTATATGGACCCTGCCATCCCATTTGTAACTTATTCTGACTCCCGGGCAAAAGAAGCAGTACCTTCTCTCCCACAGCCAAATTTCTGTCTTTCGCCTTCCTGTTATAATAGGCAGCATGTTTCTTCCTGGCTTGTTTCAAATTTTCATTGGCAAGTTTCCAGCCAGTTTTTAACCGAGTGGTCAGCTCATTCACATATTGGTATGAAGATGTAATGTTTTCCTCTGCCTTTTCATCAGTCCACGTTCTTAACAAAGCTACATATGGACCTTTAATTTTGTGGACCTATTTGTCCATGCACCGGTATGGTCTCTTCCACTCGAAGCTTTATAGTGAAGATTTTCCCTCCCAGAATTATCATTCACAAAACGACCGCTACCAATTTTTCTCTTGGGGCTGTCTCCCCACTTAAAATTCTTGATGAGAGATTTCCTCCCTACATCCTCTTCCTCCAGTTTGTTTAAGTCCGATGGAGGGGTGTTCGGCTTATCCTGGGGTAAGACATCTTTGTGCACTCTCCGCATAGTGGCCATTGTAAAACAGTTAAGTGAAGCTTGTCCGTGGAAAAGGGGCTTCCCATTTTCCATTGTGGTCCACTTTATCAAATCTATATTTCTTTTTATTATCAGGCCTAATTTTGCCCCGTGGCGTGTCCAGGTCCTGATCCATGTTCCCACTTGTGGGTGTTCCCTCATGTGCTATGCTACACCTTTCTACAAAATTCTCAATGTCCCATCTTGCTTTGGGCCAATAATAATTGTGAGCCACCTTTTGAATGATGGTACCTATCTTCTCATGGTCCCCATCTGGTTTCCCATGTAGGCTCCTTATTAAGTCTGCCCTATATCTTTTAGGAAGTACCAGCTGTCCCTGCCCTTTGGATCTAGCTCCAGTCTTCCTATACATCAACTTGTTTTTCATGTAAAAATCTCCCTTGCCTGGAGTTGTATGACAAGTTGACAATTTTCTGAAACGAGGCTTGAGTGTTTTATCCCCAGCCTGTGCCTTCCTCATCTCTTCTGGAGTGGTATCTAACATAATATCCTCCTCCTGTCTTGAGGTCGACCTGACCTGAAGGGTTGCCATATACACAGGTTTCCTTCTGCAACGGGTCCAGTGTCATGATTGTTTCCATCTTACAATTTTTTACACCACCTTTTTCCTTGGTTGAAAGATTTTCTTTCATCATATTTTTCCTTTTCATCGAATTGTGGGGAATTTTTTTTTTTATTTTTCATACCGTGGCCTATCAAAGACTGGTTTGGCTTTGTCTGCTATCCTTTAATGTTTGACCTACCTTTGGATTTTCCTGATCCTCTAAGGATCAAACTTTATTAAATGTTTCTGTGGTGCCCTAAAGTTATCCACTTGTTTCTTTTTATTACCTGTTACCTCTGCTTGAGCTGCTTGATACCTTTCAGCAACATTTAGCAACTCACCCAGCCTCTCTGCACCTTGTTCCATGAGAAACTTTCTCAGGTCTGGGAGCCATGGGACTCTCTTAATTGCTCTATAAGGACCATTTCCTTAAGATCTTGGGTTTTTCCCCAGAGTTAAGTCCATTTCTCCAAAGTATGTCTCTATTTGTGCGTGCAGAGAACTGGTGATAGGTTTCACCTGACAGTAGTTAGATTGTAGCAATTCCTAAATTTTTTCCTATAATAAAATTCTGCATTCTTTTTCATAACCTAAACAAAAAGCCTGCTTTTTTACAGCATAATCTATTTTATTTTTTTCCTGAATCACCTCTGCTCATTTTTGCAAAATAAAAACTTCATAAGCTGCCCCCACGAAAGTCCTGCCTTGCTGAGTCCTTGAGATAACTTTTTAAGCTCCACCTTTCTCTCTCTAACCCAATTTTCATAAGTGTGGTAGCTAAGCTATTAGTTTACATACCTATTACTAGGTTAGCTTCCTCTTATATCATCGTCTTTCTCAACAAAATGATCTAAATGAAAATTCATAGCTGAGGTTGAGGCTCCTTGGCTAGCAGTGGCATCAGAGGCAAAGGGACTGGCACCATTTTCAGGAGCATGGTTCTGAAACTCAAACTCCCTTAGTCGTAACTCATGTTCCCTTTGTAATCTTTTTCTACCTTTGCTTTTCTGGCTTCAGCTCTAATCTGCAGTTTCTAATTCTTATTCTTCCCTTTCTGCAGTCTAATTTCTTCTGGCTTCCCTTTCGTGCAGCTTATCTTCTCTTTCTGCAGCTAATTTCTTCTCTTTCTTCCCTTTCTCTGCAGCTAATTTCTTCTCTTCTCCTTTCTGCAGCCAAATTCTTTCTTCTCTTTCCCCTTTCTGCAGCCAATTTTTTGGTCTTTCTGCTTTTCTGCTTCCAATTTTTCTATTCCCTCAGCTCTCAAATCTGCACAACCTCTTAGTTAGGCCTCAGCCTCAAATTTTGCAGTAACTCTTCTAATCTTTCCTTTCAGCCTCTAACTTTCTCTCGTCTTCAAACCTTCTTTCTTCGCGTTCAATAAATTAGTCACATTCATTAGTGACATAGGCAACCATAACTTGCCCATCTAATCCTAACTCTTTTGCAGTCTGAACCGCAGCAGATCGAAATTTGGCCAGGTCCGCCATTGTCTATCAGGTAACTTAATACAATGTCCTAAACCAAACAATTTCAATCTCTAAATATATATCTAATGGACAACACAGGCACCGAGAGCTCAACCTTATTTAATTCCACCCAAGGATACCTTTTAATTCTTATTATTCCCTGAAGTGAATTTCCCCCAATATTTATAATAGGTAAAGATTCAAAATCCCGAGAGCGAGACCCCAATATATGTGGTGAAGTGGGATGTTATAAATATTTATAGGGGACTTAGTGTACTGACTGAGATCAGCTGTGAAGGTATCTATATCTAATAAGAGTAGTGTATTTATATATATAACCTTACTTGCTGCCAACATATAATATATATCTCAGTCAGAATTATTCTGGAATAGTGTGATGACTACGTTGTATGTCTAGGGTATGTGTATGATGAAGTGTAAGTCATAACAAAACAGACAGATAAACAATTTAATTTATTCCACCACACTTGACAACACTGTGACACTCACATACATAAAACACTCTACAAGGATATCTTAAAGGAGTCACTGATAACTTTTCAAATAACAATATGTATTCATTGCTGTCATGAATGAATATGTGTCCTGATTCAAATACAAAGGGAACCAGGAATCACAATCAATTTTAAAATTACAAGTTATATGTACAGAATTTATCAATATGAATATTGTAGTGACATATATTATTAAAAGTATCCTATGTGTGTCAGTTGTGTAGTAGTAATATGAGGTAATACTGGTTTTGTTTTGTTCAAGCTCTGTTGGTATTTGTCATTATGACTTCAATAGTTTGTATTTTAGATTGGCGCGCAGGAAAAAACTGGGGGACTTTTGAAGGCTCTTCTGCTCGAATTTCTTTACCTCTGGGGTTCTGGGAAGACAACCTCCCACTTGATAGGTTGCTAAATGGACCAAGGGAGTATGCTTGGATCTGTCCGACCTCTGGGAGTATAAAGCAGCAAACGCTTCTGAACCAGATTGTCGCTGCTCAATACCCATCAAGGGGGGGGGGGGACCACGGTCCCTGAAAACAAGAAGGATGTACCTTGTTGTGTTGTCTACTTCATAAACTAATTTATACTCTCCTTTTTACACTGGATTTCACAATACATTCACAAAAAACATTGTGGTTCAAGGAAGCGTGGTAGGGCAACTCGTCAGCTTTCATCTGGAAATACTTTTTGGTTATATACCAGTATTTTACCTCCTTAATGGTTACTACGCCTTACTGCACCTTCCAGGGCATTATTTCTTTCTTAGGTCAAATTCAATGCTCAGGTGTCAGTGTAACTGGAGTTTGGCCATTCCATGGCAGTTGCCCGGTTTTTTACTTTCCTCCGACACCGTCTGTTCAGGGCTGGGAAGGCATGATATAGGCTTTAAACCATCACAGTTTTGAACTACTGAAATATACAAGGCATAATTAACAATTCACATTCAATATTTACAGGATACTGAACTGTTTCAACAAATTTACATTCAAGATCTCAATTTTTTATTTTGATTTAGCAAAGAGATATTACTGAACAAATTCAAGCTTACCAGGCTATTTATCTTAGAATAAATAGAACCTCAGGCTTTTCAACGTTGTTGCTGATTAAGCAAGCTTATTTGACTAGTGGTCTCGAACTAACGCTCCCGAAGTGAGTATATCAAAGATCTTTTTTCCTGGATGCCACGTTTTTTCAGGCTTTGATTTTATGAGCCAACGTCTCCCTAAATATATAGTGTGCTAGCCCGACCAATCGGACATCTTTTCATTTGTTGCGCCAATCAATGCTGGAGTTACATGGGTGCTAGTTTCTTTGTAGGGGGGGGGGGGGGGGGGGGGGGGGGTCCATTGGTGGGTATTTGTTGGGTAGTGGGGTGGGGGGGGGGGTGGGTGGGGGGTCAAATGGGTAACTAGATGCTTGGCTCTGAAGTTTGGGTTTTTTTCAGCGGCTCTACCCAATATGAATTGGCCCACAATGGGAGGCTACACGTCTTTTCGGACAAGGGGGGGGAAAAAAAAATTGATTTTTTTCTTTTCCACGGTTCTACCCTGCATTATATAACAAGGGAACCAGATAGGAGGGTTCTAGTATGGGGTTTGTATAGCCTCCGAACTCAGAAATGTGGGTAGGGGGGGGGTGTTCAGGTTGGGGGGGGGTTTGGGTGAAGGTCAATTAATTTGTGTGTTCCTGTTCTGGGGGTGGGTGTAAAGTTTGAGGGGGGTAAACATGGGTAGGGGGGAGAAGAAACTATTCAATTTTGTGTTACATAACGTTAAGGTTTTTTCAAAAACAAAAAAAACCATCGTTATAAAAAAAATTTTATGAGCAGAAATGATTCCATGCTGTCAGGCACCCCCCACTATTTTATTTTTTGGTTATCGCAATTTTATTTAATTCCTAGACTATTTGCGTAATAACGTTTCTGTGTATGGGATGAATGAAATATTAAATCTAGGTCATTGATCAGCACGTTTCATTGAAGAAAGCGTGCCGCGACACAGTAGGCTTTTACTATCAACGTGAAAGCGTTACAATTTGCAGACGAAGCAGAAAACAAGGGGGATTTCGAGTACAGTCATTGTGACAGCACTGTTCTTTTACCATTTTTCTTTTCTTTATTAAATGTATTTGTTAGGCTTTATATTTACCTGATAATTTATATATGTGGATTAGAATATTCCACGACACATGGTACGCAACCAGACGATACGTCAAGGCCTTAAATCCTACCCCCTGCAGACCCAAGTAGAACAGTCCCAATTAAGATGGTTTGGCCATGTCTGCAGAATGGGAGAAGATCGGATACCACGACAAGCATGGGAAACAAAGAGCCAAGGATCCAGACCCCGAGGACGACCCAGAGTCAGCTGGGAGGACAACATTAGACAATCTTCGAAGGACCGAGGACTAGAATGGAACCAGGCCAGGAGGAAGACAGCCGATAGGATAGTCTGGCGCTGAGGAATACTAAATTTCCAGACTAAGTAATTCGAAAGCATCCTAAGTGCAGTGTCCATTCAAACTGTGCCAGGAGATTGTGTTCCCAAAAGTTACTTTGGGGTAAGTGTAAACATTTATTTTACAAATGTGAATTTGATATGTTTTCCTTGCTAAGTGATTATATTTGAGGCTGGCAACCTCAACATATGAAAATAGTATGTTCTTAAACCACTACAGCATGCGCTGGTGTTTGTTTTATACTAATTCGCTTAGAAACACGAACGCAACAGCAACCCCAGACTCCGACTGGAGCAGTGATGAGGGATGATTACATCATATGTGCCTCGAGTGTATAATATCATTTTGTGAGATGTATGTACCTTGTTAATTGTAATTCCTGAAAATCATTGCTTTCGCGCTGTCCAAGCCCATATTTTCCCAGTTTTATTCCCAGAAGAACATTGGTGATTTATAATCATCTTCCCTGAGTTACGCTGTGTATACTCAAGAATATAATTATTCAGAGAGGCTAACATTGGTGGGTGCACAGCGAGACAATGCGCCTGCTAATTTGCAGCCTAAAAGTGTACTTAGCAGAGCTATTTGTTCTTTTTATTTTTGTCTACAGTTCGTGGAACGAAGCTATCCGACTGTTCATAGAACAAAGCTATCAGACTGTGAAGTGTCATCATTACAGAAGAATTGACGAAACCACGACTGTAGTACTCACTTATACCAGCTAAGTGCTTGTAAAAGGCACCAGCAAAAGGACAACATTTTGTTAATATCCTCAAATCAAGTCTCTATGGAGATAAAACTGTCATCTAAAATTAACCATCATTTCATCTCTATTTTAACCTGTTAAAACTAATTGATTATTAAATTTGTTACATGTTATTTTAAAACATAACAACCATAGTTGATTCAGTTATTATATGTATGAAAGCAAACGTATGAGCAAGACTCTTTAATATATATACACTTAGACATATCTTTACATATATAGAGCTAATTATTAGAAAAGAATTTCGCTAGATTTAGACAAGCTGGGGGCTTGAACGGGATAAAACCATTGCTTAATTCTTCACAAAAGGCGACGGATCAGATATAAGTTAACAATTGCTCTGCCCTATGCAGCATTGTTCTTGACTTCTGAAAATATCTTGTGAACACTCCCTTGAGATAGAAGCGTCATTACCCGTCTATTTGCAACTCTGCCAAGAGTAATCGTGTGCGAAGGTAGACACCTTTGACGACCCATTTTAAAAACTCTTGCGTTTTGGCCACTGGTGGACCACTACTGCAGAGCTAAGGGGAGGCAATCCGTGACAATATTTAAAAGTTTAGAAATAATTGAACATAATCCGACAGAAGCAGTTACGATATTTACAGATTCACTATCATTACTACAAGCACTAGAACACGAAGGTAAATGCAGCTGGCCAGACATCAAGGAACAAATTCTTTCAATCAATACGAGTATATCATTAGGAAACAGAGGCTGCAGTGCGAGGCTAGTGTGGGTTCCAGCACACGTAGGTGTAGCTGGTAACGAGTTAGAAGATCTGATTGCCAAAAATGGAAGAATAAGTAGAAAACTATGTAAGAGCAGGGCTTGGAAAATCGGAAATTAAAAGCCAAGTGAAGCTAATTATAAACGAGGAATGGAAGACAACATGGAAGGAAAGTAGTAAAGGCAGACACGCGTTCAAACTTTTTGAAAGAACCAACAAGGACGTGCCAGGTCAGAGAAGAACTTAAGGTACCATTGAACAAAAAGTTGTGGCGTCTCCGTCTAGGTGCAGCATACTTTATGATAGAGGAACCACACTGCCAAGAATGCCAGGAAGAAATAATATAGACCGCTACACTGCAAAAAATACGCTCAACAGAGGCATTAATTACAAGTGATAGGGTGTTAAGTATATATGCCTCAGGGGAAGTACAATTTATATTAAAACGTTTATACGATTGTCGTCTTAACTCTAAGATGGTTTGGCCATGTCTGCAGAATGGGAGAAGATCGGCTACCACGACAAGCATGGGAAACAAAGAGCCAGGGATCCAGATCCCCAGGACGACCCAGAGTCAGCTGGGAGGACAACATTAGATAATCTTTGAAGGACCGAGGACTAGAATGGAACCAGGCCAGGAGGAAGACAGCCGATAGGATAGTCTGGCGCTCTCTCTTCCAAACCTCTGCACCTCACGGTAGAAGGGGAACGACTAAGTAAGTAAGTCGTCTTAACTCATTATGGCGAAACCAATGAGGTATTTCTGACATTAAAATCCGATATGCGATGGTGTCACGGGTTGCCTTCCCTTGCTCTGCAGTGATGGTCCAACAATAACAAAACCTAGAGTATCTAATGTGGGTCTTCAAAGGTATCTACCTTCGCACAAGATTACTCTTGGCAGAGATGCAGATAGAAGGATGATGATGCTTCTACCTTGAGGGAGTATTCACAAGATATTTCAGAAGTCAAGAACAATGCTGAATGTGTCTTAGCAATGTTAACTTTTATCTGCCCGCCGCCTTTTGTGAAGAGGTATTATATAATTTAATTTAGCTCGTACAAGTCCCCAACTGAATTAACAGTAAAATTCTTCTTATTGGCTCTATATAGATATATATTAAAGATACTGATTCATACGTGTGCACTTCTCTCTGTAATAACTAAATCAACTATGAATTTGTAAACAACATATAATAAATTTAATGATCAATTACTTTTGAACAAATGTAAATAAAAAAGAGCTGGTGATTAATAAAATGTATGTGTCTTCATAGAAAAGATGTCGGCTTTAGAAAGCTTAATGTTGAAAAGAAAAAAAAAACGAAGTTCTTCTGTATTTGGCCTGCTAGAAATGCCACTTAGCTGCCGAAACGCTGAAGTGTGGATGCTGCTGTTTCCGTCAATTCGTCTCTGTGGCAAGGGCACGTCTCCAGATCAGTTCAAGAGGTAACCTCTCATTGTAAAGGCAGGTATCTTCACAACCTGCGGAACGTTCGTTTCCAGTGTCAATCACAAGCTTTGAGCCACAAAACAGTAGTACAACTGGTGTCGTAGAGTAGTACTTCAAATGGTCTCTTCGAATCGTACCACAAACTTTAGAGGAAATAAAAGAACAAAACCAGTGCTAAGTCTTTGCTTTCCTGATATTAATCAGGCGTCTTTCCTGCTGTCCGTCAACCTATTCCTCTGTCGGAATTTTTTAATCTCCCTGAGCGTACATCAAATAACTCAAGGGATATGATGAACAATCACCATTCTTTTAGTTAATTTAATTGAAAAATTGCGACTGGACAGCGGCAAGTGCAATAGCTTGTGACTGAGTGAACATGTTTAAGTATACGTACAACGTATTACAAATGATAGTAAATATATACATATGATGTCATCGTCATCCACTCCCTGCTCCACTTGGATTCTGGGGTTACCTCTGCTTTTTTTTCCCTGTGAGAACTAGCACGAAGCAATCACTAGCGCTTTGCTGTGGTGGTTCATGAATATATAATTTTCACATGCTGAGGTTTCCAGCCTCGTATGGACCTGTATAACCATCAGCAAGTTCAAACATGTCAAATTCAAAGTATATAAAATATGTTACAACTCACCCCAATAGGGAAGATAGTTTTCTTGCTCAGTTGAATAGTTTCAACAACTTAATAAAGATGCATCGAACACGCGTCAGGGGTATTATTTCTAGTTAGAATCCTTCTTTGACTTTGTGAGTAGGTCCTGTAGGAGTCCGGTTTCCGTATTAAATTGGTAGATTTTCCTTGCAGTAGTGTTCAGAAGGAGCTCGGATACGTGTTTTATCCGGTCCTATAAGATCAGAATCCTAACTCTATTCTTTGCTGGCTTCAGTCCGAGCTGTCTATTTTGACGATTCTGGAATGCAGTGTGTTTTACCCTCCGAATTTGCTCGGTTATATTGCAGTTTTCCTGCCCACGCTTCTACCTGGCGTTTCCGACAAACTTCCAGTCATAATAAATGTTTATTTCTGACTCTAATGTGGTCCAGTCCATGAACAAGAATGTCGGGAAGGGGGGGGGGGTGGAAAGGGGAGGGGGAGGGGGGTCAGTTATTTACTTTCCCCCGCGTGTTTTAAAATATCATTTTAAAATTTAAACACTTGACCTTTTCTCCCATGTATGGCCGACTTCTTCCGTCACTCTTAGGTAACCTTTCGATTTTTAACCTGCCTGGAGATAGTGTCCTCGCTAATTTGTCTACCCAGATGGGTTTCTCTGTAAAACATATCGCTGCACCCAGACACTTTCCCATACAACATCTAGTCTTCCTGTTGTATTATCTGCCCAAGTGTCTGAACACGTTTATAGTGAACAATGCGCCTAGACGGACATGCTGGTCTTGGCGGAAACGGATTACATAAAAGTCGACAATCATTTTCCCGTTTACAGTAGAAAATCAATCTGGTTCAACAACTTAAGTGATTACAATTAATCCTTAAGGGTGATCAATTAGCCATGAAATGACACTATTGCAGTATACACAGAGGTCATCCGATGATTGAGGCGTGGCGATGGGGCAGGTTTATGTGCGTAAAATGAAGAAATAAATGGAGAAAGTAGGAGGGAAAGAAAGGGAGCAAAGGACACAATCAAATTCCATCACAGATGGTAGTGTGGAAACTGCATGTTGAATGCACAAAGCCAATGAAAGACAGATACATTTCAGCTGCACACAAAGAAGAGACATCTTTCAATCTAGAACACACTTAGTTATTACAACCAAACATGGTTTACGCACCATCCTATGGAAACCGATGCAGTTTGTCAGACTCTGGTCGCTTTCCTTGCTATACTTCCTCAAACACATTCCTTCCCCGTTCACAACGAGATATAAAAAAATCCTAATAATCAGTAGGTCATATTGTATAAGGGGATTGAAACGGTAGCCTAGATGTCTATATGACCGTAGATAATGGGTTGCAATTTATATTAGCTTCATTCGTTATATTTTGTATTTCTTTGATATAATAAAATACATGCATTCTTCTTTCAGTGCAAGCTATTTTAGCATGTAAAAAATAAAAAAGTAAAAAAAAGCCAAACGATTTTATTTACGCCAAAGAATTGTTTTAAAAAGCCGCAAAAAATAAACAGCCAAACCAATTTTTCGACGCCAACCAATGTTTTTAAAAAATCCAGAAAAATACCAAATAGCGAACTCATTTTTTTTTCACGGGAAGCAGTTAAACAAAAGCCAGATTTGCGGAATTTGGCGCCAAAAAGCCAAATTGGCAACCCTGCGTGTTGCATAAATTTTTAAATCATCTACTATATGAACAAACTTTTTTGTGTACTTAGCAAATATTTGCCAACACCGGCCGTCTTTTAAACTTAGTTAACAAAATATGCCAAAAACCTTAGGCTTATCAAATATCGGAACATGTTTCTAATTTGAAATAAATCGTTTTAAAAAAGACATTATAACGAGCGATTATCAGTTGAATCAATTTATCAGTTACAGAACATTAAGTGCAACATAAATTCTTTTATATCAAAAGAATACTGTATGGTAACTATGTACCCCTGTGTTTTTTTTTTTTTTTTTTTTTTACCTTTTGACAAGATATGCAAACTCCTGATACCGAGAAACTTTTAATTCACAACTTTGAGGCGAAGTTTTACGAAGTTAAGAGAATCAAAGCTCCTTGTTGTCGGCCAATGAAATCTTCCTGCAATACCAACATACAACGGCAGATGAACGTAATGTTGGTTTTACAGACTACAAGAAATGTTTTTTCTCTGGTTTTATTTTGTTTCTTTTCAACTAAGCTGCCTCAAACAATGCCAATGAAACAGGGGATGAGAAGAAGACGCTAGCGATGAATATGGTACACACAGAGGGAAAAAGTTTCCTTGCTCTGCAATCCCTAGCGTAAGAGAGATACAGGGACACAGAAAAACACATGATGACAAGAAATGAGAACAGGAATGAGAAAAGGCATGGACAGTCTATCAGCTGATGTTGCGTGACAGTAGGACTTGACATACGTTTGTTGAAAGCGTGTTGTTTTAGTGTGAATATGGCAACGTGGACATAATATTTACAGTTTGAAATAAGCTGATGATATTCTTAATAGCAAGTGAAATAGTAAGTGAAAAAGAATGATAGGAAATTATGAAACAATGGCGACAAAGTTACAAATAAAGGGCTGACCCAAAATAGCAAAAAGGCAGAAGTAAATGATCATCTTGAAGAAAATGACTCACCCGAATGCATCAGTAAAATAAATGGCACAGCTTTGAAACAGATTTATAGATTCAAATATCTGGGCACTTTAATAACGTCACATAGAAGATGTATCTCAGAGGCGTAGAAAAGACGAGTTTAAGGAAAAGCAGCGTTCCACAAAATAAATAAGATTTGATGCACCACATTTTTGTTAATGGAAGTAAGGAAGAGAGTTTTTCAGTATTACATAAAGCCAAGAGTCATTGAATGATCACTAATTAAATAATTTTTTTGACCGGCGAGGAGATAGTAGATATATAAAAGTTGGTAGACTGGAATTCGCCACGCTGAATATGAAATGGTAAAGTCAAGGATGGTAACTTAGTGTTGAAAAGGTCGATACTGCAAACACAGCACGGGTTTTTGAGACTGATATAAGGGTCAAGTATCAGCCCAACCAGCTGTCTCCATGGTAACACATCGGGTGCTGGGTGTCGCTAAATCCTAGCATCTGACTGTCCCCAACTCCGATACCCAGGATTTGAGGTGACTGAAATCTTCCTATTCCGGCGCTACCCTCCCCTCTGTACACTGGTTATGGATACACAAGTACCTCTCCACGGACACGTAATGATAAGGATAATATTAGTAATAATAATGATCACACTATTTAAGAAAAACGAGATAAAAATAAATTGTCTAGACGTTAAAACACATAATAAAAAAAAAATAAACACACCATGAACAAAAGTAACTATACATTAAAAAAAAAAGCAAAAACCCCTATTAACTAATCATAAAGCAACGAAAAACAATAACATAATAGAAGAAGTAAGCAATCAACAAATTCACGGTAATTTGTCATCACAAACAGCAACCAATAGTAAATGACAATATGTATTTTAATATATCACAAACAGCAACCAATAGTAAATGACAATATGTATTTTAATATATCACAAAATTGAAAATAAAATAAATACCCTAATTACAACCGACAATTATGTTGAACAGGGTAGACCAATATGGTGGATGAGCGGAGGTAAATATCATCTGATGCTAGTCCACTCTCCTCCCATTTCTGTTAAATAAACTAACAAAACAAAAGATTCGCCACACTATCATGACCATTTCGCCACTTGTATCAATTGGCGACACGATTGCCCACGCTAGGTCTAATATTTTACGAGTGGAAATGTGAAATCGCATGCAAAACCATGGACCCTATTATCTCCACTTACATATAGAGCCTACGAAGGTGAGAGAGTGTGTAGTGTCACTGCAAAACTTTAACAACGCAGGCATTTGCTGAAGCGAAACGAGTTAAGAGAAAGAAAAAAGAAAAGACAAGTGATCGTTTTCTCAATAAAGATTATCACATAAGTGGAATAAAAGCTTTGAGTCAACATTTCAGCAAAAGAAACATTGAAAAATTAATGCAGTACGACTCAAAGAACAGATATTCGTGCTAATACACTTGTGTATAGTTTCTTGTTTACTCCCTTTATCAAGTGTAGCAGACGCTTGTCGTTTCTGTTGTTCTCTATGATTCAGAGCCAAGCAATAGGAATGCCTTGATATCTGAGTTGAAGATTCTTATTTCTGTTTGTTGTGTTTGATTTCTTTTAGATTTCCGTATTTGTTGGAACTAGTATTGGAGATGTTCTCAGTTCCTGGCATTAAAACAATTAAATTCCCCTCTTAATTTTATTTTACAGTGTCATTTTAAGATGGGGGTACATAATGTTGAGCTCCATGGCCACACTCTCTTATCTTTCGTGATGACTGCAGTAAAAGCCTCCTCTTCTCGATTACTTTAATGAGTTCTGGAACCACCCCACTGGTTGCTATATGGACCAAGGAGTATGCTGTCCGCCTCTGGCTTCAGCAAAGCTCTGACCAGGTGCTGCTCAATAACTTTAAGACCACGGTCCCTGAAACAAGAAGGTTGTACCTTCTACGTCAGAACTAATTTACACTCTATTTCTACACTGAGCACAATACATCACAAACATTGAGTTCAGAGCGTTAGGCCAACTGTCAGCTTCATCTGAAATACTTTATACCAGTATTTCCCTCCCTAATGGTTACCACGCCTCTGCAATTCCAGCATTATTTCTGTCTAGTCAATAATCTAGGTGTCAGTGTACTGTTTGGCCATTCCATGCAGTTTTACTTTCCTCCGACACCTTCTGTTCAGGCTGGAGCTCTATAGGCTTTACATCATGTTCGCTACTGAACTACACATATATACAGACATAAATTATCAATTTACATTCAATTTTCATTAAAAGATATTGAATATTTCAAGCTTACCACAATTTATGGAAATAATAAACAGTTTCGTTGACTGGCAATGAATATAGCACAACTCCGATCTGCCGATGTCCCAGGCTTTATTTTATAAAAAAATATACACTGGTGCTCAACGCACTGCTTCTTAGTAGGTTTATTACAAGATGTGGCAATGAACAGACGCTCTGAATTGAGTATATTCGCAGCTCTACCCAATCAAACCATGTCTACACATCTTTTCAAAAAAAATACTCCTTTTCACGTTTCCCCTGACAACACAAGATAGTATTTATAGCCCGACCAATCGTGTTTAGTCTTATATTTGTTGCGCTCCAATCAAATAGGAGTTAACATGGTAGGCTATTTTTGTAACGTAATGTTTTTTTCAAACACGTTATAAAAAAAATTTTATGAGCTGAAATGATTTCATGCTGTCAGGCACCCCCACTATTTTATTTTGGTTATAATTTGGTAATTCCTAGACTATTTGCGTAACGTTTTACATATTCTTTGTCAGCAAACCCTAAGGAACCCAAATATACAAATTTAAAAGAGCTAAGTGGCTGCGTTCAAAATATGTGTTTTCCAAAGATAGTCGTATATTTGTTCTTTATTCCTTTTCGTTGTTTAGAACCACCACCTGTCCTGCCTTTTCCACTGTTATGTCATACTAAAGTCAGGAGCTTAGATGTAAATCAGTAGAATTTCATATTTCCTACTAAGCATTTTTCATATTTTTAAACCTGATTCTTGTAGTAATAGTGTTTCTTTTTCACTGACTATATGAAAAAAAGTTATTGCTAGTGGCCTTACACGCGTGATTTGCGTTACTATAAATCGCGCGACGCGTGTAGTGTTGCATGCTTCCTGCCTTCATTCGTCCCTCTCTCTCTCCTGCTTTATCTGTCTTTTAGTTACGCCGTGTATGGAATGAATGAAATATTAAATCTAGGTCATTGATCAGCTTGCGTATCTCAAGGTTTTTCCAAGAAATACAGTACACGTTTCATTGAAGAAAGCGTGCAGCGACACAGTAGGCTTTTACTATCAACGTGAAAGCGTTACAATTTGCCGACGAAGTAGAAAACAAGGGGATTTCGAGTACAGTCATTATGACAGCACTGTTCTTTTACCATTGCTCTTTTCTTTATTAAATGTATTTGTTAGGCTTTATATTTACCTGATAATTTATATATGTGGATTAGAATATTCCACGACATCTCCCCTCTTAAAACAGACATTATATGTCAGTCCTTTATTCTATATACACATAGAGAAATTTATTATTATTTCTGGGGTTTACGGTGATTCTCATCACACGGATGGCGGCTTAAAAAATCCGCTCCCAAATGTGTTTTTCCAGATATATACTCAATGCTAAAATTATATGGAGCCAAAAGTAAGGACCATCGGAGTAACCTAGAGTTCTCATGCCTAGCCTGTGCTAGAAACGATAAAGGTTTGTGATCCGTTTGCAACTTAAATGCCTTCCCATACAGATAAATATTGAATTTCTTTATTGCCCATATTACTGCAAGACATTCTTTTTTCGCTAGTTGAGTAGTTGATTTCAGCTTTATTCAACTTTCTGCTAGCATATGCCACTGGGCTTAATTCCCCATCCAATGCATCTGATTTCTGTAGTAGAGTTGCACCTAACCCAATATTACTGGCATCCGTTCTTACAATGAATTCTTGACTTAAGTCAGGTAATTTTAAAATAGGTTTGCTTGTGAGCTTTTCCTTCAATTCCTGGTAAGCCATTTCACATTGTGGTGTCCATGTAATGCGATCTGGATGTCCTTTACGTGTCAAATCAGTTAACGGTGCACATATGGAATTACAGTTTTTGATATACTTCTGGTAGAAACCACATAATGAGACAAAGGATCTCACGTCCTTCTTGGTTTGTGGTCTCGGGGCTTTCTTTAGTTTCTCTAAATTCTTTGGGTCAGGGGTCATGTTTCCCTGATAAACTGTGTGTCCCAAAAATTCCAATTCTTTACATCCAACGCAACATTTGGTTGGTCGGGCTGTTAAATTTGCTTCCCCAAGTCGATTAAACAGCATGTTCAGAGAGTCAATGTGTTCCTCAAATGTTTCTGTTGCTATAAGGATATCATCCATGAAATTTGTTATACATGGATTATTCAGAGGGTCCAATAATTTTCTCATCATTCTAGAGAAGACACTAGGCGCATTCTTCAATCCAAATGGCAATCTATTAAACTCATAGTGTCCTTCTGAGGTACTAAAAGCTAGGTATGGTCTAACCTCAGGCTTTACTGGAATCTGATAGTATCCTTTACTCAGATCCACTTTTGAGAAATATTTAGCTTTATTTAGTCTGGCAAACAGCTGATTTGTATCCGGCAATGGATCCACCTGTCCTTCTGTAATAGCATTCAGTCTCCTGTAATCTATACAGAGTCTATGTTCTCCAGAGGGCTTCCTTAAGAGTACAACACCGGAACTATACGAAGATTCACTGTGCGAAATAATTCCTTCCTTCAACAGATAGTCTATCTCTTCCTTTAAAGCTTTCTCCTTAGCAAACGGAATCGAATATGGTTTCATACAGACAGGTGTGGGGTCTATCAGTTTCATATCATATTCCAATAGATTAGTATGCCCTGGTCGGTCTGTTAACACCTCTGCATGATTATTTAGAACCTGTTGCACACTCTCCTTCTGAGTTTTCGTTAAATGTGTACTGATTTTCACCTGTGCTGCTGTCTCACAGGGGTGTAATGGATATTCAAATGATGAAAGTAGTTCCTTTTTCATCTCCATGGCGATGGACAAGGTCAACAAGTGTGTCTTTTCCTGATGTTCTCTTTCCAAATATTTCTTCAGGAGATTCACATGATAGATTTTTTCTTTCCCCTTCTTATCTATCTTATAATTTGTTCTAGACACCTTCTCTAAAACTGTATATGGACCTTGCCATCCAATCTGTAACTTATTCTGACTCCCGGGCAAAAGAAGCAGTACCTTCTCTCCCACAGCCAAATTTCTGTCTTTCGCCTTCCTGTTATAATAGGCAGCATGTTTCTTCCTGGCTTGTTTCAAATTTTCATTGGCAAGTTTCCAGCCAGTTTTTAAACGAGTGGTCAGCTCATTCACATATTGGTATGAAGATGTAATGTTTTCCTCTGCCTTTTCATCAGTCCACGTTCTTAACAAAGCTACATATGGACCTTTAATTTTGTGGACCTATTTGTCCATGCACCGGTATGGTCTCTTCCACTCGAAGCTCTATAGTGATGATTTTTCTTCCCAGAATTATCATGCATAAAACGGCCGCTACCAATTTTTCTTTTGGGGCTTTCTCCCCACTTAAAATTCTTGATGAGAGATTTCCTCTCTACATCCTCTTCCTCCAGTTTGTTTAAGTCCGATTGAGGGATTTTCGGCTTATCCTGGGGTAAGACATCTTTTTGCACTCTCCGCATAGTGGCCATTGTAAAACAGTTAAGTGAAGCTTGTCCGTGAAAAGGGGCTTCCCATTCCATTTGGTCCACTTTATCAAATCTATTTTTCTTTTTATTATCAGGCCTAATTTTGCCCCGTGGCGTGTCCAGGTCCTGATCAATGTTCCCACTTGTGGGTGTTCCCTCATGTGCTATGCTACACCTTTCTACAAAATTCTCAATGTCCCATCTTGCTTTGGGCCAATAATAATTGTGAGCCACCTTTTGAATGATGGTACCTATCTTCTCATGGTCCCCATCTGGTTTCACATGTAGGCTCCTTATTAAGTCTGCCATATATCTTTTAGGAAGTACCAGCTGTCCCTGACCTTTGGATCTAGCTCCAGTCTTCCTATACATCAACTTGTTTTTCATGTAAAAATCTCCCTTGCCTGGAGTTGTATGACAAGTTGACAATTTTCTGAAACAAGGCTTGAGTGTTTTATCCCCAGCCTGTGCCTTCCTCATCTCTTCTGGAGTGGTATCCAACATAATATCCTCCTCCTTTCTTGAGGTCGACCTGACCTGAAGGGTGGCCATATACACAGGTTTCCTTCTGCAATGGTCAGTGTCATGATTGTTCATCTGACAATTCTTACACCACCTTTTTCCTTGGTTGAAAGATTTTCTTTCATCATATTTCCTTTCATCGAATTGTGGGAATTTATTTTTATTTTCATACCGTGGCCTATCAAATTGGTGCTTACCTTTATTTTGATCCCTAGGATCAAATTTATTAAAGTTCTGTGGTGCCCTAAAGTTATCCACTTGTTTCTTTTTATTACCTGTTACCTCTGCTTGAGCTGCTTGATACCTTTCAGCAACATTTAGCAACTCACCCAGCCTCTCTGCACCTTGTTCCATGAGAAACTTTCTCATGTCTGGAGCCATGGACTCTCTTAGTTGCTCTATAAGGACCATTTCCTTAAGATCTTGGGTTTTCCCCAGAGAAGTCCATTTCTCCAAGTATGTCTCTATTCGTGCAGAGAACTGGTGATAGGTTTCACCTGACAGTAGTTTAGCATTCCTAAATTTTTTCCTATAAAATTCTGCATTCTTTTCATATCTTAACAAAAGAGCCTGCTTTAGCATGTCATAGTTTTCCTGATCACTTCTGCTCATTTTTGCAAAAACTTCATAAGCTGCCCCACGAAGTCCTTGAGATAACTTTAAGCTCCACCTTTCTCTCTCTAACCCATATGTGGTAGCTAATAGTTCATACCTATTTAGATAGCTCTCTATATCATCGTCTTTCTCAACAAAATGATCTAAATGAAAATTCATAGCTGAGGTTGAGGCTCCTTGGCTAGCAGTGGCATCAGAGGCAAAGGGACTGGCACCATTTTCAGGAGCATGGCCCTGAAACTCAAACTCCCTTAGTCGTAACTCATGTTCCCTTTGTAATCTCTTCTCCTCCTTTTCTGCTTCCCTTTCTGCAGCTAATCTCTTCTCTTCTCTTTCTGCAGCCTGTCTTCTTTCCTCGGCTTCCAATGCTTTAGCCTCTTTGTCAGCCTCAATCTGCAACCTCTTAGCCTCAGCCTCAATCTGCAACCTCTTAGTCTCAGCCTCTAATTTTCTTTCGGCCTCTTTTTCTAATCTTCTTTCTTCCCGTTCAATATATTTGTCACATTCCGCAGTGACATAAGAAATCATAATTTGCCCGTCCATTCCTAACTCTTTCGCAGTCTGTACAGCAGCAGATCGAAATTTTGCCAGGTCGGCCATTGTCTAACAGATAAATGTCTAAAATATGTAACTAAACAATTTTATCTATGACTAACTAACTTAGGACAACACAGGCACTGTGAGCTCAACCTTATTTATTTTCACCCAAGGATACCTTTTAATTCTTATTATTCCCTGAAGTGAATTACCCCCAATATTTGTAATAGGGAAAGATTCAAAATCCCGGACGAGCCCCCAATATATGTGGTGAAGTGGGATGTTATAAATATTTATAGGGACTTAGTGTACTGACTGAGATCAGCTGTGAAGGTATCTATATCTCATAAGAGTAGTGTATTATAGATAACCTTACTTGCTGCCACATATGTATACCTCAGTCAGAATTATTCTGGAATAGTGTGATGACTACGTTATTTGTCTAGGGTATGTGTATGATGAAGTGTAAGTCATAACAACAACAGACAGATAAACAATTTAATTTATTCCACCACACTTGACAACACTGTGACACTCACATACATAAAACACTCTACGAGGATATCTTAAAGGAGTCACTGATAACTTTTCAAATAACAATATGTATTCAGTGCTGCCATGAATGTATATGTGTCCTGATTCAAATACAAAGGGAACCAGGAATCACAATCAATTTTAATTACAAGTTATATGTACAGAATTTATCAATATGAATCTTGTAGTGACATATATTATTAATAGTATCCTATGTGTGTCAGTTGTGTAGTAGTAATCTGAGGTAATACTGGTTTTGTTTTGTTCAAGCTCTGTTGGTATTTGTCATCATGACTTCAATAGTTTGTCTTTGTTGGAACTAGTATTGGAGATGTTCTCAGTTCCTGGCATTAAAACAATTAAATTCCCCTCTTAATTTTATTTTACAGTGTCATTTTAAGATGGGGGTACATAATGTTGAGCTCCATGGCCACACTCTCTTATCTTTCGTGATGACTGCAGTAAAAGCCTCCTCTGCTCGATTACTTTAATGAGTTCTGGAGCCACCCCACTGGTTGCTATATGGACCAAGGAGTATGCTGTCCGCCTCTGGCTTCAGCAAAGCTCTGACCAGGTGCTGCTCAATAACTTTAAGACTACGGTCCCTGAAACAAGAAGGTTGTACCTTCTACGTCAGAACTAATTTACACTCTATTTCTACACTGAGCACAATACATCACAAACATTGAGTTCAGAGCGTTAGGCCAACTGTCAGCTTCATCTGAAATACTTTATACCAGTATTTCCCTCCCTAATGGTTACCACGCCTCTGCAATTCCAGCATTATTTCTGTCTAGTCAATAATCTAGGTGTCAGTGTACTGTTTGGCCATTCCATGCAGTTTTACTTTCCCCCGACACCTTCTGTTCAGGCTGGAGCTCTATAGGCTTTACATCATGTTCGCTACTGAACTACACATATATACAGACATAAATTATCAATTTACATTCAATTTTCATTAAAAGATATTGAATATTTCAAGCTTACCACAATTTATGGAAATAATAAACAGTTTCGTTGACTGGCAATGAATATAGCACAACTCCGATCTGCCGATGTCCCAGGCTTTATTTTATAAAAAATATACACTGGTGCTCAACGCACTGCTTCTTAGTAGGTTTATTACAAGATGTGGCAATGAACAGACGCTCTGAATTGAGTATATTCGCAGCTCTACCCAATCAAACCATGTCTACACATCTTTTCAAAAAAAAATACTCCTTTTCACGTTTCCCCTGACAACACAAGATAGTATTTATAGCCCGACCAATCGTGTTTAGTCTTATATTTGTTGCGCTCCAATCAAATAGGAGTTAACATGGTAGGCTATTTTTGTAACGTAATGTTTTTTCAAACACGTTATAAAAAAATTTTATGAGCTGAAATGATTTCATGCTGTCAGGCACCCCCACTATTTTATTTTGGTTATAATTTGGTAATTCCTAGACTATTTGCGTAACGTTTTACATATTCTTTGTCAGCAAACCCTAAGGAACCCAAATATACAAATTTAAAAGAGCTAAGTGGCTGCGTTCAAAATATGTGTTTTCCAAAGATAGTCGTATATTTGTTCTTTATTCCTTTTCGTTGTTTAGAACCGCCACCTGTCCTGCCTTTTCCACTGTTATGTCATACTAAAGTCAGGAGCTTAGATGTAAATCAGTAGAATTTCATATTTCCTGCTAAGAATTTTTCATATTTTTAAACCTGATTCTTGTAGTAATAGTGTTTCTTTTTCACTGACTATATGAAAAAAAGTTATTGCTAGTGGCCTTACACGCGTGATTTGCGTTACTATTAATCGCGCGACGCGTGTAGTGTTGCATGCTTCCTGCCTTCATTCGTCCCTCTCTCTCTCCTGCTTTATCTGTCTTTTAGTTACGCCGTGTATGGAATGAATGAAATATTAAATCTAGGACATTGATCAGCTTGCGTATCTCAAGGTTTTTCCAAGAAATACAGTACACGTTTCATTGAAGAAAGCGTGCAGCGACACAGTAGGCTTTTACTATCAACGTGAAAGCGTTACAATTTGCCGACGAAGTAGAAAACAAGGGGATTTCGAGTACAGTCATTATGACAGCACTGTTCTTTTACCATTGCTCTTTTCTTTATTAAATGTATTTGTTAGGCTTTATATTTACCTGATAATTTATATATGTGGATTAGAATATTCCACGACACCCCAGCATTACAGCCAGGGACATGCTACTGCCACAGAATTTGACGATTTACGGAACAGTCAACAACACCCTTGGAAACCAACAGTGATGGAACCCAACACCAACAACAAATCATCATCAACACCTGGCTTGTTAAGTTTCCAATCCCCTCTCGCCTTCCTTTAAACTACAGCCAATCAAAATCTTGGTACCTTTTAGTCCTATTTACCCAAAGCTTTTTTCAAAATATGTCATGAAAAAATTAAGCAGGCGTGATCTTTTTTCTCGTCAGTCCGTCTTATCATACATAATATTATTGCCATTATTTTGGTTATTTTTTGTACTAGTGGGTAACTGACACCATATTATTGCTCAGGACATCATAAGGCATCCGAATATATAATTTTTATGGCCCTATGTATTTTGGTTCATAATTCCATATTTTTTTTTAGTTTTGTATCGTAATTTGAAAATTGCCCAAGGCTATGTTGCTCGAGTTGGCTTTTTTTTTAAAATCAACGCGAGACGGCGTTCCCTAGGTTCTGTCTTTCCATCCCTCCCCTCTTTTATTCTTTCACTCTCGTCTTGGCAATCCGACTTGACCTTGCAAAAGTGTTACTTTAATCTCAAGGACGAATTTTTCGAAAAGACAGTATCTTTCATTCGGCTATTAGGTTTATCAGAATCGACATGCGGGCGGGCGTAGGCGAATAGGCCGCTGGACTCAATTTTTATTTTCTATCCTATTTTTGACTTTATGCTCTACAATATTATCTAATTTAGCTATTGTATTGAGAATATCGTCACACTGCAAGACGACCTTATGTTGGGCCAAACTTGACTCACAGACATCGTCAGCAGCGCCTGCAATGGGCAGAGCAACATGTCAGATGGACTAGACTGCAGTGGAATGCTGTCTTATTCACAGACGAGAGCAGATTCAACATATCCTTTGCTGATGGACGTATGCGGATTCGGCGACGGTGTGGAGAGCGCTTTGCAGATTGCTGTGTTCGTTAGCACAACCGATTTGGAGGTGGCAGTATTCACATTTGGGGAGGATTCAGTTTTCACCATCGCTTGCCTCTTCACGTCTTCCGTGGAAATATTCATGCTGTGACATATCGAGATGAGGTTCTGGATGCATTGGTTGCTCCTGCGTTCACAAATTATCCAGACTTGCAGCTTCTCCAGCAGGATAACGCACGTGCGCACACCGCATGCATTACGCAGCAATATCTACAGCAGCAGAACATTGTGACGATTGATTGGCCTGCCCTATCACCAGACATGTCCCCTATAGAACATCTGTGGGACGAGCTTGGACGCAGAGTCTACAGGCAAGGTTCTCCAGCTAATCTGCAACAGCTCGAAGCTGCTCTTACACGTGAATGGGACTTGATTCCCCGGAATTTCCTTCAGAGACTTGTGCTTTCCATGCGGAGCTGCTGCCAAGCTTGTTTGCAAGCACACGGTGGACATACCAGATACTGAGGATAGTGTGAATGAATTTTTTTATTGGTTGCATTTTTGGTTTTCTCCCTTGCCTGCACAGAATGCAATGAATTTCATAACAATCAAATGTACAAATTAATGACCAGCATGGATTCATAGGAAAATAAATAAAAATTCCAAATATGTAAACTTGTAAACACTTATATTTACATTTCACACTCTGTTCCTGGATTATACAGGTGGTGCGTTTTTAATGTATATATAAAGTATGTGACCGCATCCGGCAGGGATGTTTCTTCACGTGCTATACGGCTTTCATTTGTTGCTTTTACTCTCAAAGTTTGCCATTTGTCTGTGTATTTTCAGACCCAAATCACTATTCTCATTGTATCTTACATCTGTATGTATGATTACTGTTATGAAACAGAAGAGCCAGGCCACCTGCAAAATCTACATCGTCAAGCTGTTTTGTCAGAGTCTGCTTAATTCCTGTCTGGTGACTGATGCTCTTTTTTTAAATCCAGTCTACAGCCTGTAATAGTTACAAGAGGCAACTATGCCGCTCTTCAGGTTTTATCTCAAAGAGTTATTTATATATGTTATGCTTCTTATGTGTTCCTTATTAGATCATTTATTTATTCAGAGCCAAGTAGATATTATTCTAGTGTGCTATAGTGTCGTGGTGAAATAGATAATATAATATAAATAACAATATTGGGACTATCTTAGAGATATTTTACTCTGTCTCTCAAATATGCATAGATGTAACAGAGCTCTAAAGACTTATCCAGCGCCTCTCAGAAAAAAAAATATATGTGGTTCGTTAGATATGTGCAATGCCGTAATAGATAAGATTACTGAGGTTTAAGAAAAGGTAACTTCTACTAGCTATAGATGACTGAAAAAAGAGCTAATAGAATGTTAGTATTCCTGCCACCAACTTTAATACTTAAAAGAATAGATATAGCTCCCAGACATGTGCTGTCAAACACAAAAATACATGTAGGACTGGCCTGGAAGCACGGAACGTATGACTCTAAGTCTCAATTTAAACACATATCTACACACACACACACACACACACACATATATATATATATATATATATATATATATATATATATATATATGTGTGTGTGTGTGTATATATAGCAGAGACAAGATTGACAGACGTGGGCCACATAAAAAGAGACAAATACAGTTAATACACACTTATATGCCCATGTGGAGAAAAAATGCGAAAGATGAGTAGGAATATGGATTTTTAAAAGCTCGAAAAACAGTATTTTAGCTCTGCATAGATGGAGAGCCCCCTTGGATGGCGAGGAATGAACAGTTTGCCAAACTCTACTTACTCCTATCTTGGGACCAGATGTGACGATCCTTTAAATGCAAGCCAAGCTGGGGAAGCTGGAGTTCATGACTTCAACTCAACACGTTTCGGAATGGCAGAAGAGCCACAGGAAAAGCCTAGATCTACAGTGTAGACAATACCAAGGAGTTTTCAACTTGTTATTGGCTGCTAAAGAGCGAGAAGCTCAGCAGCATGGCGGATCTACTATGAAACTAATGAAGCTTAATTTAGCACGCTGCCGTCGACATATGTCGACGAAGGTAACCTATGCTCTCCCAGCTGTTGTCGACATATGTTGACTGCGGATATCTTCGTTTTCTAGCATTAGGATGTGTGTACACGTGATATCATCCCCGGATGTTAAGTTTTAAACTTATCTGGGAGAGAGTTAGCTTCCGTTTCCGATTTTTATTTAGGGATGTAGCCATTCGCGTTTATTTTCTGTGAATTTTTTAAATCGAAATGAATCGGCATCGAACACGCGGCCATTTTCGCTCTAATTTTATTGGATTCTGACGCCATGCGGTGGGGATGAGATTTTTGTCTTTATAAGCGCTGATATCTGTTCTCAGAATATGTTTGATGGCCGAGATGGAAACGAAAGTAGAATGGCATTGCTAAGTATGTATAATTTTAGGGGTTAGGATTAGGTTTATCGGAAAGGTTTAGGGTTACGGCCGAATGTCACTGCTGACGAGGGCGTTTGTTGCTTTGCTACTGATGATGGGTGTAACGAAAAGATCGTCATTTGATTTGTATTGGTCTATTGGTCAAATGACTTTCATTGAGATGCAAGGGATATGGACTGTTCGTTTGTTGGTCATTTTTTTAAAAATGTGTTAAAATTTTAAAATTAAAAAAAAATTTTTTTTAATTTTTTTAAATTTTTTTTCTCGTTTTTTTCATCTTTCCTTTCCTCTCTTCCTATCACATCTAACATGTACACAAACAAAACTTATATCATCAGATTCACCATTCATTTATGTATATAACTTCCAAAAATGATAGAAATTGACCAAGAAACACAAAAACTATAGACATTACAAGTCACCCACTATAAAAACGGGACGCTGTGAAAAAGAATGCAGCTGCAGGCGACAATTTTCGCCAAAGAATGCAGCGTGCTAAAGGTTAAGCTTCAGGGCCCCTAATCCCGAATGGGTCCCAAAAGCGACTTTAGTCCACATTGCTTAATAATTTTGGGTCTACTGTATGAGAAGGGGTTTTTTTAAAAATAATAATATTAATAATATAGTGTAATTCAATACAAAATAATAGTTAAAATTAAAATTACAAGGTTATTAAAGTATCATGTAGGCTAGCCGTAACACGAAAAAAACGCTTTCTCAGAAAGTAGATCTAAAATTTTTTCCTTTCAAAGCATGCGACAATAGTCGCACGACTCAAATTGATTAATTTTTTGTTGTATATATTTCAACAATCCCAAAGTTTGAGAGTCAGTACCACAGATGTTGTAAAGGTGGAGTGTCGCGATAAGTTGGCTGTTCTGCTGTGGCTAATGTAATTTTTTTCCGTTTTCAACAGAGGTCAAGACCCTATAGGAATAACAATGAGTTCACGAAAGTACTTAAGTGGAAACCAAAAACGCAAACTCAAGAAAAAGCGATCTGACGAAATCTCTAAATGTCAAAAACTAACACACTATACTAAAGCACATTAAAAACGCACCACCTGTATAATCCAGGAACAGAGTGTGAAATGTAAATATAAGTGTTTACATATTTGGAATCTTTATTCATTTTCCTATGAATCCATGCTGGTCATTAATTTGTACATTTGATTGTTATGAAATTCATTGCATTCTGTGCAGGCAAGGGAGAAAACCAAAAATGCAACCAATAAAAAAAATTCATTCACACTATCCTCAGTATCTGGTATGTCCACCGTGTGCTTGCAAACAAGCTTGGCAGCGGCTCCGCATGGAACGCACAAGTCTCTGAAGGAAATTCCGGGGAATCAAGTCCCATTCACGTGTAAGAGCAGCTTCGAGCTGTTGCAGATTAGCTGGAGAACCTTGCCTGTAGACTCTGCGTCCAAGCTCGTCCCACAGATGTTCTATAGGGGACATGTCTGGTGATAGGGCAGGCCAATCAATCGTCACAATGTTCTGCTGCTGTAGATATTGCTGCGTAATGCATGCGGTGTGCGCACGTGCGCTATCCTGCTGGAGAAGCTGCAAGTCTGGATAATTTGTGAACGCAGGAGCAACCAATTCTTCCAGAACCTCATCTCGATATGTCACAGCATTAACATTTCCACGGAAGACGTGAAGATTCAAGCGATGGTGAAAACTGAATCCTCCCCAAATGTGAATACTGTCACCTCCAAATCGGTTGTGCTGACGAACACAGCAATCTGCAAAGCGCTCTCCACACCGTCGCCAAATCCGCATACGTCCATCAGCAAAGGATATGTTGAATCTGCTCTCGTCTGTGAATAGGACAGCATTCCACTGCAGTCTAGTCCATCTGACATGTTGCTCTGCCCATTGCAGGCGCTGCTGACGATGTCTGTGAGTCAAGTTTGGCCCAACATAAGGTCGTCTTGCAGTAAGGCCTGTATCTCTGAGTCGTCGTATGACTGTCATTCGAGAGACTTGCCCACGTTTACCCACTATTGCTCTTGCTGTTTGACTTGCCGGGAGAGAACGATTCCTTAGGTGACTCAGCACATTATGACGATCTTGCGCAGGGGTAGTAACTGGTGGTTGGCCACTCCGAAGTCTATCCCGGGCACTGCCAGTGGTTCCGTAACGTTCATTGAGACGTACAATAGTGTTGTGGTGGCAATTCTTCCTTCTGGCAATAGTCCGCGAGCTCATTCTGGTTTCCAACATAACAATGGCTCGTTGGCGGTCGTTTTCAGATAGTCGTGGCATTTCAAGCACATGTTCTGGGTGTTTTGTCTCAACGGCCTTTTTATACCGAGTATACTGCCACGACGCGTACGCATTTTCAGGGTCATAGCTGTTGGGAATCGTGTTGCACGTGTAACTTTCATTGTTTTCATGTAGTCTGTACACAAACCCGTTGGTTGTATCATGCACTTTCCATTCCAGCAGCCATTCGCTCTCTACCTCATGACAAACACGGGGACAATCCATTCCCACACTTTTTTTTCCAGCTTCTCGGCATCAGTATAAATAATAGTGGTGCGTTTTTAATGTGCTTCAGTATATTTGGCAATGTCAAGTTTGTCGACACCTACAGTTGAAACAAGGCAAGCAAACACCATTAAAGCCACTGACATTGCACAAACTGTGGGAGCTCTTTCTAGCAATATTCAACCCACTGTTGGCGCATTTGATACACACGACGATCACAGTGGTCAACATGAAAGTACCGCGGAACAAGCAGAAACATAAAACAGGAAGCGAATTCAGTGGTTTCAAAGAATACAGTGACCTCGAAAATTGGCCCATAACAGATGATAATGATTTCATACAGAATTGTTTAATGCAAGACATAGGTTTTTTTTTCAAAATAAAAAACCAGATGATGTATATACCGAATCAAGCAGGGTTTACAAGGAGCAAAACAGAAGTTTCTCAAACAAATATTTTGAAAAAAGATTGAAAAATGGCCAGACTGTGATGAGATCCTGGTTAGTTTACTCAAAGAGCAAAGGCTGTATATACTGTTTTAGTTTGCAAACTCTTTTCTAAATGCCAAACATCACTTACAACAGGAGGGTTTTTTTACTGGATGAATGAACTCAGAACTCTGGGGAATCATGAAGACAGCATGGAACATAAGAGGGCGATGTTGTGTTGGATAACAAGAAAGTCAAATAAAAATACTGTGGAACAGCAACTTGAAGAACAGGTGACAAAAACCATACAGTACTATTTTGAAGTACTGAAAAGAGTTGTAGCTGTTATAAAGTTTTTAAGTGAAAGAGGTTTGGCATTTAGAGGTCACGAGGAGAAGTGGGGCTCACCAAATAATGGAAACTTCATGGGGGCCATTGAACTTATTGCAGAATTCGACCCATTGTTATATGAACATCTCGAGAAATGTAAACATGAAAAAGTAAATTCTACTTACCTATCAAAAACCGTGTATGAGGAAGTGATAGAAATTATGGGAAAACATGTGCAAGATGAAACTGTGAATCAAATCAACAACCTAGCAGTGGCGTATTCTCTATGTGTGCTGTGCGTGCTGCGCACACCTATGCCCGAAGGAAAATAAAAATTTAATTTATTATTCTATAAAATATTTCTCTTCTAATGTCCTGCTTTCGGACCGCACGCATCAGGATAACGGATTTTCCCGCATAGAATCTACGAGTATATCTAGTTTCAGTTTCCCAGACGCGTTTTATAGTGCAGTTTTTATTGGTTGGTAGCAATCGCCCGAAGTTTCTCGGGTAATTCCGTTACAATGCGTGCTGTACCTTTCGGTTTCACGTTTGAAGACTGGTTTGTGTGGATCGGGGTCATGGCCAGATACGTCAATACAATACGAACATGCGTGCGGTCGTCTTGCAGCTCTGGAGTTGTAAAAATCGGCTGTGTCCAAGTCCAGTGTTTTTTGTGATTAATTTTTGTTAGTTGCCGGGAGTGCCAGATTATTACAGTGACAGTGAGTTTCAAGTTGTAAGTTAATTAGTATTTCGGAGATAATTGACATATACCCAAAATGCAAGTGTTGGACGACATCGCTAAAAAGAAGTTTTGTTCACTAAGTTTTAGTGAAAAACTATCAATTGTGTGTAACGGTAAACCATGTCCTGAGTTACCACTCTTAAAAACAGTACATAAAACTAAGACAGAAGTATACACACGCCATTTTTCAACAGCTCATTACAAGACGGTGGATTGGTTAACTGGTTGTGAAAAGAGGAATAAATTGTTCTGTTGACCTTGTTTTGTATTTTCTTCAGAAGGCAACGTATGGAGTAGAAATGGTTTTGATGATCTTAACCATTTAAGTACAGCTGCACAGAGACACGAAAAGACTAAAAGCCATGTCCAATGTTTTTTTTCAGCTGAAAATGTTTGGCCGACAAAGAGTGGACGTCTTGCTTAATGATCAGCTCGATAAAAGTATTAGCCAACATAATGAACTTGTAAAAAAGAATCGAGATATCTTGAAACGTCTGATTGATGCGGTATGCTTCCTTGGTAAACAGGAGCTTCCTTTCCGAGGACATGACGAATGTAATGACTCTTTCAACAGAGGCAACTATTTAGAGTTTCTGGATGCACTTCAGCAATATGACCCTCTTTTGGAACATCACCTACAGAGCTCTACAGTTTTCCGCGGAACCTCTCCGGCTGTGCAAAATGATCTCATTCAGGCTATCTCTGAAATCCTCATTGATGAAATAAAGAAGGAAGTCCACGTTTCAAACTTTGCTGCTTTACTTCTGGATGAGAGTTGTGATATCACATGCACATCACAGCTGTCAACCGTCTTAAGATATGTATTAGATGGTGTTGTTTATGAAAGGTTTGTCGGGCTTACCGACGTTAGTCAGGATAGAACCTCAGAAGGTTTGTTTAAACATGTAGTTAGCACGGTACAAGAATACAAACTTAAGCAGGTCATTTGTATGGCTTACAAAAAAAGGTTATTGATGTTTACCCAAAAGCACTCTTTACTCATTGCTGTGCCTATGCATTGAACCTCGTCTTGCAACACAGTTTGATGACTATCAAAGACTGCAATATTTTTTTTATAACTCTCAATGGACTTTCTGCATTTTTCTCAAAATCGTCTAAGAGAACAATAGCTCTTTAAGAATTTCTTTCTAAGAAGTTGCCAACTGTAGCACCTACCAGGTGGAACTTCACTTCCAGATTAGTACATACAGTGAACGATCATTGGTTAGAGCTTATTGACTTTTTTGAAAATGTCATTGATTGTTCTTTAGAATGGGAAGCTGACACAGTGGTTAAATCGCAAGGTTTTTTGTCTTTCTTGAGGAGCCTAAATACAATTTTCATACTTCAAGTATTTTCAAGATTATTTGCATATACAGATGTTTTATACAATTTACTTCAAACAAGAAATTTCGATATTTTGTACTGCTGCAAGAAAATAGAAGAGATCAAAAATGAACTTCAACGAGCAAGGGATACTGCCTTTAATGATATTTGGTATGCTGTATTGGGAAGGAGGGGAGAAGAATTTGAATCACCTACAAATAAACGACGCCGTGGTTGTATAGGAAAAGATGCATGTTGCCAACTGTATTTTGAAATCATCGATAACATTAGTGTTCACACAGAAACACGGTTTGCAGCTTTAAAGAAACTTGAGTATTTCCACCTTCTTTATGAGCAAAAGTATACCAGTTTCAAGAAAAATTTTCCAGAGGACCTCATCAAAAAATTAAAAAATGTTTATGGAGAAATGTTCGACTATGTAAGATTGAAGAATGAACGTGTTGTACTTTATTGTTCGGATGAGTTCTTCAACAAGTCAGTTCATGAGTTACTGGAGTTCTTAGTTGACAATGATCTCAGTTCAGGCTTTAAAGAAGTGTTCAAATTGGCAGAATTGATAATGACAATTCCAGCAACTACTGCTTCTGTAGAAAGATCGTTTTCAGCTTTAAAGCGAATCCACAGTTACCACAGATCTACACAAGGTCAAGATCGACTCTCCAGTCTCAGCCTATTGTCCACCGAAAAGGAACTTTTGAGCAAGGTTAGAATGAAGAATACATTTTACGATGCTGTAACAGAGAAATTTCTGCAAAAGGAAAGAAGAATAGATGTGATCTTCAAGTGAAACCTGTAAGTGAAAATATGTATTATTTAGTTAATGTTTTTCTTCCAGCCGAATAACTATCGCTGCGTAATTGAATATAGCTGGTTTTTAAATTAAGAGGGGAAGGGGTTAAATAGTAGGCGTACATATTCATTTTAAGTAGCAGCACGCCTAGCTCGCATTACCAGGATACGCCACTGCAACCTAGACACCAAATACTACTCTATTATTGTTGACTCTACGCCTGACCTGACACATGTTGACCAGCTGGTAATTGTGGTTCGATACTGCTATAATGGACAACCCTGTAAGAGATTTTTAACATTTTTACCGACAGAAAACCATTCATCCACGCCCTTGTTCAACAAAATACAACAAGTCCTGGGTGAGCATAAACTTTCACTTGAAAATATCCGTGCCCAGGCCTACGATAATGCATCTAACATGAAGGGCTCGGAGAAAGGGCTGCAAGCACTCTTTAAAAACATTAACAGGTACGCAGACTATGTACCATGTGCAGCCCATTCACTTAACCTTGTTGGAGAAAAGGCAATGTCTTACTGTACCTGAAGTTGTTGACTATTTTGGCATTTTGCAGGAGCTGTATGTTTTCTTTTCTGGATCTCAACGAAGATGGGGGATTTTAAACACACAGGGCAATCTACATTTTTCTCTAAGTGTAACTAGATGGTCTGCACACTATGAAGCAGTCCGGGCAATTAAAAATGAATATATGGGTATTTTACAAACTCTCAAACATATTTTTGAAGACTCAGAAGAGAAGCCTGAATGTAAACGAGGTGCAAAAAATTTATACAACAAGTTGGTACAGCTGGAATAAGCTATTTTAACAGTCGTTTGGGAAGAAGTGATGGAGCGTTTCAACAAAACAAGTAAGAAACTCCAAACCCCTGGTTTTGATGTATTTGAAGGTTATCTTCTGCTTTCATCTTTACTTTCGTTTGTTAAAGAACTCAGAGAAAATTCAGCCGATAGGATTGCACACTATGAATCAGAAGCAAAAGGTTTGTGTGAAGATATCACTTCAAGTTTTTCTGATGCTTCCAAACGCATTGTTACAAGGAAATTTTCAGATGGAACAAGTGGTATTGCTTCTTAGAGAGGAGCTGACAAATTTAGGATAGAAGTTCTATATCAACTCTATGACTGCTTGATAATCCAGTTACGCAAGAGGATTGACCCATATGAGCAGATTGCGAAAATGTTCAAGTTCCTCTCAGAATTGGTGAACAATTCTGAAATTGATGAGGACAGTATTAAACTTATAATATCGTATTACAAAGATGGTATTGACCACAAATTAGTAAACGAGTGTTATCAGTTCAAAGAATATTTCACCTTAGGAAATCCCAGAACACAGAAGAAAACACGCCATCTAAAATGCAATGCGCAGAAGTTCTTCAGCTTATTTGTGAGCAATACCTAATTGAAGTGTTCTCCAATATTACAACTGCCCTTAAGCTGTACTTGACAATGCCCATCACGAGCTGTGAAGCAGAAGGAATTTTTCAAAGCTATCCTTTATTTTAATAAAAAACAAATTTCGGTCTACCATGACTGAAGAGCGCTTAAATTCTTTATGCATATTGTCTCTAGAAAATGACATTGCAAGGAAGCTCTCATATGACAAAACTGTACGTGAATATGTTGCTAGAAAAAACAGAAATAAGAGTATTTTGTAAAATGTGCTTCAAGTGGTATGTTCTGGTAAGTTTAACTTTTCCTTCTGAGCACAAATCTCTTATGGATAAACCCATTTTATATTTTCCTCATTGCTAATTTTCTTATCTTATAATTTTCTTGGTATGTCTTCAACGAACTGATTCTAAATGATGGAGGCAATCATTAAAATAGTTAAGATTTAAAGTCACATATACCAAGGTGGATAGTGGTTTAGTTATCAGAACATATGCCTTCCAAGCAAATGTTCTGCATTCAACTCCCAGCAGAGTTGTTTCTTTTTTGAAAATTCATTCATTTGTCTTCAGTTTTTATATGTGTTGTTGTGGATCTACTATAAAGCTTGAACTTCAGGTCCTCCAAGTCCATTTATCTCTATAATACATTTCTTTCCCATCCTCACAATTTTTGTTTTTGTTTTTTTTTGTTAAATAAAAAGGGCCCCTTCAAGAGTTCAAGCTTCAGGGCCCCCAAAATGTAGATCCGCCACTGCTCAGCAGCCCTAGTTAAACAACAGCAACCCCACGTTGGTTATAATTTGAGTATATAGTGTTCTTTCTTCTATATGGCATATTTGCATTGGTAGTTTTTTTATCTGTGTTGGTTCTTCCAGGCTGCAATTTCATTGACGTTTGTTGTGACGTTACCTAATGTCTGTAGTTTGTATGATGTATCCCCTTCAGTGTTTCTAGCCGAATCTCTCTATACCCTGTTGCATTTTGAGGGGTTTATAGGTTTTGTTTTACTAAATCTTTTTTTTTTTTAACTGCAATTAATATTATCTTAAGTGTATCTACTGGATATTACTTGAAATTTTTAATATTAATAGTTTTTTTTTTTTAAATTCTTATAGTGTAAGGAACGACCATTACAGTTGGTTCCTTCGCAGAAAGTCTGTACCAAAACATTCACGTGCTCGCTCTTCTAGCATTGATGTCTGTAGCAATCTGTTCTACGTGATGAAGATGCCAGCCCTATGAACAGTGTCATATTAGCTGCCTCTTATGATATGCCGGGGGGGGGGGGGTGAGGGGCCATTATTTCTTCATCTCCTTAGAGACCGCCTGGAACTACACGGGGGGGGGGGGGGGGGGGGGGGGGTGGGGGGGGGGGGGTGGGGGGTGGGGTGGGGGGGGGGGGGGGGGGGGGGGGGGGTTTGAGTGATACAGTAGTAGGAGCATGTTCGCAGCGTCACAGTGTCAATGTTCGACGTTCGTGATGTGTACTAAATAATAGCAGACTGATCTAGCCTTCATATTTTCTTTACCCTGATGAAATAAAGATTTCGTTCGTTCGTTCGTTCGTTTTCTCGGTGTGGGTTACGCATCACGCTGAGGGTAATTTGTTTCTGGTGCGTGTCTGTGAAACAATGCAGGCTTTACGGTGGTTATGAAAAATTATACACAGAAAACAAAGGTGAAGCAGGTCAATACTGTCTTTACCCTCATATTGTGACACACATACCAAACATGGACATTAAACAATACATAGATGAGGTAACAAGTCTGCGAAATTAGCTACAACAAAAAACAAAACACATAAGGTGAGATAAGAATTTAGCAAAGATGCTGGAACTAAATCACACATTGTATAAGTAGAACAAAAACTATTGAAATGGCTTGGCCAGCTGACCAATGAAGACAAACCGATCACCATTAATTGTTTTATGCTTAGATCACGCGGAAGATAGCACTAAAAAATCGAGAGAAAAAAGTTGATTGAGGATGGAACTAATAGAAGACAAAAGTAAAATGAGTAAGTTGCTCGACGTGTCAGTATACTATTGTTCTTCTTCGCCTTATTATTCAACTACCTCATCGATTTTAAAATTTCCCTCCAGTATCAGTGTCTCGACACTGCCAGACTTTTGCACAATGTATTCTATAAAATATTAGTTATTCAAACTTCAATGTTCGCTTTTTTTTTTACTCACTTTACTTTTTCCTTCCACTATAATCGCGAAGCGAGGGGTGGAGCGGGAAGTTACGTTCTTGAGTCAAGTGTGTCGCTTTGGCTACTGTGAGTACGTGATGTTGTAGGATGTCAGTGGTGTTGTAGGATGTCTGTGGTGTTGTAGGATGTCTGTGATGTTGTAGGATGTCTGTGATGTTGTAGGATATATGTGGTGTTGTAGGATGTCTGTGATGTTGTAGGATGTCTGTGATGTTGTAGGATGTCTGTGATGTTGTAGGATGTATGTGGTGTTGTAGGATGTCTGTGATGTTGTAGGATGTATGTGGTGTTGTAAGATGTCTGTGATGTTGTAGGATCTGTGATGTTGTAGGATGTCTGTGATGTTGTAGGATGTATGTGGTGTTGTAGGATGTATGTGGTGTTGTAGGATCTGTGATGTTGTAGGATGTCTGTGATGTTGTAGGATGTCTGTGATGTTGTAGGATGTCTGTGATGTTGTAGGATGTCTGTAATGTTGTAGGATTTGTGATGTTGTAGGATGTCTGTGATGTTGTAGGATGTCTGTAGTGTTGTAGGATGTCTGTGGTGTTGTAGGATCTCTGTGGTGTTGTAGGATGTCTGTGGTGTTGTAGGATGTATGTGGTGTTGTAGGATGTATGTGGTGTTGTCAGATGTCTGTGGGGATCTGTGATGTTGTAGGATGTCTGTGATGTTGTAGGATGTCTGTAGTGTTGTAGGATGTCTGTGGTGTTGTAGGATGTCTGTGGTGTTGTAGGATGTATGTGGTGTTGTAGGATGTATGTGATGTTGTAGGATGTATGTGGTGTTGTCGGATGTCTGTGGTGTTGTCTATTCGTCTGCCTCTTGGTCTTATCCGTGCTCTGAACCCCAGATCTTCTAGTGTTGTAGGCGGGTAGTGGTCATTTTCTGGGCTCCATTCTCATGAGATGGCCAAACCACTTGATTTGTTTGTGTTTGTGTGTCTCTGTATACTTGATGCAGGATGTAGTACGGGGAGATATCCTCTGATGATCATATTGCCTCCTGTTGTATCGCTCTGTATAGAGTTTCCTATCATCATCGTGATGCAGGATGTAGTTCATACAATTTTTTCCATATCATCATTTCTCATTCTGTCTCTCCTGGTAACATTAATAGTTTTTCATAACATCTCATCTCACAGGGTGTGATTTTTTCCTCCTGTGCTTTGGTCAGTGACCATGTTTGACACTGATAGGAAAGAGTTGATATGAATATATTATTTATCAGCCGTCGTTTAGTTTCCATAATGGTATTGTGATGTTTGAGTGGCGGTGACATGACAGTTGGTAAGTCACTGTACTGGTATTTTGACATTTTGCTTCTATTTCGCTGACAAATCTTTCATTTTCAGTAAAAATATTTCCTAGGTATTTGAACTTTGTGAAACCTGCTTAAGCTTGATGTTGTTGGCATGTATGTTAATGAGCTTGGCAGTCTAATCTTCAATTATGTATGTTAATGGGTTTGCCAATCTAATCTTCATCATGCATGTTAATGGGCTTGACGATCTACTAATCTTCATAGATTACCTCATAAAGCCCAACCCCTCGTCCATGTCGTAGGAGGCGGAAATATGACGAAGTAGGGGATTGCTGGGTCTGGGTGATCTATGGTGTGAGTTATCCCACTGCGCCGCCACGGTAGCCCGGGTCACCTTGAAAAGTCGCTGGCCAACGGTGATATGGCGCTGCAGTGACTGTCACATAATTTGTCGTTCTCTTTTACACATTTTCTCTCTCTCCGCCATTATTTAATTATTTCTTATTTTCGGAGCACACAAATCCGTGCCCGAGTCATTGTTTACACTTTCTTCCTGTAATTTACGTCATGTTTGTTTGCCTGCCCCTTCTCGCTGAGTTGATATAGGTAAGACCAGATTGGCCGCCAGTCAATTTCGTGTGGTGACACCCGGTGTTCGTGTTTACACAGGTAGTGCCGGTCAACTGTCCATCTGGTGACAAATTAAAGACACACCTGAAGACGACGGAAATGCTGTAAGAGATTATTTTGCGATACTACGAAGTTGCAGTGGTAAACATGACCGATAATCGACGGAAATAACAATTCATTATATGGAAAGTGACTTTTTAAATTCACGCAGAATTTTCCTATGAGGAAATTGGTGAAGAGAACCCAATCATAATACGCGTTTGAATACTATTGGCTTGGCAATTTTAGATGTTAAATGCAACCTTTCTGATTGGAGCCTTGTCAGTTAGTAACAACAATGTGCGTGGGCCAAAAGTTGCAATATAACCTGGCATTTTCGCCGGTTTAGAGCACTGTGAAATTAAACTCGTCAAGAAGACAAACAGACAAGCCAGAGTAAGGAATAGGATCAGGATTCCACTTTAAAGGACCGGACAACGTGTTTGAGCATCTTGTGGACTTAAATCCCAGGAAAACTCTACTTTCATTAATACGAAATGCGTGGAATCCTAGAAATCTAAACACTAAGTCATAGTGGGATTCGATTTGCAAAGTAATACCCAGACCACGTGTAAGAGGCGTCTTAAACAAGCTGCCTTAAGTATTTCTCTGAGTGCGACTTTTTATGCGGGTTTCTCATAGAGAACCGAAAGCAGAGATAGTCCTAAGTTCTATATGGAGCAGGGAGAGAATGATGACATAAATGATGTATATGCTTATTATATTAACCTTTTCAACCAGTGCAAATGTAAATGTAAACATGTTTAAAATAAATGCAATAGATGTTTCCTGCTCACTGGGATTAATATTAATGCTCAGAGAGGGTAAAGTTCTGAGGCAGATGGAGTGGTGGAATGAAAAGATGGGGGGGGGGGGGGCATTATTGTGTCAGGAAACCCAATACTCAGGAGGGTATTTGTTTCTCTTCTTTCATGATACTAGTCTGTAGTACCAATTGAGGGTGCTATATGTGGAACAAGTGTGTGGTATAAGTGGCCGAAAGTCAACGCTAAACACCATCATCAGACGGGTCTTGAAGACGCTGGACCAGCTTCGTGATTACTCCTTGATACTACTTGGAACGTATAGCAAACAATAGGCTTGACCAATGACGAGAATGAACCAGTCTACAATCTGCAAGGAACCAACCATCGGCTGGAGCAGAACAAACCGACATTTTACTGGCAGCTAAGTACACACTTAAAAGCTGCGAAGTGAACTTTCCCAAGACCTAAAATTCCCTTAATAACTATAACATCACCTGTGATAATATCTTTAAGGAACTATTTGTTTTTTACACTGTTAAATATAATTGATTATTAAATTTGTTATCTGTATATACACAAATCTATAGTTGATTTAATTATTTTGAGTGTACTGCACCCGTATGTCTCAGTCATTTTAAATACACTTAACCTGAGCTGTTAAATTAATATTTCACTGAAATAAGTCATATTGGGGCTTGAGCGAGCTAAAATACATAATACTTCTTCATAAAAGATTTCGGGCAGATACAAAGTTAACAATTGCTCAGTCCAATTCAGCATTGTTCTTGATTTCTGGATTATCTTATGAACATTCCCTATTGTGCCGATGGTCAAGAAAATATGGGCCTAACACCATATTCCCAATATGCCTCAATGGGCATGTAACGGGATCCTTTACCCCTTACTCCCTCGAGATAGAAGCATCATCATCCTTCTATCTACAACTCAGCTAAGAGTAATCTTGAGCGAAGGTAGATACCTTTGAAAACCCTCATTAGATACTCTAGGTTTTGGCCATTGTTGGACCATCACTGCAAAGCTAGGGGAGGAAATCCCGTGACAGTGACTAGCCTAGCAAACAGTGATTACTCTATTGCCAAGAAGACTAAACTGGAGTATAAACGGACAGATTTCAATGTTTGCTAAGCGTTGTAAATCTGATAACATTATAACCAGAAGATTAGTTAAATTATACAGGTTACAAATGTATCCCTATTGATAATACCCGCTCTCCTTATCCGCTATCCTTCTCCAAATCGTGTCTGCAGGAAAATAGTCGAAATTATTTAAAGCGCAGTCAGTCAAATCTGCCCCACCTCTCAATCCGCGTGCTGAGTTCCGGACGCACATCAGAAGCCACAATTGCTCAGTTTCGCAGTCCTCTAAACTTGTCACACACGCTGACCAAATCAGGGGAGAGAATTGCTCAACAAATCGTGCCCCCGAAAGTAGTAACAGAAGATCAACTCTGTGTTTCAGTGCGCTGGCAGACGCGGTCTATGTTAACCGGAGTTCTGTTCATGTCTGCAGGCCGCGTGGAGGTAACATTCTCTAATAAATGTATTACTAACTCAGGTATAAAACTGGATATCTATTCACATTTCCGTGGCAGGATAATTTATTCACAACTTGCACAACAAGGTGTATTTTTTAATTATTTGAATCCCTTGTATTGTTTTTGTCTTAGAGAACGAGCAGCAGGAAAAATCTTAGGATAATTTATCATAAAGTTATATATTTTATAGATTGACGTTATATTCTGAGCAGTGTGCCCGATATATCTGTTGTTAATACCGTGTAGCAATTTTAGCTGTTCACATTACAATATAGACTTTGATTTATATTTGAATGTAGATGTGGAGTCATATTTGAAAGTTATGTTAGGAAGTAGTTGCGGATTTTAGAGAGTTGTGTAGGGCCTACAGCCCACCAGCGAGTAAATTATGTCATATGGAGCTGTAGGTAAGGCATACGACCCTCTAAATCCAATTACAGATTTTTTTTTTTAAGTGGATGTGAGAAGAGTAAAAACAGTCGATCCCTAAATCATGTGTTTTCCTCTACTTGTTCATGCCTGGAATACCCGGTCAACACCATGTGTATTATAACTTTGGTATTTAGAGTTCGTTATTCTATAAACGCTTTTTTCCCCAAGCTGCTGTTTCTGATGTTTATTCTGATGTATGACACTTTATAATGTCTATAATGTATATGGAGTACCACACTCCTTGTTTACCAGGTGTTTCATGGTTCAAACCCGGGCGTCGGCGTTTGATACGGCCGGAAATTTGACTGAATAGCCTTGACGTATCGTCTGGTTTATATATATATATATATATATATATATATATATATATATATATATAAATATATATATATATATATATATATATATATAAATATATATATATATATATATTTATATCTGCCATCAATGGTACCTATACCTTGTAGCGGTATGGCAGCTTGCGTACCCTGACAATCCCCAGAGCTATGCCAGTGGGAGTTTTACTCCTGGTAGGTTCAACCAAGCTGGACTGGTCTGTGTGGGTAAGGGTCAGACAAAAGCTGGTACCCTGGTCCTCCAGGTTGGGGGTTTTAGCACAGGGCTGACACCCCTGTCTGTGTAAAAAAAACAATGAAGTTACTGAAACAATAAATATATATATATATATATATCTCACTTTACACTTAAGTAAAATTGGTGTTTAAGATCAGTTGTATTTCTTGATGTTTTGGGCTTAGTATTCTTAATACATTGTTTGTTCTGAATTGGCGTGAATATTGCATTTTTAATTGTAGCTGTTTATCCCTGCTCGTCCTCACAAGCTCATTGCCTGTTACATGGTGATTCTTGTTCTGGAAATCTATGCATTACAACGTTGTGCATTTCCCGTGGTAGGTCAATTTTTATTACTGTTTCTAGCGATGGTGGATAGTTTTTTTTAATTAATTTAAAAAAAAAAAACAAGTTTTCTAATAGTGGTTTTCTTTGTTGTTCATATTTCTAAAATCTTCATTCATCCAATCATTCTTTTTTTTTTTTTCCTCTTTGACTATGTGATTTGAATTCTTGATTATATTTCTTAAAGCACAGTTTTCTCACTTTTTCACTAAATGTCATGATCTAACGCTATTTATTTTCTCATGTGAAATGGCCCATTTCTGTGATGTCCATTAATTTTCCTTCTACTTCTTGGTTATTAACCATTTTTATTTAATCTGATGCACAAAATATCTGTGTCGCATTTCAAATCTTTGACGCTTAAAATCTCTATGTCCCATTTATTGTAGAGAGCAGAAACTTTGTATGCAGTTCCTTTTCTTGATACATTTTAATTTTCTAGGCAGTGACCAGCTTTGAACCAGCCAATTTTATATACTAACTAAAACAGTGTAAAATAATATGGTAATAACTCGAATAAAGGAAGGTTTGAAAGTGAAGGAAATAATGTACGGCGAATGTAGATTGTGTTTCGCGTTTAAAGGGCGGGCCTCGGATTGTGAATGGTGACATGCCGATGAAATCAATGTGTTTCTTCAAAAAATGAGGTCAGCGGGACTTTTGTTTTAAGCACAGCTCTTGTAATAACCAACTTTCTTCTGAGCTTTACATTAAGTGTTTAAAATTATCAAAGTATATTGTTTTCAAAGTTGAATCTTACTGGACAGAAGTACCGAACATATAATATTCAGTTATGACTTGAAATAATAAAATCAATAAGAGCATAATAACAGTTTATACGGGTCTCCTCTCCATGGATTTATTTATCTGCGTCTTTGAACTAATTTCTCCTCCTCTTAGTCTCCTGCCTCCATTTAGTCCTTAGTATTTTCTTTATCCTCTGCCATTTAGTGGTTTAATGTCAACAATTGCACGCTTTGTTATTCTTCGGTTTTTCGATTACCAGTGCGACTCCATCTCCTTTCTGTCTTCAGTTTTTGGATCTATAAATTTCTTATCGATTTTTTGGTTATAAAGCATTTTCGTACTTTTAAATTTTATTTGTACGTATAATTTCTAACATACTTGTACCACAGAAATATGTTAAATTTTCTGTTGCTTCCATGTGACGTTTAAACTTGTTACTGCAGCAGTAGTCCGCTGAGAGGACAACATTAGACAATCTTTGAAGGACCGAGGACTAGAATGGAACCAGGCCAGGAGGAAGACAGCCGATAGAATAGTCTGGCGCTCTCTCTTCCAAACCTCTACACCTCACAGTAGAAGGTGAACGACTAAGTAAGTAAGTACTGCAGTAGTTGTTGAACCTATACGCAAATAAGCCATTGCATTTGGGCAAAAGGGTATTCTTCGCTTGCAGACATGAAACTGGTGGCGGGAGATAAACTTTATGGGTTATTTATCTACGAACACTGAAATGTATTTAACACTGGTTTGTTATAAACCTTATCTTCCATAGTTATTATCTTCGTGGCTGTTGGCCGTTCACGAAGAAAACGATAGTGCAGCAATAAATCTGTTCTTAGATTATTGATCCACTAATTTTGTCAGGTACTACAATGTTCATGTAAACACTTTTGTCGGGTCGCTGATAGACGTCATAAAACTGTATCTGACGCAAACTAGGGCACAGGTTCCAGACTATTCGTCGTATGTCTTCTTTCGCTGGTATGTCATTCAACGTCTTAATTACAAGAGATAAACAGTGATATACTGTTTTCAGTCACGCAATAAGAATAGAAAGGGAGGAAAAAGAATTACATACAGAAATAAAATGAAAACTACTCGCCTTTATCATATGTGTCACAGAGGCCTTTATCATATGTGTACATAGGCCTTTATCATATGTGTCACAGAGGTGAGTATAAATTATATATATATATTGGTTGCACCGCCAGGACGACCCAGAGTCCGCTGGGAGGACAACATTAGACAATCTTTGAAGGACCGAGGACTAGAATGGAACCAGGCCAGGAGGAAGACAGCCGATAGGATAGTCTGGCGCTCTCTCTTCCAAACCTCTACACCTCACGGTAGAAGGTGAACGACTAAGTAAGTAAGTAAGGGCTGTACCGAATAGTGGTTTTTACTATTCGGCCGAATGCCAATAGAGGCCTTTAACTATTCGGCCGAATACGAGTACGAATACGAATAGTGAGTGAATGTTGGGCATAAAAAGTTGTGTTCAGTAAGTCTACTGACATTTTTATTAATTATGCAGCGTTACAAAAAAAAAAAAAAATAGGGCAAATATCTTGGAACTAGTTAATACTACTAACTAGCCATTAATTAGTTTTTAAAAAAATGTTGCATGAAACATTCATTGGCTTAAAAAAAAAAAACGAGTCTCTCAACATTCTCTACCAAAAGACAACATCTGTTATTTGAAAACGTGTTGTCGGCAGTTCTGAACATACATTTACTATTCGTATTTGATGGCAACGTATTATTCGACCGAATACGAATAGTTCATTGAATGCACTATTCGGCACCGAATCGAATACGAATCAAATATTCGGTGTAGCCCTAATATATATACAGTATATATATGTATGTATATATATATATATATATATATATATATATATATATATATATATATATATATATATATATATATATATATATATATATATATATATATATATATATATATATATATATATATATATATATATATATATATATATTCTTCTCCTTTGATCCTTAGCCGCAGACTGTCAAAGCAGTCAGTGGCCATCACGCCTGGTGACATCTTGTAGGGCAGCAACAAACTGCTTCCACCTTGCTCGGTCGGCGGCCATCCTTCGTACAGTGCCCCAGTTCTGGTTCATTCTTTGCATCTCAGCCTCCACTGTTCTCCGCCAAGTTGTTTTTGGTCGGCCTCTCTTTCGCTTTCCTTCTGGGTCCATAGCATAGCTGTTCTTGTAATGGCATCAGGGTCCCTTCTGAGGACGTGGCCAACCCAACTCCAGCGTCTGCCAGCTATGATGGTGTGCATGCCCTCTTGGTTGCTCCGAATAAGCAGTTCTTGGTTGGTGATGGTATTCGGCCAAAAGATTCGGTGAATTTCCTTAGGCAGATTGTGTGGAAAGAGGACAGTTTCGACATTTCCTTCTCTGTTACTCTCCAGCATTCCGCACCATAAAGAAGCACAGAAAGTACACAACTCTCATATAATCTTAATTTGGTGTTTGTGCTGTACTGGGAAGACTTCCAGATGTTGTTGAGACTAGCAAAGGCTATTCTCGCTTTATTCATTCTGTTGTTGATGTCCTTGCTTGTTCCGCCGTCTGGTGTTATGAGTACTATGCATCCTAAGTATGTAAATGTGCCTGTTTGTTCTAGCTTCTGGTTCCTTATTGTTATTGGCTCAGGATTTCGCACATTGAGTGTCATGACCTCTGTCTTCTTCAGATTGATATTCAGACTCACCTGCTGGCTATACTTATTCAGTCTATCGGTGTTTTTCTTTGATGTGTTGATGTGAATGTGCGAGTAGTTCAATGTCATCTGCATATTCCAGGTCTTCCAGTGTAGAAATTGGTGTCCATCTAATTCCTCTTGGACTGCCCTCTGTTGTCTGGCGCATCACCCAGTCTATGACTGTCAAAAATAAAGTTATACATAAGGGGCATCCCTGTCGTACTCTTGTCTTCACCTCGAGTTATTTTGCTCAACCCAACACTGCATGTAAAGTTAGAATAGAGGCTTTTTATAATGGAAATAATGCAGCTAGGAATTCCATAAGCCCTTATAATTTTCCATAGGCTGTCCCTGTGTATGCTGCCAAAAGCCTTTTCAAAATCAACAAAGTTAGTGTATAGCTGTCTCTGCCATTCTGAGCACAGCTTTATAATGTTCCTCAGGGTGAATATATGATCTGCACATCTCAGGTTCTTTCTGAATCCTGCTTGTTCTTTCCTCAGTTTATAGTCTACTACTTTTGAAATTCTCTGGATAATTATCCTGCCTAGTACCGGTATTTTACTGGGAACTGAGGTGAGAGTAATTCCTCTCCAGTACTTGCAGTCTGCAAGGTCGCCCGTTTTGGGCAATTTGACAACTATTCCTTTATTCCACTCCGTTGGTGTTGTCTCTATTTTCCAGACTTGTGCAAATAGTGGTTCTAATAGTTCTGCTGCTAGTTCAGGGTCTGTCTTGAATAACACAGAAATATTGTCGTGACTAGGCGCTTTTCCATTCTTTAATCCTTGGATAGCTGTGATGATTTCTTCTCTTCGTGGAATGTCTGTATTTACGTCTAGGTCACATTCAGCTGCGTCTCTGGTGGTTCCTTATTCAGTGTTTCTCTGAAGTGCTCTGCCCATCTTGTTTCCTGCCCCTGTGCTGTAGTGATGAGATTTCTTTGCTTATCTCTTACTAACGGTATATTGTTTGCACCTCGTTTTCCTCTGATAGTTTTAGTTATTTTATAAACTGTGTTTGTTCATTTCTCAGTGCTGCCTCTTCTGCCTGCCTTGCAAGGTCATCCAGAAATTTCCTTTTTGTTGACACGGGTTTGACGTTTATATATATATATATATATATATATATATATATATATATATATATATATATATATTTATAGATATATATATATATATATATATATATATATATATATTAAGATCAATGCTGTTATCGTCAGCAATATCCTTCAGCTCCATGGAGCTCAGGCCAGAGTTGTGTCATGTCAAGGTCAATTCAAATTAATAATTGACTATAACAACTGAATTTGGCACACACAAAAACACAAAATAAAATTGAAACTTGTGACATATGAAAATAGCTTCATATATCTTTTTCATTATCTACACTTTTCTTTTACCTTTTCTTCCACCTATGCACGTTTTAACTTAAACCCCTATATGCTCAGATATTCGTCTCTCTTTCTCATTAGCACGCACTTTAATTTTCTGTTCGCTATTACCTTTGATGAGAGTTTACCAGAGACCGATTAGCTAACGTGAGCTGTATTATTTTACACCAGCGATCGAAGATCGTTGTAATGGGATCAGACAGCGATCAAGGTGGAGATAATTTTGGAACAAAGGGAGATAATTTCTATTAACTTTTCCAGAGTCCATTCGCCTGTAAGTTAATTAAACCACGGTGAGAACGTCGAGATCAAAGACACTGCTCGCTAGAAATGGCCAGACAAACAGAGAGACGAAGGAAACTCACACTGATTAGCGAATTGGCGATGCCTGATCTAAGAATGAATAGGGTTCTGGTTTTCGGCTCGTAATGTGAGAGAGATATTTGATTTGCAAATCCGAACGTAGAATTCACCGTAGGTGTAAACATCTGGCAAAGAGCCTGTTTTCTGTTTTCGGGTTATAGTTATAACGTTTCCTTTGATTTCAGATGTATATATACCCTAGCCTTCTAACTAAAATTTATCCAGTACCGCCAGAATTGCAGAGAACATCTAGCTTTCGATTCTAAATATCTCTTATAATAGAAGTATCACTTAGTTTTCGATTGGAGACCGTTTTACTTCTGGCTTGTGGTAAATACTATACTAGTAGTTTTGAGGGATTTTAGTGGTAAATCGTCAATTATATTTCACTAAGATTTACTGTGCAGAGTGACTTACTAGATAGGTCCGTCATATTATTTCTCTAAAATTTTACTGTGTTACAGTGGCTAGCAGAACTAATAATAATTTCTAGCTAAACTATGCCAGCTATAAAATAAAATTTAATTAACTGCTAATAACCAGTCAGAGAATATTTTAACCAACTAGTAAAGGCATCGTTCATCATGAGTATTGACGAAATATGTATTTATTTCTAATTCATGATAATCGTTTTTTTTTAATGACTAGAATTTATTTCACGGGAGTTTTAAACGATAAGACTAGCTTTAAGCTTGTAGTTTGTAATTTAAAGTTAAATAACCGAAGTGAATATATTATATTTTACGCAAGGTAGGACAGGAGTGAGAATACTATATTATGGTTAAGCATTGTATTTTTCTCTTCCTTTATACAGTATTTGGGTCAAACCCAAAATCTACCAGCGGCTTCCATGTAAACCTGAGAGTAATCATACTAAAGAACATTTCTTATATTAGTAACTGGGTTTTTTTCTCAAGGTAAACCTGTCTGAGGTTGTGTTTACACCCAGAAAAGAGACAGAATACCAACCCAAAGAACAGTAAGAGTGACTTGGTAACTGGCATTCGATCAAGATTTATTATTACAAATCTCATTTACATTCAGTCCCGTTGTGGCGACCTAACAAACTTTAACATTTCCGACGTTTGATCATTTGTGGTGTGACCAAGAATTTTATACTGAGAGAAGTTACCGACCTGACATTTCCTAAGTACTGGAAACCTCAAGATTCTGACACTGTGAGCACTGTGACATATATTACCTGAACTGATTTGAAGTGACATAAACAGAAATCCAGAAAAAATATAATAGTAAAGCGAACGCTCCCCGTGGATATTGGATTTAACCTGTCTCTGTAGAGCTGGGGTTCTCTTTTGCAAAAATAACACTGGAGTTGCTGTGGGTGCGTGTGTCCTAAAGTTTGTGCCAGAAGGTGAAAATCAAGTTGGTAGGTAAGAACGAATGTCAGTGGCCACTGTTGTATGAATAGAAAGAAAGCAGGAATGAGTGGTTCTTTGATCGTATGTACCCACTTTGTATTTTTTTTTATGCTAAGTTCTTTTTTTTTTGCTAATACTGTTTCCCTTTCAGAATAGATTAACGTATAAACTCTGTTCTTTACTGTAGAGGGAATTTCTAGACCATAGCGTATAAATCCTTGACTCTTTGGGGGTTAATAACTTTTCTTCTAACGGGAATTTTGTCTCAACAGAGGGAGGGAGGTTTACACCTATGAGTCTATTTATTGATTAATTCATTAACCTTTGTTTATTTGTACTTGATTTGATATTCAACATATTGCTGTTGTAAAGTTTCTTTATGATAAATAAAATTTACATAAACTTTATTTACGTGTGTCGGTCAGCCTGTCCCAAAAGATCCCTAATCCATTGATGTAGTTTTCACGTCTGTGCGTCTAACTGTCGTCACTTATGTGTGTGTGTAAGTGAGTGGTGATATATATTAATATATATTCTAGTAGACTGTCTGACTAACTAAGTTCTGTTGTAGAGATAGGCTGAACGAGAGAAGCTTCTCGATTCCTGAAATCTAACTAGTTTCCACCATCTCACTCATGAAAATCTATTTCCTTTACATTACCTCTCACTGAGCTATCACCTGTTCTAATCTATTCAGAAGGGACCAATCTGTGTCTTAATTCCCCTATCCAAAATCTACGAAAAAACTGATCAAATTGAGCAGGTGACACATTTTTTTTTAAATGGACAATGATATGTTGAGATAAATCAACAAATCTGGAAGAGAATCGGAAGTGTCACATGACTTGACTTAGTTTCAGAAAAACCAACGTCTTAATAATAACATGAAAATGAAACACAAGAATAGTCAAAACAAAAGCGTTTGTCTGAACAATGTAACAGCTAAATGTAGATGTTTTTTGTTTGTTTGTTTTTGTTTAGTGATATTACTGTACGTTGAATAAACATAGACACTTGGCAGACAATGTTGAGAGAGAACTGAATGTCTGTTTACTGAAGTAGCAGGGGAAGATGTGGAAACAAACGAAAATGTACTGGGGAAGGGGGGAAGCCTAGGAAAGATAAAAGGAAAATAACAAAGACATCAAATAAGATAGAGCATTGTGGGCATTAAAAAAAACATCATCACGTGCTTGCCGACTGAGGTGTCTTGAATGATCAGTTTTCTTCATTACCACGAGGTCAATAACTTCATCGATCCACCTTTTTCCCTGATCATCTTGTGCCCTATATTCTATTCTGGCCGCTTGTTCTGTTAAAATATTGAATTTAATCTTAACTTGCAGAACTGGTATATTATATAAGGTGTTTAAAAAGCATTGTTGGATATTTGCTTTTTTTTTCTTCCATCAGGGGACACGATCTTCTGAAATGTTAGTAACAGTCAGGTCCCTTTGTTTTTACCCCTGTTCTTTTCATCTTTATATAGAGTAAGCCGCTCACGTCTGTTGTTTTTCTGTTGTCTAGTTTTCTACTTCTTTATTATTCACGAGTGCCTGAAAACATACCTTTATGTGTGTGTAATATTTATTTACTGTTTACAGGCCTCGGGTTTCCCTTGTTTATGTGTTATAAACGTATAAAGAATATACTCTCTCTCTCTCTCTCTCTCTCTCTCTCTCTCTATATATATATATATATATATATATATATATATATATATATATATATATATATATATATATATATATATATATATATATATATATATAATTTTTATATAGAATCGGCCCGTTATTGTTTGTTTCTGAATGTTTTTCTATCACGACGCGTCCGTAGCACTTAGAACATGAGCACTTTATATTGGTGATCAGCTGAAGGCTTTTTGTTACTTTTAGGACTTCACTGTTTTATTATGTAGTCGTCCAAGATATTCGCTTATTCTTTGTTTACAACAAAATCTATGTAACCTCTAATTTTATTGTTACATCTGCTGATGGTCCTTGTTTCACACGCATAAAATATCCATGAATGGTCCAAACGCCAAACTTTCTCACTGCTAGTTAGTTTTTAATGTTTAATTTTAAGAATGGTGTTTATGCTACGGAAAGCTGACTTTGTCCCTGTCAGACTAACCATGATTTCAGCTAGGTATCCGTCATCGCATGCTATAATGGATTCTACAAAAGTTTAAATAAATAATTATTATAGAAGATGTGTGGTGAAGTGGGATGTTATAAATATTTATAGGGGACTTAGTGTACTGACTGAGATCAGCTGTGAAGGTATATATATCTAATAAGAGTAGTGTAATATATATATATAACCTTACTTGCTACCACATATCTATATATCTCAGTCAGAATTATTCTGGAATAATGTGATGCTACGTTATGTGTCTAGGGTATGAGTATGGTGAAGTGTAAGTCACAACAACAGACAGATAAACAATTTAATTTAATCCACTACTCTTAACAACACTGTGACACTCACATACATATAACACTCTATGAGAATATCTTAAAGAAGTCACTCGTAACTTTTCAAATAACAATATGTATTCATTACTGGCATGAATGAATATGTGTCCTGATTCAAAGACAAAGGAACCAGGAATCACAATCAATTTAAATTACAAGTTATGTACAGAATGTATTTAATATGAATATTGTAGTGACATATATTATTACAAATGTTCTATGTGTGTCAGTTGTGTAGTAGTAAAATGAGGTAATACTGGTTTTGTTTTGTTCAAGCTCTGTTGGTATTTGTCATCATGACTTCAATAGTTTGTCTTAAGGAAATTAGTATTGGAGATGTTCTCAGTTCCTGATATTAAGACAATTAATTTCCCCTCTTAATATTATTTTTACAAAGTCATTTCAAGATGAGGGGACATAATGTTGAGCTCAGCTGGCCAAGTTAGCTTATCTGGCGTGATGGCGGCAGGAAAGGACTCCTCTGCTCGAATTCTCCTCTGGGCTCTGGAGACACCTCACTGATAGCTAAAAAGACCAAGGAGTATGCTGTCCGACTCTGGATTCAGCAAAGCTCTGACCAGGTGCTGCTCACTACCATCAAGACCACTGTCCCTGAAATCAAGAAGGATGTACCTTCTACTTCATAACTAACTTAAACTCTCTTGTTACACTGATCACAACACAGCACAAACATTGAGTTCAGAGCATTAGGCCAACTGTCAGCTTCATTTGAAATACTTTATTCCAGTATTACCCTTCTTAATGGTTACTACGCCTCTGCAATTCCAGCATTATTTCTTTCTATTCAATCATCCAGGTGTCAGTGTACTGTTTGGCCATTCCATGCCGTTTTACTTCTCTCCGACACCCTCTGTTCAGGCTGGAGCATTACAGGCTTTACCTCACGTTGGCCACTGAACTACACATATATATACAGGCATAAATCAACAATTCACATTCAATTTTCATTAAAAGATACTGAATGGTTCAAGCTTACCACAATTCATACGAATAAACACAGATACGTTGATTAGCAATGAATTCTGGCACAAACTGGCACAAATTCCCATCTGCTTATCTTCCAGGCTTTTATTTAGTAAAATATGAGCTGGCTTCAACGCACTGATGCTTTATCAAGCTTATTTAAACAAGTGGTTTCGAACTAACGCTCCCAAGTGTGTATATCAGCGAGTCTGACCAATGAGCCCCGTTTCGACAAGTGTTTGAAAAAATGTTACCTTTCTACGTCTCCCTAACAACCAAGATAGTATTTATAGCCCGACCAATCGTGGTTAGGCTTTCATTTGTTGCGCTCCAATCAATTGGGAGTTTACATGGTAGGCTATTTATGTAACGTAAGGTTTTTTTCAAACACGTTATAAAAAAAATTTTATGAGCAGAAATGATTTCATGCTGTCAGGCACCCTCAATATTTTATTTTGGGTATAATTTATTAATTCCTGGACTATTTGCGTAACGTTTTACATATTATTTGTCAGCAAGCCCTAAGGAACCCAATTATCCAAATTTAAAAGAGCTACGTGGCTGCGTTCAAAATATGTATTTTCTACCTCCTGTTTCGAAGATGTGATGTCTGGGTACTGTTATGTTTTCAACCGTAAACCCATCTAATGTTATCTTTTCTAATAAGAGTTTTTTTATGATTTATAAACCTAACTCTGGGAAAGGGTAGTGTATTTTATCACTGTCCGTCTGAAAAAAAATTAGTGCATGTAGACTTACACGCGTGATGGCAGCATTTGTGTATCGCGCGTCGCGTGTTGCATGCGTTCCTGATTTTCAGCCCTCCCCTCTCTCTTTATCCTTTTGTCCATCTGTTCGTTCGTTTTGGTAACGCAGTGTAGAAAAAGACATGAATGGAATTTAAAATTTAGGTCAACTTGCATATTTCAAGGTTTTTCTTAGAAAGGCAGCACATTTTATTGTGTGTTTGGGAAACGCGTGTATGTTGCAGAAAGCCTTTAATATCGACGTGAAACGTTACAATTTGCTTACGCAGTAGAAAACAAGGGGATTTCGAGTACAGTCCTTGTGACAGCACTGTTCTTTACCATTCTTCTTCCTTTATTTATTATATGTATTTATTAGGCTTTATATTTACTTGATAATTTATATATGTGGATTAGAATATTCCATGACACCTCCCCTCTTAAAACAGACATTATATGTCAGTCCTTTATTCTATATACACATAGAGAAATTTATTATTATTTCTGGGGTTTACGGTGATTCTCATCACACGGATGGCGGCTTAAAAAATCCGCTCCCAGATTGGTTTTTCCAGATATATACTCAATGCTAAAATTATATGGAGCCAGAAGCAAAGACCATCGGAGTAACCTAGAGTTCTCATGCTTAGCCTGTGCTAGAAACGATAAAGGTTTGTGATCTGTTTGCAACTTAAATGCCTTCCCATATAGATAAATATTGAATTTCTTTATTGCCCATATTACTGCAAGACATTCTTTTTCGCTAGTTGAGTAGTTGATTTCAGCTTTATTCAACTTTCTGCTAGCATATGCCACTGGGCTTAATTCCCCATCCAATGCATCTGATTTCTGTAGTAAAGTTGCACCTAACCCAATATTACTTGCATCCGTCCTTACTATGAATTCTTGACTTAAGTCAGGTAATTTCAAAATGGGTTTACTTGTGAGCTTTTCCTTCAATTCTTGGTAAGTCATTTCACATTGTGGTGTCCATGTAATGCGATCTGGATGTCCTTTACGTGTCAATTCAGTTAAAGGTGCACATATGGAATTAAAGTTTTTGATATACTTCTGGTAGAAACCACATAATGAGACAAAGGATCTCACGTCCTTCTTGGTTTGTGGTCTCGGGGCTTTCTGTAGTTTTTCTAAATTCTTTGGGTCAGGGGTCATGTTTCCCTGATAAACTGTGTGTCCCAAAAATTCCAATTCTTTACATCCAACGCAACATTTGGTTGGTCGGGCTGTTAAATTTGCCTCCCTAAGTCGATTAAACAGCATGTTCAGAGAGTCAATGTGTTCCTCAAATGTTTCTGTTGCTATAAGGATATCATCCATAAAATTTGTTATACAGGGATTATTCAGAGGATCCAATAATTTTCTCATCATTCTAGAGAAGACACTAGGCGCATTCTTCAATCCAAATGGCAATCTATTAAACTCATAGTGTCCTTCTGAGGTACTAAAAGCTAGGTATGGTCTAACCTCAGGCTTTACTGGAATCTGATAGTATCCTTTACTCAGATCCACTTTTGAGAAATATTTAGCTTTATTTAGTCTGGCAAACAGCTGATTTGTATCCGGCAATGGATCCACCTGTCCTTCTGTAATAGCATTCAGTCTCCTGTAATCTATACAGAGTCTATGTTCTCCAGAGGGCTTCCTTAAAAGTACAACACCGGAACTATACGAAGACTCACTGTGCGAAATAATTCCTTCCTTCAATAGATAGTCTATCTCTTCCTTCAAAGCTTTCTCCTTAGCAAACGGAATCGAATATGGTTTCATACAGACAGGTGTGGAGTCTATTAGTTTCATATCATATTCCAATAGGTTTGTATGCCCTGGTCGGTCTGTTAACACCTCTGCATGATTATTTAGAACCTGTTGCACTCTCTCTTTCTGAGTTTTCGTTAAATGTGTACTGATTTTCACCTGTGCTGCTGTCTCACAGGGGTGTAATGGATATTCAAATGATGAAAGTGGTTCCTTTTTCATCTCCATGGCGATGGACAAGGTCAACAAGTGTGTCTCTTCCTGATGTTCTCTTTCCAAATATTTCTTCAGGAGATTCACATGATAGATTTTTTCTTTCCCCTTCTTATCTATCTTATAATTTGTTCTAGACACCTTCTCTAGAACTGTATATGGACCCTGCCATCCAATTTGTAACTTATTCTGACTCCCGGGCAAAAGAAGCAGTACTTTCTCTCCCACAGCCAAATTTCTGTCTTTCGCCTTCCTGTTATAATAGGCAGCATGTTTCTTCCTGGCTTGTTTCAAATTTTCATTGGCAAGTTTCCAGCCAGTTTTCAACCGAGTGGTCAGCTCATTCACATATTGGTATGAAGATGTAATGTTTTCCTCTGCCTTTTCATCAGTCCACGTTCTTAACAAAGCTTCAAGTGGACCTTTTATTGGCCTTCCAAACAATAATGTTGCCGGGGCCATACCGGTTGAACTATGGGGTACCTCCCGATAAGCAAAGAGGGCGGCGTGCAGGTACTGGTCCCATGTATCTGGTTTTTCGTGTGCCAACTTTCTCAGGATCGACATCAATGTGCCGTTAAATCTTTCCACTTGGCCGTTCCCTTGGGGATGATACACACTACAATGGAAGTGTTTGGCCTGGAAGATCCTGAAAACTTCTTCAGTTAGTTTCCCCTTGAACTGAGAGCCATTATCAGTCAAGATTTGATTGGGAAAGCCTAACCTTGTGAAAATTGTGAGCAATGCCTCTGCCACATGTTTAGAATCAATCGATGACAGGGCTACTGCCTCTCCCCACATAGAACAAGTGTCCACCAGAGTCAGAATGTAGCTGTTCCTTCTCTTGGTTCGGGTGAGAGGTCCCACAAGATCCACGGCAACTCTCTCAAAGGGTGTTCCCACTATGGGCATTTCCCCCAGAGTTGCTGGTGCAGTCCAATGTTTAGGTGCTACTCGTTGGCACTCTGGACAGGATTTTACATATCGTTTGATATCTTCAGTTATTCCTGGCCAGAAATAGTGACAAGCTATTCGCTGTCCTGTTGCGCTGATTCCCATATGACCACTGAAGGGAATCGCATGCCCTAGTTCCAACACTTTAGTCCTATATGAAGTGGGAAGGACCAGCTGTCCGTGACCATTGGATTCAGATCCAGCCTTCCTATATATCAGTTTGTTCTTCATATAAAACTCTCCCTTGCCTGGAGGTGTATGAGATTTGGGCAACTTCTTGAAACATGGCTTGAGTGTTTTGTCCTCAGCCTGTGCCTTCCTCATCTCATCTGGCTGAGTATTTATGGGATTATCCTCCTCCTTCTTTGACTGTGATCTGGTCTGCACTGTTGCCAATATCACAGGTCTCTTGGGATTCCCCAAGAAGACATATCTACACCCCAATATTAGAGGGTAGATTGGCTCATTTATCACTGCTGCTTTTATGATTCCTTCCACATATCGCGTTTTCACTTTTATTCGGGCGACGGGAAGTGTCATGGTAGCTACATCCTTGGTTGCAGTTTGAATCTCCACTGTTTCTGTGGTGTATTGATCGGCCTGCACCAGGTGAGAACTCACAACGGAATCGTAATCTAAACCGGTATCATATAAACATCTTATAGTGACACCATTACAGATGACATCTTCACACACTGGGGGGTGGTATGGTTCCTGTAATTCTTCAGGTTTGCCCTTCTTTTCCTTTTTCCCCGATGTCATAGCAGCAAAATGAGGAGGTTTCCTTCTACAATGGTCAGTGTCATGATTGTTCATCTTACAATTTTTACACCACCTTTTTCCTTGGTTGAAAGATTTTCTTTCATCATATTTCCTTTCATCGAATTGTGGGAATTTATTTTTATTTTCATACCGTGGCCTATCAAATTGGTGCTTACCTTTATTTTGATCCTTAGGATCAAATTTATTAAAGTTCTGTGGTGCCCTAAAGTTGTCCACCTGTTTCTTTTTATTACCTGTTACCTCTGCTTGAGCTGCTTGATACCTTTCAGCAACATTTAGCAACTCATCCAGCCTCTCTGCACCTTGTTCCATGAGAAACTTTCTCAGGTCTGGAGCCATGGACTCTCTTAATTGCTCTATAAGGACCATTTCCTTAAGATCTTGGGTTTTCCCCAGAGAAGTCCATTTCTCCAAGTATGTCTCTATTCGTGCAGAGAACTGGTGATAGGTTTCACCTGACAGTAGTTTAGCATTCCTAAATTTTTTTCTATAGAATTCTGCATTCTTTTCATACCTTAACAAAAGAGCCTGCTTTAGCATGTCATAATTTTCCTGATCACCTCTGCTCATTTTTGCAAAAACTTCATAAGCTGCCCCACGAAGTCCCTGAGATAACTTTAAGCTCCACCTTTCTCTCTCTAACCCATACGTGGTAGCTAATAGTTCATACCTATTTAGGTAGCTCTCAATATCATCGTCTTTCTCAACAAAATGATCTAAATGAAAGTTCATAGCTGAGGTTGAGGCTCCCTGAGTAACCGTGGCATCAGAGGCAAAGGGACTGGCACCATTTTCAGGAGCATGGCCTTGAAACTCTCTTAGTCGTAACTCATGTTCCCTTTGTAATCTTTTATCTTCTGCTTCCCTTTCTGCAGCTAATCTCTTCTCTTCTCTTTCTGCAGCTAATTTCTTCTCTTCCCTTTCTGCAGCTAATTTCTTCTCTTCCCTTTCTGCAGCTAATTTCTTCTCTTCCCTTTCTGCAGCCAATCGTTTGTCTTCTCTTTCTGCCTCCAATTTCTTAGCCTCAGCCTCAATCTGCAACCTCTTAGTCTCAGCCTCAGCTTCAAACTGTAACTTCTTAATTTCCTTGTCAGCCTCTAACTTTCTTTCGGCTTCAAACCTTCTTTCTTCACGTTCAATAAATTTGTCACATTCCGTCGTGACATAGGCAACCATAACTTGCCCATCTAATCCTAACTCTTTTGCAGTCTGAACCGCAGCAGATCGAAATTTGGCCAGGTCCGCCATTGTCTATCATGTAAATTTATACAATGTCTAACCAACAATTCAATCTCTAATGGACAACACAGGCACCGTGAGCTCAACCTTATTTAATTCCACCCAAGGATACCTTTTAATTCTTATATTCCCTGAAGTGAATTACCCCCAATATTTTTAATAGGGAAAGATTCAAAATCCCAAGAGCGAGACCCCAATATATGTGGTGAAGTGGGATGTTATAAATATTTATAGGGGACTTAGTGTACTGACTGAGATCAGCTGTGAAGGTATATATATCTAATAAGAGTAGTGTAATATATATATATATAACCTTACTTGCTACCACATATCTATATATCTCAGTCAGAATTATTCTGGAATAATGTGATGCTACGTTATGTGTCTAGGGTATGAGTATGGTGAAGTGTAAGTCACAACAACAGACAGATAAACAATTTAATTTAATCCACTACTCTTAACAACACTGTGACACTCACATACATATAACACTCTATGAGAATATCTTAAAGAAGTCACTCGTAACTTTTCAAATAACAATATGTATTCATTACTGGCATGAATGAATATGTGTCCTGATTCAAAGACAAAGGAACCAGGAATCACAATCAATTTTAATTACAAGTTATGTACAGAATGTATTAATATGAGTCTGGGAGTGACATATATTATTAAAAATATCCTATGTGTGTCAGTTGTGTAATAGTAGTATGAGGTAATACTGGTTTTGTTTTGTTCAAGCTCTGTTGGTAGTTGTCATCATGACTTCAATAGTTTGTCTTAAGGAAATTAGTATTGGAGATGTTCTCAGTTCCTGATATTAAGACAATTAATTTCCCCTCTTAATATATTTTTACAAAGTCATTTCAAGATGAGGGGACATAATGTTGAGCTCAGCTGGCCAAGTTAGCTTATCTGGCGTGATGGCGGCAGGAAAGGACTCCTCTGCTCGAATTCTCCTCTGGGCTCTGGAGACACCTCACTGATAGCTAAAAGACCAAGGAGTATGCTGTCCGACTCTGGATTCAGCAAAGCTCTGACCAGGTGCTGCTCACTACCATCAAGACCACTGTCCCTGAAATCAAGAAGGATGTACCTTCTACTTCATAACTAACTTAAACTCTCTTGTTACACTGATCACAACACAGCACAAACATTGAGTTCAGAGCATTAGGCCAACTGTCAGCTTCATTTGAAATACTTTATTCCAGTATTACCCTTCTTAATGGTTACTACGCCTCTGCAATTCCAGCATTATTTCTTTCTATTCAATCATCCAGGTGTCAGTGTACTGTTTGGCCATTCCATGCCGTTTTACTTCTCTCCGACACCCTCTGTTCAGGCTGGAGCATTACAGGCTTTACCTCACGTTGGCCACTGAACTACACATATATATACAGGCATAAATCAACAATTCACATTCAATTTTCATTAAAAGATATTGAATGGTTCAAGCTTACCACAATTCATACGAATAAACACAGATACGTTGATTAGCAATGAATTCTGGCACAAACTGGCACAAATTCCCATCTGCTTATCTTCCAGGCTTTTATTTATCAAAATATAAGCTGGCTTCAACGCACTGATGCTTTATCAAGCTTATTTAAACAAGTGGTTTCGAACTAACGCTTCCAAGTGTGTATATCAGCGAGTCTGACCAATGAGCCCCGTTTCGACAAGTGTTTGAAAAAATGTTACCTTTCTACGTCTCCCTAACAACCAAGATAGTATTTATAGCCCGACCAATCGTGGTTAGGCTTTCATTTGTTGCGCTCCAATCAATTGGGAGTTTACATGGTAGGCTATTTATGTAACGTAAGGTTTTTTCAAACACGTTATAAAAAAAATTTTATGAGCAGAAATGATTTCATGCTGTCAGGCACCCTCAATATTTTATTTTGGGTATAATTTATTAATTCCTGGACTATTTGCGTAACGTTTTACATATTATTTGTCAGCAAGCCCTAAGGAACCCAATTATCCAAATTTAAAAGAGCTACGTGGCTGCGTTCAAAATATGTATTTTCTACCTCCTGTTTCGAAGATGTGATGTCTGGGTACTGTTATGTTTTCAACCGTAAACCCATCTAATGTTATCTTTTCTAATAAGAGTTTTTTTATGATTTATAAACCTAACTCTGGGAAAGGGTAGTGTATTTTATCACTGTCCGTCTGAAAAAAAATTAGTGCATGTAGACTTACACGCGTGATGGCAGCATTTGTGTACCGCGCGTCGCGTGTTGCATGCGTTCCTGATTTTCAGCCCTCCCCTCTCTCTTTATCCTTTTGTCCATCTGTTCGTTCGTTTTGGTAACGCAGTGTAGAAAAAGACATGAATGGAATTTAAAATTTAGGTCAACTTGCATATTTCAAGGTTTTTCTTAGAAAGGCAGCACATTTTATTGTGTGTTTGGGAAACGCGTGTATGTTGCAGAAAGCCTTTAATATCGACGTGAAACGTTACAATTTGCTTACGCAGTAGAAAACAAGGGGATTTCGAGTACAGTCCTTGTGACAGCACTGTTCTTTACCATTCTTCTTCCTTTATTTATTATATGTATTTATTAGGCTTTATATTTACTTGATAATTTATATATGTGGATTAGAATATTCCATGACAAGATGGAATGTTGTTAAACTGTTTCACTTGCCCCAGAACTTTTTTTCTCTCTACAATTATGATATTTTATATTCAAAGATTGTTTTTTTTTTCTACAATTATGGTATTTTATATTCAAAAATTTTTTTTTTTCCCTCTTGATGTAATCATTATTTTTGTTTTCTTGCCGTTTTACTCTAAACATTTATTGACGCTTTTTCGCAAAGTTACCGGGTTCGAAACACGATAGCATCATGCTCCAGTCTACGCAGCTGTAAATGGGTTCTTGACTCTTCTCTTCAGTGAAGGAAGGCAAAGGCGGAATTGGTCACCTCACCTCTCATAACTGAACCTATGATAGTGAAGCTTCTAATACTTCACTCCCCTATGATAGTATCCGCTACGGGACTACTTTTTAAAATGTCTGAACCGTGTTGTAGTAGAAGTTGGAGGTATCTTTCGTTTTCTCTTCATAACAATTATCGTCTGCATATCTGCTATTATGTTTTATTGTACAAAGACAGTTTTCGGGGGAACAATACACACACTTGTCTTATCCCATGTGTTTGTTTGTCTTGTTTTTATATATTATTGTTATCTTATTTCATTATACATCGTCATTGCTGCCCGCTGTTCCAATTAACAATTTCCTGACTGTATTCAGGAGACACTGATTTTGTCACGTGTATCTTTCTTACTCTGTCGAATAACTTCGTGTTGTCAGTGGCGCACACTTCTATCTTACTATGTCGAATATCTTCATGTAGTCAGTGACATACACTTCTATCTTACTCTGTCGAATATCTTCATGTAGTCAGTGACACACACTTCTATCTTACTGTGTTGAATATCTTCATGTAGTCAGTGACACACACTTCTATCTTACTGTGTTGAATATCTTCATGTAGTCAGTGACACACACTTCTATCTTACTCTCTCGAATATCTTCATATAATCATAGAAGCACACTCCTAGGTCTCTGTACACGTTGAATGAGCGTTCAGTTATCGTTCTTATTAAGAAAATATAAAGCATAAGATGTCAAATTACACAGCACTTAAAATGTAAACGACAGCGGTGAAAAATATTACAAGTAAACGGGAAATACGATGGCAGCAATTTAGGTGGGAAGGATATATCAGGAGTTGGGGGGGGGGGGGGGGAAAGTTGTCGTTTGGTGCAGTGGTGTACTGAAGGGATGCGAGCGGGGAGGGGATGACATCTAGGAGGGGGGGGGGGGTGCCATCGGACACAATTTTGATAGTACTTACTGCTAAAAATGTACTTACATGTGTGTTTCATTGTGGGAGGGTGAGGTTGCCAAAGGTAACCTCCGCCCCGGGTGCCAGATACTTTCTTTAAGTATGCCTCTGGTCCGGTGTGCACCTAAAAGATAAGAGACACGAAACATGTCCATTACATCTAATTTTGATGTGTAGGCGGCACGTTCATTGATCAGATATGATGAACAATATTAGGATTACAATAAAAATATGATTTAAAATATCAAGTAGCCGAGACTGGCTGTTATGAGATTATATTCACTGTTCCAGGAGGTTGACTTTAGTTTTTAACCTTTTGTTTTAGAATGTCGTAGATTTTTCGATAGGAATTTAAGACATAGATTGGTCCCTTCTGAATAGGACTAGAGCAGGTGATAGCTCAGTGGGAGATAAGGCAAAGAAATAGATTTTCACGAGTGAGATGGTGGAAAATAGGCAGAGTCTGTCCCCGAAATCGAGAAACGTCTCTCCTTCAGCCTATCTCTACAACAAGACTTTGTTAGTCAGACAGTATACCACACTATATATTAATATATATCACCACTCACATACACACCCACATAAGTGACGACAGTTAGACGCACAGACGTGAAAACTATATCTATGGGATAGGGATCTTTTGGGGACAAGCTGACCAACACACGTAATTAAAGTTTATGTAAATTTTATTTATCATAAAGAACTTTACAACAGCAATATTTTTGAATATCAAATCAAATACAAATAAACATAAATTAATGAATTAATAAAGAAAATAGACTCATAGGTGTAATCCTCCCTCCCTCTGTTGAGACAAGATCCCGTTAGAAGAGAAGTTATTAACCCCCAAAGAGTCAAATGTGTTTATGCTATGGTCTAGGATTTCCCTCTACAATAAAGAACAGAGTTTATACGTTAATCTGTTCTGAGAGGGACAGCATTAGCGAATATTGCATTAAAAAATATACAAAGTTAGTACAAGGGTTATACAATGAAGGAATTATTTATCCCTGCTTTCTCTCGCTGTGACAGACCTGTGATCACAACCATTCACTCTTACCTAATAGGGCTTTCACACATCTGGAACAATCGTAAGGTACACACAGGTCATCCAGGGTTGGTTATTGGCGAATCAAGCCCCAGTTTCTCCAAAGACAAATTAATTCAAATGATGGGAAACGCTTGATTTACTACTGGTAGTAGGATGCTGATTATGTCACTTCAATTTTTGTCCAGGTAGTAAAATAATTAAGAGGTCTAATGTTCACAGTGTACAGTAGCTTGGAATCTTCAATCGTTAAATCGAGTGTCAGATAAATAAATCTGTTCAGGATAAATCGTCTTCACAACACAGTGGTCGTTATTCAGGTAATGTCAATATTCTTTCCGGGTGTAAAACCACGAGGCCGGTCAGGTCACCTTGAAAAAAACCCGATATTTATATCAGAATGTTCTTTTTGTAATGTTATTCTTAGTTCATATGGAAGCCGCTGGTAAGGTTTAGGGTTTGACCCACATACTGTATAAAGAGAAAAGATACCAATACTTAACATAATATATTTTATACACAATCCTATCCTTACCCCGCGTAAAATATAATATATTTATCCACTTCGGTTATTTAACTTTAAATTATAAACTACAAGCTTAGAGCTTGTCTTATCGTTTAAAAACTCGTGAAATAAATTCTAGTCATTTAAAAAAACCAGTCATCATGAATTAGAAATAAATACATATTTCGTCAATAATCGTGATGAATCAGTGCCTTTACTTAGTGGGTTAAAATATTCTCTGACTGGTTACTAGCAGTAATTAAATTTATATTATAGCTGGAAGAGTTTAGCTAGAAATTATTATTTATTCTGCTATCCACTGTAACACAGAAACTTAGATAATTTCCATTTACGGACCTATTTAGTGAATCACTCTGCACAAAATCTTAGTGAAATATAATCGACGATTAAACTAGTGAAATCACTCAAACTACTAGTATAATAATTACCTTCGCACAAACTTCTAAGACTATATATATATATATATATATATATATATATATATATATATATATATATATATATATATATATATATATATATATATATATATATATATATATATATATATATATGATGAAAGGAAAGTTTACATTAATCACCTAAAACCAGACTCTCTGCCAGATGTTAGCACCTACGTTTAAATCTTCCTTCAGATCTGCAAATCAAAGATCTTTCTCACAACAAAGCCGAAAACCAGACTCATGCTCTCTCTCGCTTAGATCAGGCATAAAGTAATTTGCTAATCAGTGCAAATTTTACACGTCTCTGCTTGTCTGGCCATTTCTAGCGAGCAGTGTTCTTAGATCTTGCGATTCGCCGTGTTTATAATTGCTTTTCAAACGAACAGTTTACAAGGGAGGTAATAAAAATTGTCTGCCCCTTTCTGCTCAAATCATTTCCCCTGATCCCTGTCCAACGAAAAATACATTTAAACTATCACTGTTGCGACATCTTACAACGATTCTCGATCTCTGGCGTTAATCACAGCTCAACGTATGCTAATTTTCTGCTAGTGATCTACATCAAAGGAAATAGCGAACAAAAATAAATTAGGCGTGCTAAATTGGAAAAAAAAGACAGATCTCTGAATATGGACGGTTTAAGTTAAAACAGGCGTAGGTGAAGCTAGGTAAAAGAAAAGTGTAGAAAAGAACTAGATATATGAAAGGTTATTTTCATAATCTGTCACATAGAACAAAAAAATTACCCGATACAAAAAGTGACAGATTTTACAGACAGCTCGAGCACTCTATTAAATATAGGGCATTTACGAGAAGCTCCAGGTATGTCAGATAGAAAGAAGCGTTTTACTTTAGCAAGGTAAATACTACTTCCGTTATAGCTGTGCAGTAATTTGGTACATAACTGCAAATAGTCAAATAAATGGAAAATCTTCTTTCTTTGGTGTATCTATTTATCGTCCATAATGAGAGTTATAATTGACTGCTGAAAATAAACCAAAGTGAGATCTTGAGTAATTATGAGTGTGTGTATGACCATACATACGGAGCCAGAGTCATGAGGTCATAGCGCTTAGAGTCATTTTGGAGGTTGAAAGTACTACAAATAAAATGTTTATTTCGGATAACGCCAGCTGAAAGTCTAATCACGTGCTTGACTGATAAATCAGCGTGACTTTGCTAGATTTTTAAGCTAGATTTTAAATCAAAAACGTTTCTTCGCCTGTGAATTCTGCAGGCGTTGCACTCGAACACTCGAATCAAAGGTAAAACTTTAAATCTGACTTGATCACTTCTACTTCTAGGGGAAAAATTTGACTGACAGTTGTAGACAAAGTCTTGTAGTCCCCGAGCAAAGGGTAGCATAAATGAGATTCAGTAGGATCGATGATGACCTCCTTTGACCTTTCTGTATTTTCAAAAACGAAATTAGTGTTGCTAATTATCAGTGTCATAACCATTTGTAACTCGATTCCCTAAGCACTCTCAAGATATTCCCACCTACTCTAATGGAAACAGCAAAGAGTTCACATACACATTTTGCTTGATACTGACCGATGCTTGAGGAGAGACCGAATGATCCGTCACACGGAGAGACTACACGACGCACTCTGGGTAAAAACCATATGAATTTTTACACTGAGAGACTGAGTAAAAACCAAATGAATTGTTATACTGAGAGACTACACGATGCACTATGAGTTAAAACCGTATGAATTGTTACACTGAGAGACTACATAACGCATTGTGAGTAAAAACCATATGAATTGTTACACTGAGAGACTACACGACGCATTGCGAGTAAAAACCATATGAATTGTTACACTGAGAGACTACACGATGCACTCTGTGTAAAAACCATATGAATAGTGACGCCGGAGAGACTACTTGATGCACTCTGAGTAAAAACCAAATGAATTGTTACACTGAGAGACTACATGACGCACTCTGAGTAAAAAACCATATGAATTGTTACTATGAGAGACTACACGACGATCAGAGTAGCTGATTCCGAACTTAACAGTAAAGACATGACAACAGCAATAGGCATTGGATAGAGATACCCAGTGGGAGCTACCTTGACGCGGAGACACTGCACGATGCACTCTGAGTAAAAACCAAATGAATTGTTACACTGAGAGACTACACGATGCACTCTGTGTAAAAACCATATGAATAGTGATGCCGGAGAGACTACTTGATGCACTCTGAGTAATAACCGTACGAATCATGACGCGGAGACACTGCACGATGCACTCTGAGTAAAAACCAAAGGAATTGTTACACTGAGAGACTACACGATGCACTCTGTGTAAAAACCATATGAATAGTGACACCGGAGAGACTACTTGATGCACTCTGAGTAAAAACCGTACGAATCATGACGCAGAGTCACTGTACGATGCACTCTGAGTAAAAACCATATGAATTGTTACACTGAGAGACTACACGATGCACTCTGAGTAAAAGCCAAATGAATTGTTACGTTTAACCGGAAATTGGAGAAAGGGTCATGCTTTAGCAAGATAACAAGGATCTAAAGCAGGATGATTTCTGATGGAAGTTTACCCCTCCGAGAACTGGTTTTTTTCATTGATATAATACTAGACAAGAGGGTGTACTCTGCTTTAATAGAAGCGACAAGAGATGAGCAGTTGAGACGACAACATGTGAGAGAAGGAGATGTGATTAGGTGGTCAGTGACCACACACTAAACCACACACTGAATACTTTTTCTTAGGTAATGAATAAAAGAAGAAATGTAGCGACAAGCATAAGCTTACTAGATTATCACCACTCGAATGACACACAACCAAGACAACAAGAGAAACAGACAAGTAGCGAAAACAGCAACATCATTTTCAGACGAAGAGTTGCTGTGTTTGGTTCTCTGAAGTGTTTTCGCTGTTTCTCTTGTTTTTTTCAGTTATCAAACTACTCATATAATTTATTGACCGTGGCAAACATTTATTGCTGTATTTGTCTTCGTCTTCTAAAAACCTCATGGTGTTCCGAAGTCGTCCTTTTTTGCGTTTCGTCTGCGGATTCGATGCAAAAGGTTTAATGGTCTGTGCTATTTGCAGATTTCATCAAAAGTTTTGTTTGATTTTAGGGCCTTGCACAAAACATTGCATTTTGTTTCGAGCGTGGGATACCCGGTTCAACCCCGTATGGGTTATAATTTGGATATATAGTGTTCCTTTTTCTAAGATCTGTTGGTGTATCTCTTCCCGTTTTTGAGTATATCTCCCGTCACCCTCTTGAGTTTTGACTTTGATTTATTGTATACTGCTGTCGCGAGAGGTTTGAGATGTTATTAAGAATAAGATATCCTGGACATAAAGGTGTATCAGATGATACCAGGATAGTGCCAGATAAGAGTCTGGTCTTATCAGTAATACCCCCTTCTCTGAAGAGAGTAAGGGTGTATGGACACAAAGGTAGGGTCAAGCTATGTAAGTTCCCAGAGAAGATGATGTTGTAGTACTCTGAGTCCCTAACTGCTACCTCTCCTGATCCGCCTCTGTGGTTATGGTAGTTAATATGTTTATGACTCTACTAGGGGTAATTTATTTATATATAGTATGTTTATATTTATATTCACCAACAAGAACTAAAATTCAACTTAATGAACTTAAGAAAAGTCTTCTGGTGAATATTTACAATTTAATTAAAAGATATTTTTCTCTGTTTGAAAATGTTGAACTCAAATATTTTACAGTATGAAATAAATAATAATAGTTAAATAAATGTTCTTGTTTCTTGGTTCACAATGTCTATCATCTTGTAGATACCTTCTTTGGCTGGGGTATTTACTAGTTGAATTGTTTATTATTATTATTTAAAGTTGTGAAACACTATATTATTTTAGTCATCCTGAACTGGAAAATATTTTTTTTTAGCTGGGTAAGCTTGACAGTTGCAGTACGCAACTTATCTGCATCACGGCAGCTGGCTCCTTTATATGCTGGAAACACAATTTCAGCTGAACTTGTTCCAGTAAGTATTCACGTGATGACGGGCCCGATATCACCAACTGGCACTGCATACGATGAAACTTTAGTAAGAGTAGCCTCTTCTGCTTTTGAAGCTTGTGTTTAAAGGATTAAACCCTCAGGTACACGCACACATACTAGCCCTCAATGGTCGAATAAAGGTCGGCTACAGTTGCAGAAAGGCAAACGCTGGCATTAATATATGAACTGCTTCCCCCGCTTTCTGTGTTTTTTTCAAATCGTGACTGACCGAAGTTAGTTAGGCGATTCTATTTTTAGTCTAGCCTCGTCCGTATGAGACGGAAATCCCAAAAGATATAATAAAAATCAGAAAATGTGGGACTATTCTGCCTATCGTTCAATGTAGGAAAAATGCTTTTTAAATTATCTCCGTTATTCCTGATGCGATTTTAGTCAAGTAAAGTTTCCCTTATACTTAGAATTAGGCTTTATATATATATATTCATACATACGTACCTACGTACCTACATACATACATACCTACATACATACATACATACATACATACTTACATACATACGTACGTACGTACGTACGTACGTACCTACCTACCTACCTACCTACGTACGTACGTACCTACCTACCTACGTGCGTGCGTGCACGCACGCACGCACACACGCACGCACGCACGCACGCACGCACACACACACACACACACACACATATATATATATATATATATATATATATATATATATATATATATATATATATATATATATATATATATATATATATATATATATATATATATATATATATATATAATCTCTTTGGTTACTACTAGCATTTTCTGTTATGCATAGTTTAAACAGCTAACTTTAGGCCAACCTGAAGCTTTGAATGCATTTAACCTAAGATTTCTCCCGTCCTATAATAGTATTAGTAAAAGTATTACTACTTACGGGTAGAGTAACAGTCCTAATATCGTGTTGATAACCTCTGCCAAGTGATACTTCTTTAATATTACTGTAGCAAAATTCAGAAGTTAATCATATCACACAAATAGTGTCTGGCCATTTTGATGCTCCCTGCAGTTGTAAACACAGGACCAAAACAAGCGTTTTCATTGGTCTTGGTATCATATTTTTTTATAATATATGGCGCGCCGTTAAGACCAGAGTTATTTGAATTCGTGATGTGAACCAGACTCATTTCACGACACAGCCTCTCAATTCAAAAGCGTAAACCCGCTATTGGAGCTTCTTGTCTGGATTCATAATCACGACATTCTTCCAATCTTGGATTTACTCTCCCTTACTATTCTTCTGGTTTCCTTCCGGTGGGTCAATTCAAGTAGGCACCCAACATTCTGAGATCCAGGGATATATCTCATGTTATGTAAATAAACAGCCCAAGTGCTGCTGCCTGTCAAAGGCTGATTATCAATCAATATTCACCATTACTCTTCTCTGAGTCTGTTCAATGACATGTCCAGAGGTGTTAGATGTTCCTCAAGGTTCCAGTATTTATGAGGAGGTCATCTATACAATTGGTGATAGATGGGTTATGTAGGGGATCCAGTAATTTCCTCATCATCCTGGATAAAACACTCGGAGTATTATCCAATCAAAAAAAGCAACATATGAAACTCATAGTGCCCCTCCGAGGTGCTCACAGCCAGCAATGGTCTGTGCTCAGGCTTGACTGGAATCTTGTAATATCTTTATCTAGATTCACTAATGACTCTGTTATCCTGTAATTATTTCCCAAATCCAGGCAGAGTCTATATTCACCAGGTGTTTTCTCAGCTTAACGTCACTAGCGAAATCATATAATATGGGGAAATGAATTTCCTGCACCAAGAATCAATTCTCCCGTTAGCATTGCTATAATATATTCTCAGTCCATGTCCGTACAATACTTCCACTGGACTGTGTAGGGCCGGCCAACTACCACTGTCGCCGGTGCCCTTCATAATGCTAATTTAATAGCCGTATGTTGAAGAGAGCTGAGCATTAGGCCAATTGCCCACTCGCCCACTTCCAATTTTTCTGGGGAAATCCCTCAGTTTCGTTCTCAAATTGGGCTGACAAACGATTCTATTTTTAGCCAGTTCCAGGCATTCCGAGCAACATTGTGTCGGGTGGGACTGGTCTGTGTTTACGTTTTCTCTCGGTACGAGACGGAGAGTTGCCATGGTCGCGGGTTTATTGGAAGACTGGATGTGAGAAGGTGCATTCCTATTCACGACGTCTACCTTATCTTTTTTAATTTCAGACCTTTTTTCACCGCAATGCGTTTCTAGGTCCTGTTTAGTTTCTCCACATGTGGAGTTTACCTTGCTACAGGTGGCACTGGCAGTCACATACTGAAATATGTCGTCAGCAATTCTTGGCCAATAATGTTTTACCGATGCTCTTTGACAGGTGGTATCAATTTTCCCATGTCCACTGTCTGATACAACATGTGTTAATTCCATAACTTTGTCCCTATAACTCAATGGCAGTACTAACTGTCCATATCCTTTTGGTTTTGCTCCAGCTTTCCTGTAAAGCAATCCATCCTTCAAAAAAAATTGTTCTTTCGTAGGGGGGTTATGGCTGTCTGACAATTTGCCAAAGAAAGGTTTTAATGTTTTATCTTTTACTTGGGCCTTTCTCATCTTTTTAGGATGAATATTAAGTGGTATTCCCTCCTCCTTCCCAAGGGTTGACCTGACCTGGAGTGTTGCCATGATCACATGTTTTATTGGGCTCCCTAGAAAAACATATCTTCTTCCTAACACCAGCGGGTAATTAGGATCATCACACACTGCTGCACTAATCACTACTTCCACATAGTGAGTCTTTACATTGATTCTTTCTATCGGAAGTGGCATTGTGGCTGTTCCCTTTAATGCCCCTTGTATCTCCACTTTCCTGTGGTATACTGGCCAGGGTGCACCAGGGTTGCACTCACAACTGAGTCATATTCCAATCCTGAATCACAAAGGCCCATAATCTTATTGCCATTACAAGTTACTTCTTCACAGATGGGGGGATGGTGGAGGTTTGTCTGACTGTCTGTCAGGTCCTTCCTGCCCTTTCCCACTGTTATCATACATGCAGCGTGATATGGAGGAACTTTCCTACCACATTCATGTATTGTGGTTGTTCATTTTACATATTTTGTACCACTTATTTCCCTGTCTGTAGGGTTTATTATCTTGTACCTGAGGGTTCCTGTTTTTATGATCAAATATGGGTTTGTCATAGTCTTGTTTGTATCTGTGTTTATCATACTCATCTTGGTTTGGGGTTGGTCTATGATTTTCTACTGGTTTCCTCTTAACTCCAGCTATTTCTTTCTGGGCTGCTTGATATCTCTCAGCAACTGTTAAAATCTCTTCCAGTCTCTCTGCACCTTGTTCCATAAGAAATTTTCTCATGTCTGGAGGCATAGACTCTCTCACTTGTTCCATCATGACCATTTCTTTTAGGTCTTGGCACTTTCCAAGAGTAGTCCACTTCTCCAAGTAGGTTTCCAATCTGGCAGAGAATTAGTGGTAAGTTTCTCCAGAAAGTAGCTTCTTCTTCTTCTTCTTTGATCCATAACCGCCAACCGTCAAAGCAGTCAGCGGCCATCACGCCTAGTGGCGTCTTGTAGGGCAGCAACAAATTGATTCCACTTTGCTCGGTCGGCGGCCATCCTTCGTACAGTGCCCCAACTGTGGTTCATTCTTTGGATCTCAGCTTCCACAGTTCTCCGCCAAGTTGTTTTTGGTCGGCCTCTCTTTCGCTTTCCCTCGGGGGTCCATAGCATAGCTGTTCTTGTGATGGTATCAGGGTCCCTTCTGAGGACATGGCCAACCCAACTCCAGCGTCTGCCAGCTATGATGGTGTGCATGTCCTCCTGGTTACTCCGAATAAGTAGTTCTTGATTGCTGATGGTGTTTGGCCAAAAGATTCGGAGAATTTTCCTTAGGCAGATTGTGTGGAAGGAGGACAGTTTCGACATTTCCTTCTCTGTTACTCTCCAACATTCCGCACCATAGAGAAGCACAGAAAGTACACAGCTCTCATACAGTCTTAATTTAGTGTTTGTGCTGTACTGGGAAGACTTCCAAATGTTGTTGAGAACAGCAAAGGCTGTTCTCGCTTTATTCATTCTGTTGTTAATGTCCTTGCTTGTTCCGCCGTCAGGTGTTACTATGCTTCCTAGGTAAGTAAATGTGTCTGTCTGTTCTAACTTCTGGTTCGTTACTGTTATTGGCTCAGGATTGCCCACATTTAATGTCATGACCTCTGTCTTCTTCAGATTGATGTTCAGGCCAACCTGCTGGCCATACTTATTCAGTCTATCGGTTTTGTCTTGAATGTGTTGGTGTGAATGCGCGAGTAGTGCAATGTCATCTGCATATTCCAAATCTTCCAGTGTAGAAAACGTTGTCCATCTAATTCCTCTTGGACTGCCCTCTGTTGTCTGGCGCATCACCCAATCTATGACTGTCAAAAATAATGTTGTTGATAAGGGGCATCCCTGTCGTACTCCTGTTTTCACTTCGAAAGTTACATTACTCGATCCAACACTGCACGTAAAGTTAGAATAGAGGCTTTTTATAATGGAAACAAACGGGTTGATCACCCGTATGCCAGTCACTTTGATTACGGAAACAACAGCAAATGGATTGATTTGCCGTTGCCCTAAAGACGCCAATAGGCGTGATGGGAAACAATGGCAAAGAAAACCTATCTGCTGTTGCCCTAAGACGCCACTAGGCGTAATGGCCACTGACTGCTTTGACGGTCGGTGGCTAAGGACGGAAGAAGAAGAAGAAGAATAATGGAAACAATGCGGCTGGGAATTCCATAAGCCCTCAGAATTTTCCATAGGTTGTGCCTGTGTATGCTGTCGAAAGCCTTTTCAAAATCAACAAAGTTAATGTACAGCTGTCTCTGCCATTCTGAGCACTGCTCTATAATGTTCCTGAGGGTAAATATATGATCTGCACATCTTCTGTTCTTTCTGAAGCCCGCTTGTTCTTTCCTCATTTTATGATCAACTGCTTTTGAAATTCTCTGGATGATTATCCTGCCTAGTATTTTGCTGGGAACTGAGAGGAGGGTAATTCCTCTCCAGTTGTTGCAGTCTGCAAGGTCGCCCTTCTTGGGCAATTTGACAATTATTCCTTTACTCCACTCTGTTGGTGTTGTCTCAGTTTCCCAGAGAAAGTAGCTTGGCAGTTCTAAATTTCTTCCTATAAAATTCTGAGTTCTTTTCGTAACGAACTAGCAATGCCTGTTTCAAGATTTCAAAATCTTCTTGTTCCTCTCTCCCAAGTTTTGTAAAAACTTCATAAGAAGCTCCTCTCAGCCCTTGTGATAACTTAAGGCTCCATTTTTCTTTCTCCAAGTCATAGTTAGTAGCTAATCTCTCGTACCTACTGAGATAAGACTCAATGTCATTGTTGGGTGTTCATTCTAATGGTAAAGAACTTCATTACGCGAATGGTTGCAAAGGAACTAAAAATGTCAGAAAATGTTCTTCAAAACGAACTCCAACAAGTAGTGTTTAACTGGTCACTTACTGGCAGCACACAAGTCTGTGATGACTGTACATATATTTTATTTAACGTGGCACATACGGAGTGGAACAAGACGATCATAGTTACAGGTGCAAAAAGGTCATACGTCAAAAAATGTTGATAATTACTTTTCAAGTTCATGAAGATTCTCTAACAATTAAATCCTCTTATTCAAGTGACTAAGGATCACTTCCTCTACCATATCATATGTATTGCAGTCAAGTCCGTTGACCTTCTTTCAAGGACGTATCTTATGGCCAACGAATTCATTCTCAAGGAGCAATACTTCTTATCATACTTGTAACAATTCCAGACTTTTTTCATACGGTACTTAGGTAGCATATATATATAAAATCCAAACAAAGTCATCCACGACAATACGACCAGGTTAGAGTTCTGTGTTGACTAACCTCTCTATATCCATGCCACGACTTTGGCATTGACGAAAAGACGGTATATAAAAACATGTGAAGCATACAAATCAATTAACTTCGTTTACTCGTAGGTATCCTCCCTCTACGGTAATTCAAAAGGGCTAACGACTCCGTCTGTCCATTCTAGGAATGACATACTACGATGAATTCCCGCTAGACCAAAACTAGGAGCGGCCTGATACTTTAATTTAACTCAATAAACATTCGATGTGACATGGGGCGACACTTACTTGATACTTCCACTATTGGCTTCATCATGAATACCAGTAGATATCATTACAAAATAATGGCTTCTTCAAACTTGCCAGAAAAATCCAAGAAATATATATCGGACATAAACATGGTCCGAACTGCCCCGTTCAAAACATGACGTCCGAATTCCCTAACTAGGTTACCCGTGCGTCCAAAGCAACTCACACTGCATTGTGCACGTCAGTGCGTGAATCAATCGAACGCACAAATAATATAACTATTTTAAGACTGGTGCGTACATTTGGCAGGACCGAAGACTACCCCCTTTTAGGTAATAAATGTACGTAACAGCTCCCTTATTACCTCCCCTTAAAAAAAATTAATTCTATTAATTTTATTTTGAACTTAGTACCCGAGAGAGGTGAGTCAAAACTACCACAAGATATATGAAATGCATAAAGTTATACCATATTAAGAAAAGAATATTAAACGAAATCAATATAACTAAATGATAGTATGCATTAAAGCACACATCCACAATCGACCTACTTTGGAACGATGTGGTAATATTCGAAGTAAAAACAAGTTGAAAATGAAAAATGAAAAAACCATAAAAAAAAGATGATAATAAAATTCAACTAAGTTTTCAAAAAAAATTTGAAACATATGATTTCAAAAATGAAAATGAACAGCAACACTGATGATGATCAATGACAAGAGAATCAATAAAACAGAAAAATTGAAAATACAATGTGCAAAAATGAAGCAATGCAAAATTAAACACTTTAAGAATCAACACCCTTAATGTTTTCTAACACTAGTACGGTTGACTAGTGATCTAACAGTGAGATATCATAACTAAGACCCGTGAATGCAGGTATTACGTGACAACTAAGAAAGTTAGTATGTGTGTGATCCATAATCAATTAAATAGATTAAATTGAATTATTCTAATTTATATACAGTAGAACTCCATTTATCCGAACCCCATGGGACCGAGCATCGTTCGGATAATCAAATGTTCGGATAATTGGATTACATAATGTATCGAGTACATGTACACATATTTCTAAAAATAATTAACCATCACAAGGAAAATACTCTATAAAACATATTTACTTGTACTGTAATAATAATACCCACACTGTATTAGATCACTGTATCACCAAAATCTTTCATTACACTGCAGTGCATGTACTACTTGTATTAATTTTTTTTTTTAAGAAAGAGAAATGTTATCAAAATAACATTACAAACGATTCAAAACCAGGCGCAACTAACGTATACATGTACTTGCACAGATGTAGCCCACTATTTAAAATAATGAGGAATCCTCTTTTGCACCAAACTGGATAGTCTCCTTTTGGCTGCTAAGTCCCGCATTGTCTTCAACAGCAGAAGCTGTGTAGGACAGCTGTCATCTTCTTGCTCGTACCAAGCCATCGCTGTTTCTAGTGCTATAAAGGCCTCTTCAGGATTTGGTCGACGTTTTGGGTTTTCTTCATAATCTACAAGTACATCATGTACATCTGATGAGTCTTCATCATCGGTCACTACATGTATTTGGTTTTCTTCTTGCACAAAAGACAAAATTTCTTCGTCATTCAAACACTGAAAACCAGAATCATTATCAACTTCTAGCCACATGTGTGCATCATCTTTGTCACAGTCCGAAAATACGGGCATTGCTTGAAACAGTTCCACAACTTCATTTATTCCATCATCACTTGTGTCCACTGCAGTGGTTTCATTTCCTCATTTTTTCCCAAGCAATCTATTCCCAGCCTTGTTGAGATTATCTTGTGACAGGGTGGTCCAAGCATCAGCTAACATATAGCAGCAGTCTTTGAGATTTAGCTTTTTGGAAAACGCCACCACACTTTCTTCATCTTCAGCCAACAATAAACGACGCAGGACTTCCTTCTTGTACATCTTTTTAAGCTTTGCTATAACACCCTGATCCATTGGTTGAATCAGTGCTGTTACATTGGGAGGCAGAAAAATTACTTTAAAATTTGCATCAACTGCATTCAATGTATCCGTCTCTGGATGAGATGGTGCATTGTCCAGTAGAAGAATTACTTTTCCAGTTTGCTTTTCTTGTTCTCTCAACCTCTTCACATTTGGGAGGAACAGATTTGTATACCAATCAAGAAATATTTCAATATTTATCCAAGCACTCTTCTGTGCTTTGTAGCACAATGGGAGACATGTCACATTCTTTAAACGACGTGGTTTTTTGGCTTTGCCGATCATTAGCACCGGTAAACGATGACTTCGACTGGCATTCGCGGCTACCAAAATTGTTACTCTCTCTTTGCACTTTTTAAACCCAGGGGCAGCTGCTTCGCTCTGAGATGCAAGTGATTTTGGAGGCAATGATTTCCAGTATAAGCCAGTCTCATCGGCATTATACACATCATCGAGTGAATAACCTTCTTCTTCCAAAAAAGCCAAGAATGTTTCTTTAAAATTTTCAGCGGCAGTTGCATCGCTAGGTAAAAATTTCCCTTGAATCTCCAATTCTCGTATGCCATGACGAGATTTCAAGTTTCGTAACCATCCCTGGCTAGCCTTAAAGTCAGGAGGACCGTCAAGTTGATTGTTGAACTGAAGTGCCTTTTCACACAATAGAGAGCCAGAGATAGGTTACCCTTTGCTTCTTCTTTGCACAAACCATATATACAAAGCCTCTTCCAATTTCAAATCTTTCGCATTCCTCATGGTTTTACGTTTCTTCGACCCATTTTAACTATCCAATTTCGATGCAAAACTCATAATTTTATCCTTGTTACTTTTGATGTCAGAGACGGTAGCTTTCCCAACATTGAAAATCCTCGCAAGTGAAGACACAGTTTCACCTTTTCCTAGTCTCTTGACAATTTCTGTTTTCGTTTCAATTGACAAAACATTGCGGTTCCTTTTATATGCTTTAAGCCTACTGGAAGATGCCATATCGCACAGAGAAATATTTGTACACCAAAATTATTCTGCTGTAGTAGCAGACACAATTATTTTAAGTTGAACTGTCTGTTTAGCCAGTGTTCTGCCTAGAACGCACACATACACTGGATTGGTAAACCAGATATTAACTGACTTTATGATCTAACTGACTTCCTGTACGTAAGCGACTGACCATTAGCCCATTCCATCCTCTACAAATTGTTCGCACACATTTGAAGCTTGTCGCATCAAAAGATTCAGAAATGTAGTTTAACGTGACTGGTGGCGCCTGATTTTTTTTTTTTCTGGAAAAAGTGTTCGGATAATTGGATGTTCGGATAATTGGGGTTCGGATAAATGGAGTTCTACTGTATTTCTTAATTACTAACAAATAACCAGTTACTAATATATTCTTAGTAATTCCAATATCACTATCAATATGTCAATGTTCAGTTACAACTAGTTAGTAATCGACGAGACGATGTTCTCAATGTTCCATACACGATAAAATATATTCTCGAACACGATATGTAGTGTAATATGTTCCATAGGAATAACAAATGTATATTTGTCGCTCTTAACAATGTTTCCATACTAATAAAAAGTTACTGTAGTACCAATGTTCCCGTACTAATAAAATGTTACTCTAATACCACTGTTCCCGTTCTAATAAAACGTTACTATAGTATCAATGTTCCCGTACTAATAAAATGTTACTACACAAGAAGTAATGTTATAATCTATAAGTAAGTATATCCTGAAAGTTATACTTATACGAATACTTCAGTTATATAAACAGTCTTTATAGATGTACAATCAATGATAATGTACAAAGTTATTCATGTTATCGGTGAGGATGTTTCAACATCTGGAAGTGGTTTAGTTTCGACAAGTTCGCTTGGGCATCTCGACAAACAGTCTGCGAACACATTCTTCACTCCAGGAATAGCTCGTATTTCAAAATTGAATGGTTGAAGCGCTATAGCGTAACGCGCTGACTTCGATGATTTAACGTTCTTCGTGTTCAGTGCGGTAAGAGCTTTTTGGTCAGATTCCACCACAAAGTGTGAGCCGAGGAGGTAACGTTCCAGTTTTGTGATTGCCCATACTAATGCGGGGAGCTCTTTATCCAGAACGGAGTATTTGAGTTCGCTCTCCGTAAGTTTTCTGGACACGTACATCACCGGAAATAAGGTGCCGTTATATTCCTGCATCCCAACTGCAGCAATAGCGTAAGAAGATGCATCACTGCGAAGAATGAAAGTGAGATTTTTGTTAGGCAACCTCAAAAAAGGTTCATTTGAAAAAAAATCGTTTTATATAGTCTAACGCCGTTTGGTGATCCTGCGACCACTTTATTACATTAGATGTGCCTTTCTTCAGTAGAGACGAAAAGGGTGCAGTTATAGTAGACAAATGAGGGATGAATTTTGAATAGAACTGTATTAGTCCTAAAAGAGATCTAACTTGTTTTTTTGTCTTAGGTGCCGAGATGTTTAAAATTTTAGAGACGTTACTGTCTTCTGTATACATGAAACCATGACCTATGCGGTGACCCAGAAATGAGATGTCATGAAAACCGACAAAAGCCTTTGAAGGTTTCGCTGTTAAGTTATAATCCCGTAAGGTAGAAAGTAAAGCTTTTAATCCATGAATATGTTCATCCCAAGAGTCACTGAAAAGACAGATGTCATCTATATAAGTAATGACATCGGGACGATGAGACAATATGCGGCGCATCATGCGTACAAAGGTAGCTGGCGCATTCATTAATCCGAATGGCATAAAATTCCATTGAAAAAGACCCCGTGGCGTCGAGAAACCGGTGAATGGCTTTGCTTTAGGAGTGAGTGGCACTTGCCAATAGCCCTTTGAAAGGTCAAATTTCGAAAAGAATGTGGCATGAGATAACCTCTCCAATAAGTCGTCTAAAAGAGGTAACGGTTCCGCATCGAATTTTGTAACTTTGTTTAATTTCCTGTAATCTACGCAAAGACGTATATTGTTGTCCTTCTTCCTAATGATTACCATAGAAGAAGAATATGGTGATGAAGATGGTTCAATTATATTTAATTGAAGCATCTCATCCAATTCCTTATCAACCTTATCACGAAAGTGTAAAGGGATAGGATATGGGCGAACTCGAATAGGCGTATCGTCAGTCAGAATAATGTCATGTTGGATGACTGACGTATGACCTGGGATGTCAGTAAGGACATCCTCATACGAGTGTAGAATATTAGAGACTTGCTGACGTTGATCAGCCGAAAGAGTAGATGAGATTGTAACATCATTCCATTTCTCAGTGGAATGGAGTGGTACAACTGGTATTGGTAGTTGTACATCATCGAAAGAAGATTCTTCTTCTTGGATGACTGACAAACTAGAATAGTGTTGAATAGGAGGTGTAGGATCGTCAGTTGCCTGGAACACTGACTGTAGATAATCAGGACGTGAGTAATACTCCTTCAACATGTTAATGTGGAAGGTTTTATGTTTACCATTAACATCAACGATGTAGTCGACATCGGATATTCTTGAGATGATCCTGAAAGGACCTCTCCAGGTAATTAAAAGATGATTGTTATGCGCAGGGAGTAATACAAAAGCTTCGTCACCAGGAATAAGCTGGCGGAGACGTCTATACAAATAGACGAGCTTTTTCTTTGGCTTGTTCGGATGATGCAGTAGCTAGTCTACAAGCATCTATGATTCTCTTTCTCAGAGAGATCACATACTCATAAGAGGATTGAGTTTCCTCTTCAATATTCTCGTCAACCAATAAGTCGTGGATTAACGACATCGGACCGCGTGGTTGCATGCCAAAAACTAGCTGGAATGGAGAAAACCCCGTGGCTTGATTTTGTACTTCGCGATACGCGAACAGAGCAGCGGGTATGACCCGATCCCAGTCTTGGGGATGGTCTTGGGTCATCTTACCCAACAACTGCTTGAGTGTCCTATTGAGACGCTCAATTAACCCATTTGACATCGGATGATAAATAGAACTAAGAGATCTGTCTATACCTAATGTCTTCATAACTTGAGACATGGATTCAGAAATGAACTGAACCCCATGATCCGACAAGATTTTCCGTGGAAAACCAATGCGTGAGAAGATTAACATCAATGCCTCTGCTACACTGGCAGATGAAGTGTTCTTGAGAGGGATGGCCTCAGGCCAACGAGTGCACATATCAATGCACGTAAGAATATGCGTATGCCCTCTAGCAGATGGAAGCATCGGACCAATAATGTCTATAGCCATTTTATCAAATGGTCTAATCGGGATGTCCGCAGCTTGAATAGGAGCCGCATGAAATGGACCCCGTACCTTAACTTCCTGACATATCAAACAGGACCGACAATAGAGAGTGATGTCCCTATGGACGCCTGGCCAGTAGAATGCCGAAAGCACTCTGGATTTGGTACGCGAAAAACCCATATGGCCCGCACATTGCGAGTCATGCGCATGTCGTAATATACGAGATCTCATAGAGGATGGGACTAAGATCTGATAACATAAGGATGAATCCTTTTCCCGTATTACTCTAACCAAAATCCCATTTTTAAGTATAAAGTCATGTCTAGATTTTGCAAGTTTGTTGCTGGTATTCTTTTTGTTCACATACTGAAAATTTTTTTTTAATGAATCATCATTCTTTTGCAATGTTGCAAACAACTCCCGTGAAATAGGAGCATCATCATCACAAGTGGTATGAACTGTAGGTTCAATAGGTGTATCATGCGACATATTAGTAGCTTGCGCTCTAGTCACTACTGCATTTGCAGTTTGAATATGTCGCTTTTCCCATTCAGCTATTTGCTGTGGTGTACACTCTTTAATACCATGTATGCGACCAAGTATTACATCACAAATTGGATTCGGAAGGAGACATGCCTGGATCTTTCCTGAAAAAAATGGTGTATTAAGGTCAATAATAGCAGTGGGAAATGTTTCAACGGTGCCACCAAAAGTCACACACTTGACAACCCTGCCCGTGGCACAACTTGGGTTGATCAGCGAAGTCCGGACGCTCACAGTACTACAACCTGAGTCAAATAGGAGAGAGCATGAAATGTTGTTGACAAATCCCTTGTTAAACTTAAGAGAGCCCTGTCCCTGGTGTACTGACGCAACAATGGCCGTACAGACTACAGGTAGACTAGGCAAGGTATGTCCGCAACGCAGCGTCGTGATCGCCTTAGGCTGGAAAAGAGTCGAGCATTCTGGACAGACTTTCACCTGGGTACAATCAAGAGAACAAGACATAGCATTGTGAGTTTCAGCTACTTTACCCTGTTCAATGTTAGCCTGTGTATCACTTAAAGCGACATTAGAATGTCTACCCGTATTACTCGACGATCTATCTCTACGACGCGATCGATTTTGATTATTTGCATTAAAATTCCATAATTGTCGTTTCTGCTTGAGTTAAAATTTGGATGAGTCCGATAATTTGTATAATGAAAGTTATGATGTTCTTTAAAATTTTTATTCCAAGAACCTTGTCTGTTTTGCGGACCCTGAGATCTTGATCTCCAGTTTTGTTTATTATAATGTTCTTGATTATTTTTAAAATTATTGTTACCAAAATCTCGCGATCTGTGAGCTTGGTTCCAAGAAACATTAAATGGAGCAGATTGTTGAAATTGCTTCCCTTTGTAAAAGTTATCATTGTTAAAATTGTAATTATTTCCCTTATTGACATACCTGTCAGCACTAAAGGAACGATTTCGTGAAAAATTGTTTTGTTGTGCTGCAAAAGCAACAGGCAATTCATTCTTAATCTGTGCATTACTTAGATCCATGGTTGGGTGAGCAGTGCAGAAATTTGTTGCATGTTCTTCTAAGTCTTTCATAGATAAAGGTTTCCGTTCGTGTAAAAATGCGAGAAATGTAGGATTTACAGACGATAGTACCTTATCGCGCATCAGTAAATCGAAGAGACCTTCATACGACTTTTCAATTTTGGATAATTCGATCCATCTTTCTAGGGTTAGTCGTATTTGTGACAGAAAATCACTGAAATTTCTGCTTGATTGCGGTAGCAATGTACGAAATCTTAATCGGTATTCATCTTCTGTCATTTGAAATTTCTTCAGAAGTGCGGCTCTAAGAGCATTATAATCATTCTTCTCATTAATACTGGTAGTATGATAAACTGCTAAAGCATCCCCAGTAAGTAACCTGGATAAATATGTGCAATACAGTGTTTTATCCACGTTATAAGACCTACAAGTGGCCTCAAATCTATCTAGGAAAAATATTACGTCATCCGACGGGGGATTAAATTTAGGTAATTTAAGGTGAATTTCCTTAAAATGATCATGTCTGGATGAAGTTTGGCTTTCAAAAGTTCTCTGAGAATTAGCTTCCTGAGTTAACCTAAGTCTCTCATATTCTGACTCTGCTAATTTTAGTTCATGCTGTCGTTTTTTTATCATTCTCTTCCATCTCAAGCTGAAGTCGTTTTGTATTTTGTTCAGCTATTAATCTTCTTTCTTCCATTTCCTTTTGTTTATTTTCCATTTCCTTTTGTTTAACTTCCATCTCTTGTTCAGCTATTAATCTTCTTTCTTCCATTTCCTTTTGTTTATTTTCCCTTTCCTTTTGTTTAACTTCCATCTCAATTTTAAGTCTTTCTTCAGCCTCCCTTTGCTTCTATTCTGCCTCTCGCTGAAATCGTTTCTCTTCTAATTCAGCGGCTAATCTCATTTTTTTCTCATTCTCCTCCGCCTCAAATTTCAAATTTTGTAATCTTAAAGTTTCTAGCTTTCTCTGTTCGGCTTCTATTTCTTGAGCTTTCTTATATTCTGCAAGTGCAAATGCTTTTGCTTCATCAGGAGCCATCTGAAGAGCTTTTGCTTGCTTAATGAAATAATCTAGTGAATACATTATGCTTTATAAGTAGTCACAATACTCTTGATTTATAAAATGATAATTAATCAATGTAAATTAATTAACCTTGTTACTATAACAAGTGTTCTTCGTTCCTGTCCTAGAACGGTATATTTTGTTATCATATAATTATGAAATATGTTAACAATCAATACAGTAATTTATGTAATGAAATGTCATGAAAGCAACAACGTGAAAGACAATAGAAACATTACCGACAAGACACGATAATCAAAGACGAGTGAACACAATCGTAGAAATCAACAAAAATAGAAATGTGTAACTAAAATAGAATATCGTAGAAATGTACGATGACAACTACGATCAGATACTCAACAGGACAATTGACAACACAGTGTAAAAACATAGGTTTTGTAAAAAAACTGAACGACAGGAAAGGTGAGACGGACGCATAATACAAACAAAATTCATCATAAAACTAAATACGAGTAAAAATAACTACCAAAAACAACAAGTAAACGTGACGAAACAGCTAAACAGATACTATCATAAGGAACAATTAGCGATCGGAACTTCGGCAAGGTTTCTAGCCTTGGACCGGAATTATCGCTCAATTGAAACTTACAAGTTGAGCCCTACAGAACGTCTGACGAAGAGCCCGAATTGGCTTCGAGATGGATCTCGTTCGTCAGATCAACCTCCCTACCTCCCACGACGAATGTACAACATATAACATATAACATGGAAAATGTAAAGATGGACATAACTATAGAAGGCACAGCTAAAAGTAATAAAATGTACAACGAAAGCACGTTATACTCATCTCGCGTGTGCCGGGAAAAAACAATGTGCCTCGTCTCCGTGGATGTACGTCTGAGGATAAAATACTTCACTCTGCGTATATAACAACAGCTCGCACGTAATAATGACGAATAGGTGATCCCAAGGCAGTCAGTCACTGTAAAACTTGACGTGGAGGTTGATTGATGACCTTGAGCATTTGGTAACCGTAAGTTGATTCTGATTCATCATCACACTAGGTTCCAAGTTCGAGATGTTGTCGCCTTGAAAGTTCAAATCTTCTTTTCAACCGATACTTGGATTGAGTACGTTCCTGTGAAATTATTTATTTCCAGACCACACTGGCATACCATTTACTGTTGGGTGTTCATTCTAATGGTAAAGAACTTCATTACGCGAATGGTTGCAAAGGAACTAAAAATGTCAGAAAATGTTCTTCAAAACGAACTCCAACAAGTAGTGTTTAACTGGTCACTTACTGGCAGCACACAAGTCTGTGATGACTGTACATATATTTTATTTAACGTGGCACATACGGAGTGGAACAAGACGATCATAGTTACAGGTGCAAAAAGGTCATACGTCAAAAAATGTTGATAATTACTTTTCAAGTTCATGAAGATTCTCTAACAATTAAATCCTCTTATTCAAGTGACTAAGGATCACTTCCTCTACCATATCATATGTATTGCAGTCAAGTCCGTTGACCTTCTTTCAAGGACGTATCTTATGGCCAACGAATTCATTCTCAAGGAGCAATACTTCTTATCATACTTGTAACAATTCCAGACTTTTTTCATACGGTACTTAGGTAGCATATATATAAAATCCAAACAAAGTCATCCACGACAATACGACCAGGTTAGAGTTCTGTGTTGACTAACCTCTCTATATCCATGCCACGACTTTGGCATTGACGAAAAGACGGTATATAAAAACATGTGAAGCATACAAATCAATTAACTTCGTTTACTCGTAGGTATCCTCCCTCTACGGTAATTCAAAAGGGCTAACGACTCCGTCTGTCCATTCTAGGAATGACATACTACGATGAATTCCCGCTAGACCAAAACTAGGAGCGGCCTGATACTTTAATTTAACTCAATAAACATTCGATGTGACATGGGGCGACACTTACTTGATACTTCCACTATTGGCTTCATCATGAATACCAGTAGATATCATTACAAAATAATGGCTTCTTCAAACTTGCCAGAAAAATCCAAGAAATATATATCGGACATAAACATGGTCCGAACTGCCCCGTTCAAAACATGACGTCCGAATTCCCTAACTAGGTTACCCGTGCGTCCAAAGCAACTCACACTGCATTGTGCACGTCAGTGCGTGAATCAATCGAACGCACAAATAATATAACTATTTTAAGACTGGTGCGTACATTTGGCAGGACCGAAGACTACCCCCTTTTAGGTAATAGATGTACGTAACAGTCATCTTCTTTCTCCACAAATGGATCCAAATGGAAGTTCATGGCTCCATTTGAGGCACCCTGGCTTGCACTCATGTCAGAGGAAGTTGGGCTACTTCCATTTCCGGTACCATGTCCTTGAAGTTCAAGCTCTTTCAATCTTAACTCATGTTCCCTTTGGAATTTCTTTTCTTCTCTTTCAGCAACCTGTCTTCTTTCCTCAGCCTCTATTTGCAATATCTTTTCTTCTCTATTAGATTCTAGCTTCCTAGCCTCCCTATCAGATTCTAATTGTAATCTTTTAACTTCCTTATCAGCTTCTATCTGTTTAGCCTCCCTATCAGCCTCTAATTGTAATCTCTTAGCGTCAGCTTCTATTTGTAATCTTCTTTCAGTTTCCATCTTTTTATCTTCTCTTTCTATGTATTTGTCACACTCAGTAGTAACATATTGAATCAGAGAATCCCCACTTAATCCAAATTCTTTTGCCGCCGTCACTGTAGCAGACCTAAACTTTGCCAAGTCTGCCATACTAATAGTGGCAGACACTCAATCAACAGACCACTCACACAACTAATTAATACAAGGCTAATTAATATAAGACCACTGTCAGCTTATCCTGTCACCAAACTTTTGTACTCAATGGTACTTCAATATGCTTTATTTAATTTAAGTTTATTCTACTTTTAATTTATTTTTAATTTTACTTCTACTTCTAACTCAGAGGATGTAAGTAACTATTAAAGAACTGAATGTCTCAAAGAAAAGACCCCAGGGTAGTAATTGAAATCCCGGACTGAGACAACAGGTGTCACGAGAGCCCAGGGTAGTAAGTGAAATCCCGGATAGGACCCCAAATGTCGCGAGAGGTTTGAGATGTTATTAAGAATAAGATATCCTGGACATAAAGGTGTATCAGATGATACCAGGATAGTGCCAGATAAGAGTCTGGTCTTATCAGTAATACCCCTTCTCTGAAGAGAGTAAGGGTGTATAGACACAAAGGTAGGGTCAAGCTATGTAAGTTCCCAGAGAAGATGATGTTGTAGTACTCTGAGTCCCTAACTGCTACCTCTCCTGATCCGCCTCTGTGGTTATGGTAGTTAATATGTTTATGACTCTACTAGGGGTAATTTATTTATATATAGTATGTTTATATTTATATTCACCAACAAGAACTAAAATTCAACTTAATGAACTTAAGAAAAGTCTTCTGGTGAATATTTACAAATTAATTAAAAGATATTTTTCTCTGTTTGAAAATGTTGAACTCAAATATTTTACAGTATGAAATAAATAATAATAGTTAAATAAATGTTCTTGGTTCACAATGTCTATCATCTTGTAGATACCTTCTTTGGCTGGGGTATTCACTAGTTGAATTGTTTATTATTATTATTTAAAGTTGTGAAACACTATATTATTTTAGTCATCCTGAACTGGAAAATATTTTTTTTTTTAGCTGGGTAAGCTTGACAGTTGCAGTACGCAACTTATCTGCATCACGGTGGTCGAATAAAGGTCGGCTACAGTTGCAGAAAGGCAAACGCTGGCATTAATATATGAACTGCTTCCCCCGCTTTCTGTGTTTTTTTCAAATCGTGACTGACCGAAGTTAGTTAGGCGATTCTATTTATAGTCTAGCCTCGTCCGTATGAGACGGAAATCCCAAAAGATATAATAAAAATGAGAAAATGTGGGACTATTCTGCCTATCGTTCAATGTAGGAAAAATGCTTTTTAAATTATCTCCGTTATTCCTGATGCGATTTTAGTCAAGTAAAGTTTCCCTTATACTTAGAATTAGGCTTTACACACACACACACACACACACACACACACAAACACACACATATATATATATATATATATATATATATATATATATATATATATATATATATATATTAATCTCTTTGGTTACTACTAGCATTTTCTGTTATGCATAGTTTAAACAGCTAACTTTAGGCCAACCTGAAGCTTTGAATGCATTTAACCTAAGATTTCTCCCGTCCTATAATAGTATTAGTAAAAGTATTACTACTTACGGGTAGAGTAACATTCGTAATATCGTGTTGATAACATCTGCCAAGTGATACTTCTTTTATATTACTGTAGAAAAATTCAGAAATTAATCATGTTACACAAATAGGGTCTGGCCATTTTGATGCTCCCTGCAGTTGTAAACACAGGACCAAAACAAGCGTTTTCATTGGTCGGGGTATCATATCTTTTTATAATGTATGGCGCACCGTTAAGACCAGTGTTACTTGAATTCGTGATGTGAACCAGACGTCATTTCACGATAACTACCTTCTTGTTTATTGTACTTGAAATTAACTCACGTATGTCTATTGGGAATGCACTGCTTTGTAATGTTTGATAATTTATCTTACTTGTGTACTGAACCTTAGTGGTGAATATCTTGTTTATTTATTTTTGTTCGTCTTTAATCATTCTCATTTGCTCTGGTGGTTATATGTTAATTTGTGTTTTGGTAATATAACATTTTATCATGTTGTATAGTTCCCTGGGTAGGTCAACTTTTAGAACTTCGTTGTCGACCGATTCTTGCATGATTGGTTCCCATATTGCGACCCGTTAACTGGTATCTTGGTCTGTCACTGACTGAGCTTGACGTACTTAGTCGCCGAAGAAAGTGTGGAGCTCATTGTGTTGATGACTTGGTAATGTGCCAAGTTTAACATGCATGCAGCAGAACTAACATGTACAACTATTTCGAAACGAGTTAACAATTAACATTTGCAATAGAGGAAATGAATGGTAATTAAGACTTGTTGCCCGGCAACCTCATCATCACTGCAAGAGCACGCTTTTGAGCAAGCTTCGTACAAAGGGACCAAATACAGCGGTGACCCTATGCTCCTTGAGAGGCATACAAGAATAATAATATAACCTATTGTGAGCAGGATTAAATGTTCCCTTTCCAACCAACCCTATCTAAATTACCCGATAAGTCACCCGCCTGTCGATCACCTGTAGACGTGTATTTTTCCCCACCAGGGAGGGATGGGAACTGCACATATTGTCAGGTCGATCCACGCAACATGAACAGAAATTAAGACAATGACTTTTGGTGTCCTGAGAAATACTTGGTTCGGGAGCTAAGTAGATTGTAGCGAAAGGTTTTCCTAGTATGATAGTAGTGGTAGAGCAGAAGTAGAATCTCTCTCCAGAAAGTATGAAGTTCCAGTGCCCGAGATGTACACTGGTATCACAAGTGAGTTACAGCTGTGAATACTCTGAGCTGGACAATAGATTTAGGCTTCAGAAGTATAAGATGCTACTTCGCTATCGTAACCCTATGTGATATTATAATTAAATTAGAAAAAGTAACTCAAAATTTAACAGTTAAAAATTTAACAAGTCAAATGAGTACAATTATCCAATTTATTATGTACATCTATATATTCTTGTAATGATAAATGGGTGTTGGAAGATGGTAAAATGTATGATTATTTACAGTTACAAATTAAAATAACTAATAGAAAAAGTCTTGGATTTATCTTCCACTGAATTTATAAAAAAAGTTTGTCACATTATCTCTTGCCATCTAGTTTTCATCATTAGAAAGTCGTTTTAGAACTGCTCACAGGATTTGTTGGATGGAAATATATAAACTCAACTTTATCCACGTCTGCTCGAGGTTCCTCCGACACACTGGAGTACGGAAGACTTTCCTTCAGCCCGCCCTATAACTACGGGGGACTAAGGTGTTTGAAGTTTGGTTGACCTCTAGGCTTCAGTGAGCTGGATCAACTTCTTCAAGTCTTTAGTTTCTCGATCAGGAATGATCATAAACATTGATCATAAAAAAACCTGGAACAAGAAGTAATAGGTGGCCATTGTTCTAACAATCTCACCACCCTCTGCTGTTCATGATGCGACCATGTCTTCAGTGTTTGTATGTAAATGAATGAATCATGGTAGTATATTACAGAGATAGCATGATAAGATAATGTATAAGGTGCAGAATTAACAATATACATGAATAAATCACATGTTATGATACATGGGTACGATATAACCTTTGCCTTCCACTTATGGATGTCAAGTCACTTATGTACTTGCTGGTATGTCGTAAGCTTCCAGGCAAGAATTAGCCATAATATATTTGGCTAACCAATTAATGGTTATGCTTCCTGACAATGCCGGTGAAGGTTATCTCTGGTTAGCGTCATTCCCTTTTTTATTATATCTGCTACAATCAATCAGAAATAAAATCTGAAATAAAATGATATTAGTAATACATATATTTTTAATAAACTTACATACCCTCTTAGGATTAATAAGCTCACGGTGAGACTGTATTGGCTTAACTTAATCTGCCCTGCATGCAGCGTGAAAATAGAACTTTTCTTTTTTTTTTTTTCCTCGCTTGAGGTCGCATATTTTTTTCCTCGCATGAGGTCGCATTAGTACCCGCCCAAACCCGGCCCTGGTCAAGACCGCATGTCCCAACACAAGAAGACCCAATGACAAACTGTGTCACCTAGTGATCCTCTGTGTTCTCACACAAGGGACCTAATGACACATGAATGTCACTGTATTGGTCCCCGTGTCTAGACACATGATCCCAGCCAAAAGCCGGATTCTAGGCATTGGGTTGTACAGCGTAAAATACGCTGCAGTTCAAAACTTTTCTTGCAGAGGCTGTCCTCCAGTTTCTCACTCTGGCTTCTGGATTTGGTGTGTGATTTACAATGCGCCGCTCTGTCCTTATATTTCAGTCTCTCGCGCGTACGAGAAAGCAGCTCCCAAATTCCCCAAAAGATTTTAGTTTCATCTCCTGTTTTGAAGCTATTTGAAACAATCTGTGCTTTTCCTGTACTCGTTTTTCTCTTCTGTCACTCACACACTTATCTCCTTCCTTCCTTCCTATATATCATTTCCTTTTCCCCATATGGGGCTTTCATTACATATAAGTTTTATACAATTCCGTTGAGGCTTGTTAGTGTAATAAATTTTTAAAGATTATTAGCTAACTTTTAGCCGATGTGATGAAGGTGAAAAATATTAATTATCTTTAAAACTATTTATATTTGAATAATATCCTTTTGGATATAATTCCTAGCCTATCTCCTTTGTTGAGTTATATTTATTTAATATTATTCCAACCATGCGTTCTCCTGTAGTGAATAATTTAATGTCCAGTAAATGCAAACTTTTAAAGTCGGCCATACATTCCTATATAGCTATTTCCTCATTCTTCAGTAATACTGTATGGCTTTTAACCGTAAGTCACATTTCCGCTGTCTACCAACTTCAAAGAAAGACCGCAGCGCTGACCTTGCGCTGGTGTGTGTGGGTGTCGCGTGGGCGTGTCGCGCTACAACCAAGCAAGTGTTTACCAAATCTCGCTACATAGATACACACAGCCCACTACTGCCTAGTACTTAACAATAATTTTGTGATTTAAATTAAGGTGAACACCCGTCCCGTTTTTAACGGAAAATCCTTTTTTTTCCCCTGTCGCTTTTCCCAACACAGGACGCATATTGATTCGTTTCTATTAATCTCAGTTTTAACGAATGCTACTTTGATTCAGAATAGATAAAATAGTGTGAAAAAAAAACATTAGATTTACACGGCAGTAACAGAAGCTGAAGAAAGATCTTCTTCTTCGTTCACCCTCAGATGTCAACTTGAATAAGTTCAAAGAAAGCAGTGGTCAGCCTGAGGCTGTTGATATCTCCGTAGATTTTCTCCAGGAATGGTACTGGTGATGGCCATATGCGTTTTCTCTGTTCCTCATATGTTGGGCACCTTTGAAGCAGATGTTCGGCAGTCATTTTATCGGTGCCACAGTCACACTCATCAGTAGTTCCTATCTTTAATTTGTTGAGTAGATGGTATCTCAATCCGTTATGACCTATGCGAAGTCTGAAGATTACCACTTATTCACTTCTGCTGAGCTGGTAATACGGATCATTTTTTGTGTGGCCTGGATGCTCTTCTTCCCACTTGTGCCTGTATCTGCGCTTGATAAAACTCTTGGCCCCCTCATAGGTTATATTTATGTCAAGTTGAGGAAGCTTTCACCCCTTCCTTTGCCAATCTGTCAGCCTCTTCATTTCCAGGGATGTTGCAGTGAGAAGGGATCCACTGTATCACGACTCTTTTGTATTGCTGACATAGTCTGTGAAGTGTTGCTCTTAGGTCATCCAGTTCAGCATTACTTTGACTTTTCAGCGTTGTAATCACTGACAGTGCATCTGAGAAGATAGCTACTGGTCTCTGTGATCTTTCTTCTGTCATTAGAGAAGAAAGACCTTAATAGCATTGAAATAGAAATAATGGTCACTTGAAGGAACAACAGTCTACAGTATGTAGTGTTAAAGTAAGCGGAACTATTCTGAAACATAGATTTAAATATTTGATGCACTAAAAACATCTAATAGAAGCAACTCGCAAGTCAAGAATAGAATACCCTCATCATCAATATTTGCCTTTTCGCCCTTTTGTAAGCATGTAGCCATCATTGAAGCTGGTCCTCTTGCAGGAAACCTGCACCAAAGCATTTATATGCTATTGTAGTAGTGGTTTCTGTAGCAATATGTTTTATATGATGAGATTGCCAACCACTTTCACAATCTGACTAATCGCCTGTTACAGTGGTCGTATTATTTCCCTGTCACTTCACAGACACTCACGAAACTACCCAAACCAACAATAGAATAACCGAAGCAAAAACAGAATTTCGGAAAACGACAAGAACCACACACAGCATAACTTTCTCAATAAATAAATAAGGAAACATGAGTCCTGTGAGTAATAAATAAATAAATACAAGTAATTAACAAGCAATTGTTAGACAGAAAGAAGGACACCAGACAGTTAAAAAGTTAGTTGCTTATCCTTTACAGGACGTGGCAATCAACCCCAGCTTTTATTGGCTGTTTGTGATTTTTCTAGGCAATTTTTTTCATTCAGTAGTTTGCCATTGCTTTCTGAACGGTACGGCGCTTATACCATTGTTAAAAATCCACACAAAGCGATCTGCTACCAAACCGCCTGCAGCGGGTTTCGAACCTGGTATATCTGGATTATGAAACTGCGTTCATCTCCATTAGGCCACAGACGCCAACAGAAGAGAAATATAAGTGATAGGTTTACCGGGAATCGAATCGAGCACCATCCAAAGGGCGCCATCGCCTTGCTGTGACAAAAAAATCGTGACAGGTCTCTAGAGAACTATGCGGTGTTTATGAATAATTATTTGGGCGAAATCGGACATATGTCCCCTTCTGATTCCTGTCAACCTCAGAAAACTATTAATTGTAATCATTTCTTACCTCCATCAATGTATACTGTATTGTACAGTTCCGTTTAACTACAGATTGTGTGAACTCTATTCATTTTGTAATGTTACGTTTTAATCTAAGATAGTGATACATATTCATACATACCGGAGATGATTTTGCCAAGAAACCTGTGTAATATGTTGGGGAAGATCAGGTTATTTTCCCGCAATGCTGGTGCGTGCATATTCTTTTAATGAGTGTTCAATATATCTATCACAGTGCAATGTGCGCCTATTCCATACTTTCCTGAAAATGCACCACGAATAGATTGGAAAGGCACGCTCGTTCTTTTAATCGGTGTTCAGTTTATTTTCACAGTGCACTGTGCGCCCGTTCCGTATTTTTGTTCTTCAAAAAGCTATTGGGATTGGTTTACTTTTTGCTACAGACGGTTCACTCAGACAATTCTATATATGGGGCATGATTCACTATAACGCGTATATCCGGTGTGTTTCACTATAACACGTCTATATGTTTCACTATAACACGTCTATATGAGTCACCATAACACGTCTACAGTTGGGCGACCGCAGCTGAGGTTCAAAGATGTGTGCAAGAAAGACATGAGGGCACCGGAAATAAATCCAGCAGCCTGGGAAGATGAAGCTGCCGATCGCACCAAGTGGCGATGCTATCTACGGCGCCACCTCAGATTTGGCGAAAAGAAGCTCACACAAGAAGCAGAAGAGAGGAGAAAATGTCGAAAGGAACACCAGGAAAATAAGTAGCTGAGTGCTGTCACCTCAAGGGCGCTTTCCCATAGTCAGTTATGACTGAAGGGGCTATTATTATTATAACACGTCTATATGTTTCCCCATAACACTATAACACATCTAAATGCTTCACTATAACACGTCTATATGTATCACCATAACACGTCTGCATATTTCACTATAACATATCAATATGTTTCACCATAACACGTCTGTATATTTCACTATAACACGTCTAGATGTTTCACCATAACACGTCTATATGTATCATTTTAACACATCAATATGTTTCACCATAACAAATCTATATGTATCACTACAACACATCTATATGCTTCACTATAATCCGTCTATATGTATCACTGTAACACGTCTATATGTCACTATATCACATCTATATGTTTCACTACAACACGAATGTCTTGTACGTTTCACTATAGCCCGTCTGCATGTTTCACTATAACACGTCTATATGTTTCACCATAACACGTCTATATGTATCACTATAACACACCTATATGTTTCACCATAACACGTCTATGTGTTTCACTATAACACGTCTATATGTATCAAATTCTATAAACTGTTCTTTCATTTAGTTTTACTCTACTAGCTATCTCCACAATTGTCATTTTTCGATCCTGGTCAATGATTTTCTTCACTCTTGTTGCATTTTCATCGTTGCACTTTGAGGCTGGTCTACCAGATCTTGGCAGATCAGCAACATTTGAGCGGCCGCACTTAAACTGTTGACATAAAGGGATTGACATAAGTCTGGGGCCTGACCATGAAGGAGTCACAGGAGGAAGATGAAACTTGGCACATTTAAAGTTCATCATATTTGCACTGAATGTGTAAAGTACGCGTTTGTTTCTTCAATGGGTTTTCCCGCTACAGTGCACGGCGCAATGTACCCTATTGACCAAATCTGCTGCTCCAAAGATTTGACAAAACAATGGAAAAGAAGGAGGCCAGAGCTGTGATAAAATTTCTGATGTTTCAGGGAAAAACACCTACAGAAATACACAGGGAGATGGAACCAGTGTTTCGTGATTCTTGTCCTTCATATACTTCGGTAAAAAAAAACTGGTTTCATTATAACACGAATATCCTTTGTGTTTCACCTTACCACGTCCAAATGTTTCACTATAAACACAACATCACATACCACTGCTGATAATCTTAATACAAGACTTGGACGTCTGTAAATAATAATTTTATTGTTCACTCTTTGAGCGGTACGTGAAAATATAGCTCTTGATATAAAAACCATTTGTGTGCATGACCCAAAAAAGTATGTAAAATCTGATTGTTTCAGACAACCTTTATGGCAAAGGTTATTTTATTTTAGTACATCGTTACGGTCTCTGGTTCCTAGATCTTTATTGTCTGATTGTGAATTTTATTATGGCGGAAAATGCCAACCATACTTGTGAACTGGCTGAGACAACAAATAAAAATTAATGCTGTCGTGTTAAAAACATGTTTGCTTCAACGTGATTGAGAGGGTTTACGTTTCAAGGAAAAACTGTCTCAATCCCCAAACTGTTAATTTTGCCTTAAGTATGTAACGAACAATGAAAAAATAAATCGCCAACACCCTTTCGGGAAATTACGGAAAAGATGCGCATTGCGTCGTGAAAGCTAAATTGAACACGAATTAAAACAGCACGAATTACAAAATTAAGAATCACAACGATAAACAAATGACTAGACTATCATGATGCACTCAGAATAAAAAAAAACTAAGAGAAGCAGTATACAGATCAGTGCGCATAAAACAAAAGCAACGAAGATCGGCGGAAACACACGAGCGCTAAATATGCATTATAAAAAATACATTGAGTAAACAATTCAAAAAATTAATTGACTCGCGGATGCTTTTGATACATGTGGCACTCTGGATGTTGGATAGAAAATTAGAAAGCAGTTCCCAGAAATGGAGAAGAGAGCTTGTAAACCAGAGGTAGGGAAAGCACAAGACAAGTCAGGTAGTTAACTGCACAGTTATCGATGATAGCTGTAGAAAAGAACTGATAGGTAAGTCCTCGCTTGACCTATCCCATGCTCTATGAGTGTTATATAAAAAATGTGAGTGCAGGTCGTATTTATTCCCTACAAATTTTAAATTATTAATATTTCTTTGACCACACAACAAAATTATAACTGGAAACTTAAATAATTCAATAACTGTAGTTATAAACAAATCAATACACTTTAATGATTAAGGATGTATAGTAAAAAAAACCCTAGCACCTTGGTATATCAATATCTTACAAAATTTCACACAATTAAAAAAAAGTATATTGTCACTGTTTGATCCTTTTTAATCATGTTAGTGGCTTGGATGTCTTGGTTTGTGTTTTCACATTACGTTGTACTTAACTTGCTTGACACGTTGTAGTAGCTGACTTCCCACGGTCGTTAAAAACATCTAGACGTTGAAGACGCTATGCTTGTGCCAGGAACAGTGTTGGTACACTGTTAAACAGTTCACACTTTCCAAAATCGAGGCACGTTTTTTACCACTAGTTGAACCTGCAAAATATGACTAGGTTATGGTATCTGTGGTTTTTAACCCCCTCTGATGCTGACTGGCAACTGTTGATCAGACTCCTCATTTCGACAACACTGTCTTGAAGCTGTGGTTAAAGTCAGTCAAAAGTGAGTACGTCGTACAACCATACAACGCATTTAAGAATGCAGTCATATGACGAAACATACAGATATTTTTACAAAAGATATCACCAGATGCCATCTTTACAACTAAAGTTGCCTGCAATTTATCTCTAACGTCTTCTGTCTCTTGTCTTGATGGTGCACTCTGAAAGACTTTGTCCTGTCCATCTCTTGATGTTATCTTCCCACTTATAGTCTTTCTCTTGCAAGTTTACTTTCAACTCTGCCTTCTATTATGTTCTTTAGTGTGGTTTTATGTATTTTTGCATCCCCTTCATATATTCTCTTTTCATTCCTAGGTTTTCTAGGACCTCGCTATTTGTTATCTTCTATTCCCATGAGATGTGTCCCATTAGTTTATATATCCACATCTCAAAGGCCTCAATTCTTTCAAAAGATAAACGGCCAGATAAAAAGAGAAAGACGAATGCTTCATAAAAACAACGCAAAAAGCAGCAAGAATATCTTCTCCTTCTTCGTCTTTCATCCTCAGACGTCAACTTGAATATGTTCAAGGAAATCAGTTTGAGGCTGTTGATATCTCCGTAGAGCTTTTCTAGGAATGGTACTGGTGATGGCTATATGCGCTTTCTCTGTTCCTCATATGTTGGGCACCTTTGAAGTAGATGCTAAGCAGTCATTCTATCAGTGCCACAGTTACACTCATCAGTAGTTCCTATCTTTAACTTGTTGAATAGATGATATCCCAATCTGTTGTGACCTGTGCGAAGTCTGAAGATTACCACATGTTAACTTCTGCAGAGCTGGCAATACGCATTATTTTTTATTGTGACCTGAATGTTCTGCTTCCCACTTCCTCCTGTATCTGCGCTTGATAAAACTCTTGTCCTCTTCGTGTTATACTGTAACAGACGAACGCAGCCGACCCTGAATGATATAGTACGATCCTTCGTAGCGACCCCTTGGATAACATCAGTGCCCCCGAATATTGTAACTTTTCGTCAAACGGGATTTTTCTTTTCACCTGGACTCATTAGCTATGCAACCTTTCCACGCAGATTGGCAACACGCTTGCTGATTAATATGTGGACAGCTTATCTACCATCCATTCTAGTCATCGCATTGATTTAAGGAGAGGGTAAATCACGTCCATGGACATCTCTTGAGCAATCATATGCAGTATTTTCATTAACTTGGCCAGTGGGGGCGGTGCCAGCATCAAACAGATAGCAGCGACCACGATCAAAGAAACGGACTGGGGGGATCTCAGGAAAGCTAGCGCCACGATCAAAGACAGTAGTGGTCCCTGAAACGATTTCGCATCTCGGTGTTAAACACGGAACCGATCGCAGTGGGAGCGAACGGGGAAAGCCGACGCAAGCAGCGAGCGAAGATACGAGAGGCCAGGGGCGGCTTCTCTTTTTAGTCTGGCGGTCAGATCCCCAAAAGTCTTCTGAGATCTAAAAAGGTGTCAAGTTTCTCATGTCCCACTCATCTTTCATTTCATTCTAGATATATACAGACCACGTAGAAATACACTTTATCACTCGCTGGCCAGAACTTAACAGAAGCACTAGCTATATTTGAAATCTTGCTAGATTATCCCATGGATTTTTATATATATTTGCAGTGAATTCTATTTCTGTGCAAAGCGGTAATATATATATATTGTGTAAAGTGATCAGTGGTCTAGTTCATTCATTCTATTTCACTGGATTTTGTGTTAATTTAAATCTATTAAATTAAACCATCTCAATAGTTCCAGTTGTAAATGTAATGATATACCGGCTATATTATTTCCAAAAGATAATAGATGTTAAATGCTTAAATTAACTTTTAAAGTCGCGAAGGAATTTATAATTAATAAATTTAGTTAAGTCCTATATTTATAGATGTGTGTTTTAACCTCTAAAACTCGCGCAGTGTTTTATTAAATACATAATTAAATACGCGAGCGTATATAAAATAGTCTTAACGGGAAATTCATCGCGCTTTAGAAGGTTATTTGTTTTTCGGTATATTACATGTAAATTTTTAATCTTCGAGGCGATTCTATGTTTGGAATTCCGCTATCTAACTTGTAGCAAAGAAAGCACACCCAAAGACAAATTTAACACACCATCAAGCAAACTAAGTTTAACGGGAAGAAGAACACTGGCCCGAGTTTTTGTTAGTTTACTGACACAGAGAGAGAATACATATTTACCGAACAGTGATGTGTCTAGTTTTCTCCCTGGACTTAAACCATACCTCACGGATAAAATGTATCAGCACGCGTAAGAATTTTTATTATCAGCGGCAAAGTCAAATAGACCACACCATCCTCACCCCGGTATCAGAGTCCGTGCCCTCCCATAGAAACTGTTATTAAGAAAAGAGACACAAATACAGTTTCATTTTTCAGCGATTACGGGATCCTTTTTATGTGCTGACCGCCTACCCGCTAATCTGGGGCTGGAACTTGAACAAACACTCATACATTTAGTTTGAGGTGTAATTGCTGTTGTGTTATTCTATGGAGTGCCAGATTTTTTCACAATCGGTAAGTGAGAGCAAGATGAGTGAAGGCCTTTACTAGCGCGTGTATGAATGACAGGAAATTAAATCTTTTGTGTAACCATTTTGTTAACTTGCTTACCTGGTAATATATATCTTTTCTGTATACCCTACATTGTTCCTTTAAGTTTGATAGTTGATAATTTGTTAACTCTGTTTAAAACCCCCTCCTTTTCATTTGCTTAGTAAAGGGAAGAACAATTGGGAAGAACAGGATTCTTTCTACCACCCATACCTAATTTTGTAACACCTCTTTTCAGAGTAATTAACTTTACTGTTAGGTTAACTTACCTATGTTCCTGATAACTATCTATCTTTGGACTGGGTTTATCTTTGTCTAATAAGCGGGACGGGCTTAGTCGATACCAATCTTCTTCACCCCCTCCCTACCTTGTTATTTGCATTTTTCAATAATTTTGATAGTTCTTGCTGTAAACAAATGATTATTTTAGTGATTGTCTTTTTTTAACTTTAATAAACAACATAAACTTAATCGTTACTGTGTTGGACTACCCAAAGCCCATACAATTTCCCCTATTTGTTTAAGATAGTTGTATCCACGTCGTCTGTGTGTTTGAAGCACCAAATCGGTGTGAGAGCAGGTGTGTGTCTGGAAACTGGCAAATAATTGTTTGACCAGTAGAGCCTGAAGAGTAGATTGAGAGAAACGAGTTGTCGTAAATAAGTCTGTCTTTACTCTCCTCCAGCACCCTGTGAAGCAACTATTTACTCTCTACATTTCTATCACTGAGCTTTTCACCATCATTCTACACTCTAAACCGGACTACTATTTCTAAGACTCTTTCTCTCAAAATAAATTTACGACAATATTTGGGGGCTCGTCCGGGATCTTGAGCTACATTTGAGGCAATCGCATAGCCGGGATAAAGATATTTTGAGTCTGATCTAAGTCTGGGTCTAACTAGATAGAGTGTGAGTGATCTGTCTTTGGGATTTAGGGAAATAAATAAATAATTAATTACACCCCTAGACAACGCCTTTTAGTATTTCGGTCGTCAACACAGCATATTTTCAGGATGTTTTCTTTCCACAGCCGTAGAAAGTACGGATAATCATAAATTCGGGTAGCTAAATTATCCTCTGGCGGAGATAATTAATTTTTTTTCTTTATAAGATTTGCTGGGATTGCGTGATTGGTTTTACAGTCACTAAAGGTTTTTGAAGTTAAAAAGAGTTGAGCTTAGCTAAAGACGCCTTGTTCTGACTTTTAAGTCTAGTTAACATCGTCTCTTCTCATAAATTGACTTCAGGGGCGAGTTTTGTGACGGAGAATTAAACATTTTAGGGGGAAAAAAAAAATTTCATTTTAAATTGTTTTAATATAAATATTTCTCTACTGTTAGTAAAAGTAGATTCTTTTCTAGTGTAACTTACCATTTTAACGTGGCATAGTCGCTTGCGTTAAGAGTCTTAAGTGACAATAATAGCAGCGATAAGTTTGCACATTGCAAATAGGAGGTAACACAAGTAAATTTATACTTTGTGTTTTTTTTTCTCGTAGTAGCGGCTTTGAGCTTTTTTTTTCTTGTCCTTTCGCACTATTCTCTAGTCATACCACATCTTATTTTTTGACAATGGCAGAGAGGATAAAGATGAGATCCATCCTGAGGCTGGAAGCGAAAGAGGCAGGACTAGACGTAGAAGCTGCGAACTTGTTTATCAACAAAGAACTTGAAAGATATGACGCGGACCAACAGAGAGAAGAAAAAGAGAAAAAGGAAGCGGAAGAGAGAGCAGAAGCTACGAAGAAAGAAGCGGACGATCGTCAATTGGAGCAGAAGAAAATTGAGGCAGAGATGGAAGCCCGCAGGGAAAAAGAGAAAAAGGAAGCGGAAGAGAGGGCAGAAGCTAGGAAGAAAGAAGCGGACGATCGTCAATTGGAGCACAAGGAAATTGAGGCAGAGTTGGAAGCCCGCAGGGAAAGAGAGAAGGAGAGACAACGTGAGGAGAGAGAGAAGGAAAGACAGCATGAACTGGCGCTTAAGGCTTTAGAAAGTCGGGGCGCCTCTACTTCGAATAACGGAGAGCCGTCTTCGCCCCAGTCTCAGTCAATGGATCTCTCCAGTACTCAGTCTGCCCAATTAACCGCGATGTCTTTTGCTTTAGAGTCTTTTCCCAGCCCCAATGAAAAAATTGACACCTTCCTAGAGAAATTTGAGAGGCTTGCAAATCTGTATGGGTTAGAGAGTTCCCGTTGGGCACTTAAACTCTCAATGTCATTAAAAAGTACTGCTTATGACGTATATACAAAGCTGGGAACCAACCAACATGATTATGACATGCTGAAGAAAGCCTTGCTAGAACGGTTTGAGATGACCGCCCGAAAATTTCTGCAAATGTTCAGAAACAGCCGAAAAGAGAGCACGGAAACATTCCCACAGTTCTCTTCACGTCTCACGGGCTATTTGACAAAGTGCATTGAATTATCTGACCTACCTCTTACATATGAGGGACTACTTGAACTTGTTCTTGTGGAACAGATAAAGTCAACTTTGTCAAACGAAACCCGTAGATTTTTGGCTGAACAGGGCACAGTCAGGCTTGAGGACATACTCAATAAGGCAGAACGCTATACCAATGCAATGGCCGAACTTCCCAGCACTAAACGTAAACCCACAGATGAGCCATCTCGTAAACAAAATCTAGAGCAGTCATCCTATTCCTCTAATTCCTCTCAGAATTATAACCAACGAGAAAATAATACCCAGAGACCTCCCCAGGAAAAATCGAAATTCTACAAAACCCGATACCTCCCCAACAACAATTCTGATCAACCCACCAAGCCTACGTGGCAGCGCGGCCACCAAGGTCAAGGAAAAGGTAAGACCCCTACCCCAGGAACGTCTGATCAGGGCAAACAAACCGGTCCAAACCGCGTCGGATGTTTGCATACAGCCTCGAAAGGTAGAGTCAATGTCAGTGATTCTCAACCTGAGGGGGACCGACCCCCAACTCGAGGAACTGTAATTTTGAATGGTACCTCACCTACTTGTCTCTTTGACACTGGACTAAGCTTTAGTTGTATTGTCGCTAGGCACCTAGTCAAACCCGGTCAGGAGACAGAGGAAACCGTCAAACTGAGTGGAGTTTTCAGGAGTGATGCACCCAGGACGCTTCCTATCGCACTGGTAGAAATACACTCTGACTTTGTCAGAGGGGTTATTAAAGCGGCCATTATGGATGATCCTATCTACCCAGTTATCCTGGGATGTAGATATGTGTTTATTGGGAGACCAAAGGAGCCGATTGTGGCAGCGGTAACCACAAGAGGGCAAGCCAAGAAGGAGAGGGAGCCTGCGCCAAATTTGTTGCCGAACGAACTGAAGGAGGCGCAACAAAAGGACCCTACTCTGGAGCTCTGCTTTAGAAAACTGCCCATGGCTAAGGATCCCAGACACAACGGAGACATCTTTTCTAAGGATGGCGTATTGTATCGTAGAACGGGCAAACCGGACACGGGGAATAACCAGCTCCTAGTACCGACGCAGTACCGAAGCCAGATCTTAGAAATGGGGCACTCTCTTCCCTTTAGCGGACATATGGGACAAAACGCCACTATTAAGCGAATAAAAACCCACTATTGGTGGCCAGGAATGAACTCTGACATTATCAGGTATGTGAAATCCTGCGCCCAGTGCCAACGGGTAGCACCCAAGCACTTGACACCCCCAGTACCCACGGGGCAAATGCCAATAGTAGGGACTCCATTTGAACGGGTTGCTGTCGACATCATTGGACCCCTGGAAAGGACCAAAAGAAGGAACAGGTTCATCCTGACCTTAGTCGACACTTGCACAATGTGGGCCGAAGCTGTACCGCTACCATGCATAGATTCCAAGCATGTCGCAGAAGCCCTCGTGCAAATCTTTACACGGTTGGGGTTCCCTCAACAAGTTTTGACGGACAATGGATCCCAATTCCATAGCCTGTTAATGGAGGAGATCTTTAAGATCTTGAGGGCCAAACATATCCACACAAGTCCCTACCATCCGGCCGGAAATGGGCTCGTGGAACGTTTTAACGGCACCCTCACCACCATGTTACGTAAGCTGGGTCAAGAGAAACCGGAAGACTGGGACCTATATATATCGGCTGCCTTATTCGCCTACAGAGAGGTTCCCCAAGCGTCTACGGGATTCGCGCCAGCTACACTTTTATTTGGCAGACCTATTAAGGGGCCACTAGAAGCCTTACTTCGGTCCCTGACAGACCAAAAGGCTGACGAGACAGTCGTCTCTGCAAGCAAGTATGTGTCTGAGCTCAAGGAAAGGCTAAATCTAGGATGGGATCTAGCTACAACAAACCTTACGAAAGCCCGCGCTAAACATGCTAAAAGATACAACAAAGCTACAAAAGAGAGAGAGAGCTCAAACCAGGGGAGAAAGTTTTGTTGCTACTTCCAACCGGAAGCAATAAACTTCGCATCGGATGGCAAGGGCCGTTTACCGTCCTTAAAAAGATCTCACGTACCAATTACAAGATCTCCATCAAAGGAAAGGAGAAGGTCTTCCACATAAATATGCTTTAGAAATATTTGGAAAGACCGGTGCCATCCTCCGAGCATCTCCTGGCGGTCGCCATAGCAACGGAAGACGAGGAAGATGATGATGGTTGCATGGAGTACCCACTGCAACCAACAGAATCCTTTAAAGATATCAAGTTCGGCGACAATCTCTCACCAGAACAACAAACAGAAACCAGGGCGCTACTAAAACAGTACAGTGCAGTCTTAACGGATGTACCTGGTCGAACAAATCTCATCGAATTTGATATGAAATTAACAAACGAGACCCCTGTTCGAACCAGAGTTTACCCCATACCGGACGCTAAAGCTGATGCACTTCGCGGAGAAATAGACAAGCTGCGTCAGGCAGGAATTATCAGTGAGTCTACATCTCCTTACAGTTCCAGTGTAGTGCTGTTGCAGAAGCCCAATAAGGAAGTTCGGCTGTTTATAGATTACCGGCTGCTAAACGCTGTAACGGAATTCCAGCCCGAACCTCTCCAAACTGTTTCCGAGTTGTTCACCAAGCTCAGCAAGGCAAAGATTGTCTCCAAGATTGACCTCAGTAAACGTTATTATCAAATACCAGTCAAGGAGGAAATTAAACCTTTGTTAGCTTTCAGCACTAGTGAAGGACATTACACATTTAATGTTATGCCATTCGGTTTGCATAACGCACCAGGAGTGTTCACCAGGATGATGAGGAAGCTTCTAGAACCTTTGCAAAGTCCCAACATCCATAATTTTATGGATGACATATTAATTGCATCGGAAACCTACGACGAATATATTGCTACGGTTGCTATGCTCCTCAGGAGACTACAGGAAACTGGTCTCACAGCCAGACCTAGCAAATGTCTCATTGGGTTTGAACAGTTAGACTTCCTGGGTCATACTATTTCTCACGGATGCAGTTGGCCTATTAAGAAGAACGTGTAGAAAATAGTGGCAGCAAAAAGACCCCGAACGAAGAAAGATGTACGTTCCTTCATATCACTATGTGCATATTATCAGAAATACATCCACAACTTCAACGGACTGACAGCACCTCTGACTGACCTCACTAAGAAAGGGTGTCCGGATAAGGTCATGTGGGATCAAAAGTGCGAACACGCATACAGCACTTTGAAAGGACAGTTGTCTGCATACCCCATTTTGAGGTTGCCTGACCTCAAGAAACCTTTTGTATTACGGGTCGACGCGTCAGGTCAGGGCATCGGGTCAACACTGCTTCAAGCCGATGACAGTGACCCAAACATGCTATTTCCAGTTGCCTATGGCAGTCGGAAATTAAATAAAGCTGAACGGAACTACAGCGTAGTCGAAAGAGAATGCCTCGCTCTGATTGACGGTATCAGACGCCATCATGAGTTTCTCTATGGTACATCTTTCACAGTGCAAACAGATCACGCTCCGTTAGCATTTCTTGGTGCCAATAAAGAATTTAACGCAAGGATGATGCGTTGGGCTCTTCTTTTAAGCATTTATTCTTTCAAAGTGGAATACATTCCGGGAAGACAGAATGTCGGGGCTGATTTCCTGAGTAGAAACTAGACTACGGAGGAAGAGGAGGAAGTTGAAGATACCAATCATCCTAAAGCTACCGTTCAGGGCAGCTTCGTCGTCATAAATCAAACATGAAAAGAGGTGTTCATGTCTCAAAAGAGGGGACGATTGTGACAGACGAACGCAGCCGACATTGAATGATATAGTACAATCCTTCGTAGCGACCCCTTGGATAACATCAGTGCCCCCGAATATTGTAACTTTCCGTCAAACGGGATTTTTCTTTTCACCTGGACTCATTAGCTATGCAACCTTTCCACGCAGATTGGCAACACGCTTGCTGATTAATATGTGGACAGCTTATCTACCGTCCATTCTAGTCATCGCATTGATTTAAGGAGAGGGTAAATCACGTCCATGGACATCTCTTGAGCAATCATATGCAGTATTTTCATTAACTTGGCCAGTGGGGGCGGTACCAGCATCAAACAGATAGCAGCAACCACGATCAAAGAAACGGACTGGGGGGATCTCAGGAAAGCTAGCGCCACGATCAAAGACAGTAGTGGTCCCTGAAACGATTTCGCATCTCGGTGTTAAACACGGAACCGATCGCAGTGGGAGCGAACGGGGAAAGCCGACGCAAGCAGCGAGCGAAGATACGAGAGGCCAGGGGCGGCTTCTCTTTTTAGTCTGGCGGTCAGATCCCCAAAAGTCTTCTGAGATCTAAAAAGGTGTCAAGTTTCTCATGTCCCACTCATCTTTCATTTCATTCTAGATATATACAGACCACGTAGAAATACACTTTATCACTCGCTGGCCAGAACTTAACAGAAGCACTAGCTATATTTGAAATCTTGCTAGATTATCCCATGGATTTTTATATATATTTGCAATGAATTCTATTTCTGTGCAAAGCGGTAATATATATATTGTGTAAAGTGATCAGTGGTCTAGTTCATTCATTCTATTTCACTGGATTTTGTGTTAATTTAAATCTATTAAATTAAACCATCTCAATAGTTCCAGTTGTAAATGTAATGATATACCGGCTATATTATTTCCAAAAGATAATAGATGTTAAATGCTTAAATTAACTTTTAAAGTCGCGAAGGAATTTATAATTAATAAATTTAGTTAAGTCCTATATTTATAGATGTGTGTTTTAACCTCTAAAACTCGCGCAGTGTTTTATTAAATACATAATTAAATACGCGAGCGTATATAAAATAGTCTTAACGGGAAATTCATCGCGCTTTAGAAGGTTATTTGTTTTTCGGTATAATACATGTCTTTTTTTCTTTCATACAGAGTGATCGTAACCTGTGCGATCCCAGCATTAAGAAAGCAATAAAGCAAATCAATCTAAGCAAAGCAAAGCATAAACAGTGTGTAGAGTCTCCCTGACTCAGAACTTGTTGAGACTGTGTAAATTTTTAATTTTCGAGGCGATTCTATGTTTGGAATTCCGCTATCTAACTCTGTAGCAAAGAAAGCACACCCAAAGACAAATTTAACACACCATCAAGCAAACTAAGTTGTAACGGGAAGAAGAACACTGGCCCGAGTTTTTGTTAGTTTACTGACACAGAGAGAGAATACATATTTACCGAACAGTGATGTGTCTAGTTTTCTCCCTGGACTTAAACCATACCTCACGGATAAAATGTATCAGCACGCGTAAGAATTTTTATTATCAGCGGCAAAGTCAAATAGACCACACCATCCTCACCCCGGTATCAGAGACCGTGCCCTCCCATAGAAACTGTTATTAAGAAAAGAGACACAAATACAGTTTCATTTTTCAGTGATTACGGGATCCTTTTTATGTGCTGACCGCCTACCCGCTAATCTGGGGCTGGAACTTGAACAAACACTCATACATTTAGTTTGAGGTGTAACTGCTGTTGTGTTATTCTATGGAGTGCCAGATTTTTTCACAATCGGTAAGTGAGAGCAAGATGAGTGAAGGCCTTTACTAGCGCGTGTATGAATGACAGGAAATTAAATCTTTTGTGTAACCATTTTGTTAACTTGATTACCTGGTAATATATATCTTTTCTGTATACCCTACATTGTTCCTTTAAGTGGGATAGTTGATAATTTGTTAACTCTGTTTAAAACCCCCTCCTTTTCATTTGCTTAGTAAAGGGAAGAACAATTGGGAAGAACAGGATTCTTTCTACCACCCATACCTAATTTTGTAACACCTCTTTTCAGAGTAATTAACTTTACTGTTAGGTTAACTTACCTATGTTCCTGATAACTATCTATCTTTGGACTGGGTTTATCTTTGTCTAATAAGCGGGACGGGCTTAGTCGATACCAATCTTCTTCACCCCCTCCTTACCTTGTTATTTGCATTTTTCAATAATTTTGATAATTCTTGCTGTAAACAAATGATTATTTTAGTGATTGTCTTTTTTAAACTTTAATGAACAACATAAACTTAATCGTTACTGTGTTGGACTACCCAAAGCCCATAAAATTTCCCCTTTTTGTTTAAGATAGTTGTATCCACGTCGTCTGTGTGTTTGAAGCACCAAATCGGTGTGAGAGCAGGTGTGTGTCTGGAAACTGGCAAATAATTGTTTGACCAGTAGAGCCTGAAGAGTAGATTGAGAGAAACGAGTTGTCGTAAATAAGTCTGTCTTTACTCTCCTCCAGCACCCTGTGAAGCAACTATTTACTCTCTACATTTCTATCACTGAGCTTTTCACCATCATTCTACACTCTAAACCGGACTACTATTTCTAAGACTCTTTCTCTCAAAATAAATTTACGAAATATACTTGTGTCAATTTGAGGTAGCTTTCCTTCTTCCTTTGCCAGTCTGTCAGCCTCTTCATTTCCGGGGATGCTGCTGCGAGATGGGATCCACTGTATCAAAACTCTTTCGAATAGCAGACACAGTCTTAGATCCATGTTGGCATTATTTTGATTCCTCAGCGTTGCAGTCTCTGAGAGCGCACCAGAGAAGATAGCTACTTGTCGCTCTGAGCTTTCTTCTGTCAAACAAGAATATAAAACACCACTTTAGCTGAACGCTGCAAAGATGAAGAAACTGTTCATCATATCTGAAGAATAACATTAAGAAGCTTGCATGGTTGACAACTTCTCACTTAACGTGTCTGCTATCTTCCTGTCCCGCTTGTCTTCAACCTTTCCCTGCATTACATCTTTCAATCAACAGCCAATGTCCATTAATAACAAGTCTGGTTTTTAATTTAGATCTCTTTCACGATTTCTATTTTCATTTTAACTTTTTGTTTTCTGTTGAGCAGGGCGGCTTTGTCCAATAATAATATTATTGTAATTACTTGATCGATACAAGATTGATTACCTCGTGTGAGAAAATGACATTTGACATGGAACGACCAAACAGTGCATAAACATTCAGCATTGTGTCTAGAATACGTACCGGTTGCTGATAACAACAGTAACAAATAGTGTTAGATTACACCACTTCCAAGATTAACCTAAGCTTAATTTCATTAAACTTTATTGCGGTGGCTTCACCGATTCACTTCAATATGTGGGTTCACTTAGACAAAGTTTTGTTAAACTTTTCATCCTTTTTTTTTCTCTGTAAAATTCTACACTAATTACGGGAAGCAAAACTTAACTATGTAGTCTGTCTGTTATTGTAGTCTGTCTGTTATTGTAGTCTGTCCGTTATTGTAGTCTGTCTTTTATTGTAGTCTGAATCATTTGAGCTGCAGTAATTGTTGTGTAAGTAAAGTATGAAGTAAACATAAACGTGTTCTTTACGACATCATGTGCACATGAAATGAGGGGTTTTTGCAAGGATCTTCCATAGAGGCCTATCTGTTGTTTGACTTGGTGCAGTTCTCAGAACACGCAGTCAGGTTTGCGTTTATTGTAAGTGTCTATGTTCATTTGCCGTCCTTTATTTCTTGTGCCCTCCGTCTTGTTGCTGTACGTGGAATCCGTAGGACCGACTCTATCTCGACGGCTGTGGTGTTATCTGTCCTTCTGCCAATACAATGTCTTTTTTTTTTTTTTAAGGACGTTAACCAGAAGATCCCTTTACTTACGCACTAAATGTGATTAGGCTGCTTGGGGGCAAAACGTTAAACAAAATTGGTAACATCTTTTCTATTATAACAGTAATAACGTTGAAGTTGTTCTACTCCTGGATAACTTGTACAGTCGAGAGACTTGGCTACATTCCGGAAAATGTAAATCTGTGCAGTCATCTTCTATGTAGTAGATTAAAGGTGTTAAGTGTGCAAATGTTTAAGATTGTCCCCTTTGTTCTTGTGATTTATGAGCAATTGAAGAAGCCTATTACTTTTCTAAGTAATGTAATAAAGTGTGATTGAATAACGAAGCAAAATCCATTGAGCGTCTTTGCTTCTTTATCTGTTTAAATGGCAGATAAACCGTAATCTCTACTCGCAGTCTCAAAAAAATATCAAATCAATGATTGGAATGAAAGACAGGCAGAGGTGGACCAAATAAACACACGGAGAAGAGAACTTGAGACAGAAGTGAAAATGATGAGGAAAACGAGGGAAAAAACTTGAGCTGATGGCGCATGACATTAAGACTTGGCATGTATTTGTTGAAGGCCTATGCTCCTCCGGGAGCTAAAAAGTATTGAATTATTGGAATGTGTTGCGTTAACTTTCGTGTAATGTTTAGCTAAACTTAAAGGCCGTGTTAATTTAAGTTTTTTTTTTTTTTGTTGTTTAGTTTGGGAATAGCATTTTCTGGAAAAAGATGAAGTTACTACTTTGACGAAACAATTAGCAGTTAAAAACTATGAAAACTCGTAAACTTTTAAATCCAGTACGGAAACCATTAATTAGTAAGATGAACAGCTATATGTGAGTGGAAAACAGTCATTAAAGTGTAAACATGAGTAAGTTACGTACACAAGGAAAAATTGGCTATATGTATTAGACTAAACGACGTTAAACAAAACAAGACAGATAAAAACGTTTTATTTTAAAAAAAGGGAATTTTAGCCATTTGGGTAAGTCTTGATATAGGGAGAGGTGTCAAGAAAAATTAGCAAAAATGTGTAAAAAGTTCAATGAAAGAACTAGCTAAATTTGTAGAGAAAGAATAAGCTACATGCGTCAGAAAAGAGTTAGGTATTTACATGCAGTGTAAACGCAAACGAAGTGAAGCCTAAATGTATGGAGTCATTCTTCGCAACTTCATGGCATTATATCGCCAAAGGTGGGCATCACTAAAACGGTGCTCTTTTATCCTTGTGCAGGCACACACAGTGAGGTAGTCGCGGGCTGCGTATGTTTGACTGACTATGGGCACTATTATACATACAAATATTTCAGTGCCATTTCTGGGTGTGTTTTTTTTTTTTTTTAATTAACTCTTTGACTCCGGAATTATTTTCCACCCTGTGCCGTAATTTAAATTCATGATAGACTAAAAACAACTCTCAGAGCGTTGTTTTGGCACGGGTGTCAAGTCTGACAAACGCTCTGAGCGTTGTTCCGGAGTCAAAGAGTTAAATATAATCATCATTATCATTAGTTTCCTTTTTGTTCCTTATGGAGCATGAAGCCATCACTGCAGCTGGTCGCCTTACAGGAAGCCTGAACCAGGCAGTGGTGGTTTTTTGTGGTAATTTGTTTTACATGATATGTTGCCAGCCTCATACACAACCTCATATTAGTCACCTTGTACCACATACCTGAGAGCGCAATTTAAAAGCTTGTCGTTTCGCGGTCACTATCTAATGATTGGTTGATTAAGTCAAAACATAACCATCACTGTATTCCAAGGCTAATAAAATATGTTTGCCATTCGCGAGCCATTTTGGTATGTGGTCTTTGTGAAACGGTCTGAGTTTTTTAATTCTTAGTGCATGGGCAAGGAACAAGTTATGTATCTTCTTTCTTCTTTGATCCATAGCCGCCGACCGTCAAAGCAGTCGGTTGCCATCACGCCTAGTAGCGTCTTGTAGGGCAACAACAAATTGATTCCACTTTGCTCGGTCGGCGGCCATCCTTCGTACAGTGCCCCAACTCTGGTTCATTCTTTGCATCTCAGCCTCCACAGTCCTCCACCAGGTTGTTTTTGGTCGGCCTCTCTTTCGTTTTCCTTCAGGGGTCCAAAGCATAGCTGTTCTTGTGATGACATCGGGGTCTCTTCTGAGGACATGGCCAACCCAGCTCCAGCGTCTGCCAGCTATGATGGTGTGCATGTCCTCTTGCTTGCTCCAAGTAAGCAGATCTTGGTGATGATATTCGGCTAAAAGATTCGGTGAATTTTTCTTAGGCATGTTGTGTGAAAAGAGGACAATTTCGACATTTCCTTCTCTGTAACTCTCCAGCATTCCGCACCATAGAGAAGCACAGAAAGCACACAGCTTTGATATAATCTTAATTTTGTGCTTCTGCTGTATTGAGAGGACTTCCAGATGTTGTTTAGGCTAAAAAAGGCTGTTCTTGCCTTATTCATTTTTATGTTGATGTCTTTGCCTGCCCCGCCGTCTGGTGTTACTATGCATCCTAGGTATGTGAAGGTGTCTGTCTGTACCAGTTGCTGATTCCTTACTGATATGGGCTCAGGGTTGCTCACATTGAGCGTCATGACCTCTGACTTCTTTAAATTGATGTTCAAGCCCACCTGCTGGCTAAACGTATTAAGTCTATCCGTTTTTTCCTGGATGTGTTGATGTGAATGTGCTAGTAGTGCAATGTCATCTGCATATTCCAGATCTTCGAATGTAGAAAATGTAGTCCATCTTATTCCTCTTGGACTGCCCTCTGTTGTCTGGCGCATCCCCCAATCTATGACTGTTAAAAATAGAGTGGTTGATAAGGGGCATCCCTGTCGTACTCCTGTCTTCACCTCAAAGGTTAGGTTGCTCTGCCCAACACTACACGTAAAGTTGGCATAGAGGCTTTTCATGATTGACACTATGCAGCTTGGAATTCCATAAGCCCTCAGTATTTTCCATAAACTGTATCTATGTATGCTGTCAAAAGCCTTTTCAAAATCAACGAAATTAATGTACAGCTGTCTTTGCCATTCTGAGCACTGCTCTATAATGTTCCTGAGAGTGAATATATGATCTACACATCTTCTGTTCTTTCTAAATCCTGCTTGTTCTTTCCTCAGTTTGTGGTCTACTGCTTTTGAAATCCTCTGTATAATTATCCTGCCTAGTATTTTGCTGGGAACTGAGAGAAGAGTGATTCCTCTTCAATTATTGCAGTCTGCAAGATCTCCCTTCTTGGGCAATTTGACAATTATTCATTTGTTCCACTCTGATGGTGTTGTCCGCGTTTTCCAAGTTATGTATAATGGACTAATAATAATAATAATAGCCTCTTCTGTCATAACTATGGGAATGCGCCCCTGAGGTGACAGCCCGCAGCTGCTTATTTTCGACGTTTTCTCCTCTATATAATGGACTGGAGGAGGGGATATGGAATAAAAGAAGAGGAACTCGTTGTGGTGCACTTTTTTCATCAATATCTGTTATTGATAGTATGATAATAATAATAATAATAATAATAGCCCCTTCAGTCAAAACTGACTTTGGGAATGCGCCCCTAAGGTGGCAGCCCTCAGTTGCTTATTTTCCTGGTTTTCTTGTCGAAGTTTTCTCCTCTCTTCTGCTTGCTGTGAGAGCTTCTTTTTTTTTTCTCCCAATCTTAGGTGGCGCCGTAGATAGCATCGCCACTTGGTGCGATCGGCAGCTTCATCCTCCCAGGTTGCTGGATTTATGTCCAGTGCCCTCATGTCTCTCTTGCACACATCTTTTAATCTCAGTTGCGGTCCCCCCAACTGTTCTTTTGCCATCTGCCAGTTATCCGTAGAAGATATCTTTCGAGATGCGACCATTTTTCATGCGGCGGACATGGCCAAGCCAGCGTAGTATGCGCTGTCTAAGCTGTGTATACATGCTTTGAAGGTCAGAGCGTGTCGACACCACGACATTTGTCACTTTGTCCTTCCACGAAATACCGAGGACGTGGCGTAGACACCGTAGATGGAAGGTATTGAGCCTTCTTTCTTGCTCTCTTTCATGGTTGTCCATGTCTCGCTGCCATATAGGTTTGCTGGTGACGCAAGCGTTATAAGCTGCAGCTTTGGTCTTCCACAGTATGAAAAAGATAAGGAAATGCCTTGAGTTGATGGCACGGGACGGAAAGAGGCTACTGCTCCTTGGGGAGTTGAAAGGCGAAAGGCGATGTGTGATGAATGAATGAATTTTATACTCGGTGCTGCAAGGTAGCTGCAAGTGGTCGTAGGTTGCCGATCATCCGTGCACCAAAGAAGAGGCTGTGAAATGAACAACTGCGTGGCCATAAATCGACTGTGCTTAACTTGAACAGCTTGATATACGGCAGACGTCGCCAGTCAATGCCTTCCTGAAAGTTCGCGTATTTGTTAATTGTAGGAAGGTGTTAAATCTCCCCACCCCTTCTTCATAATGTTTGTTAGATATTTTCTCTCCTGTTTTTTGAACTGTGTGACATATTATGATAATAGCTTTCATCTATCTATTTATTTATCTACACTTTTCTTTTAGCTAGTTTTCACCTACGCCTGTTGGTTAACATAAAAACCATCCTATACTCAGAGATCTGTACCTTTTTCTAATTTAGCACACATTTTATTTTGTTCGCTATTTCCTTGGATGAATGTTCACGGCAAGACCTATTAGCTAACGCTAATCTGTAATTTTTAACGCCAGCGATTGAAAATCGTTGGATAGGGATCAGATAGCGATCAAGGAGGAGATAATCTTGGATCAAAGGGCAGACAATTTCTATTACCGTCCCCTGATCCGTTCACTAGAAAAGTAATTAAACACGGTGAGAATAGCCAGATCAAAGGACGGGCTCGCTCCATTCGTTCAATGACCACGTCCGCAAGCGGTAAACAGTGTGATTTTACGATCGAAGAAATCTCGCATGGTCTGGTCAATTACGTTACGCCTGATCTAAAGAGAGTGCAGCGGTAAAGGGTGTATATTTCTTATCATCTAGAATTTGAGCAGAGATTTCCCCGTAGGTGCTAAATCTAGCAGAGAGTCTGGTTTTCGGTGAATAGGGGCCATCCCCTTTGATTTCATATATATATATATATATATATATATATATATATATATATATATATATATATATATATATATATATATATATATATATATATATATATATATATATATATATATATCTATATATATATATATATATATATATATATATATATATATATATATATATATATCTATCTATATATATATATATATTTAACGGGATCTTGTCTCAATAGAGGGAGGGAGGATTACACCTATGAGTATAACTCTGTAATTAATTCATTAACTTACGTTTATTTGTATTTGATTGATATTCAAAATTATTGCTGTTGTGAAGTTCTTTATGCTAAATAAAATTTACATAAACTTTATTTACGTGTGTTGGTCAGCTCGTCCCAAAAGATCCCTATTCCCCTATTCCATTGATATAGTTTTCACGTCGGTGCGTCTAATTGTCGTCACGTATCTGTGTGTGAGTAGATGTGAGTGGTTGAATATATCATTATATAAATTTATAGGAAGACTGTCTGATCTAAGAATCTCAGTCGTAACCGAAAGGCTGGATTAGATTATCTCTAATAGATTATCTCTAAAATCCAGGGACAGACTTTACCTTTCACCATTTCACTCGTGAAAATATATTTCTTTACCTTATCTCCCACTGAGCTATCACCTGTTCTAGTTCTATTCAGACGGGACCATAATTGATCTTAAATTCCTATCGAAAAATCTACGACAAACTGTTTGTTTGCATTAAGTATAATAAGATATGAAATTATGACGCTAAAGGCGTAAATACATGATTAAATGGGGTGCACTTCATTAAGAGGGAAATGAGTTCTGGAACAAAGATAAGGGTTGTAGAAATAACATAATATAAGACATAAAAATGAGAAAAAAACAAACAACATCTGCAGAGTCTCAGCGCTTGATTTAATGTCATTTTGGAAGATACAGGTTAAAGCTAACAGTTACGAGGACAAGAAGGAAGTTAGTGAACGTGAAATATCCAGAGGCTAACAAGAAGTAGACTGTAGAAGTGTGTCACCAAGGCAAGCAATACAAGATGTTGCAGACCAGTTATATTCAACTTTCGATGTGGAGACGACGTTTGAAGCGACTTGTAGAGTGCAACTCATTTCGAAATAGTTATTTTGTTTACTTGCCCCGAGTGGCAAAATGTTAGAGCACTTGGTTCTCGAGGCAAAGGGACCGGGTTCGAAACTAGGCCAGTCTATCTAGTTGTAAAAACGGGTACCTGACTTTGCTCTCGAATTAGGGAGGGCATTGGTAACGAGGAAGGGAACCTCATAACATTGATAGATGAAGCATGTGACACTTCGCTCCCCTACAGCAGTATCTGCTATGGGGGCAGCCTTTACTTGTCTGTTTTCTCCCCAAACCACGTGTATCCGGCCGTCAGCCATGTTCAGCGTCAGTCTTGTTAGACAAGTGGTAAAAGCCCATTAAACGCGACTTTTTGCCTGTGAAGGAAGTATTTACTGGCGCTATACCCAAGCGTAGTACAGCCGTTACATAACTATGTATGTAACTCAAAACTGCAAAAACTGTAATGTTAAAAATATAGTTTTTCATTTTCAGTTCGTTGAGTGTTCGACTGTAGTTAATTTTTTTATATTAAAAAAAGATTATTAGTTCTAACTTAGTCTTGCACACTTATGATTGCACTGGGCTTTTCTTATCAATTCCGTTGCATTTTAACAAATAAGTATAGTTCAGTAGACCTGAGCTCTATTTGTTTGTTAAATCCAACACAGTTCAACAATTATAGTTCACTCAACTTTGGTTCCTGTGTAGTAGATAAGTTAATGTGCCTCCATATTGACGTGAGAGTTCGGGGTTCGCTCCCCGCGAGGAACCGCTACGACAAACTCGCTCAGTTGGCAGCGTAGTAGAGCTGTAGTATATCTCTAACTGCGCTTAATAGTGAAGCATTGACAATAGTTTACATTTTTTTTTTTTTTTTTTTTCACTGAACCCGAACGGAGCAAACAAAAACTGTTCATTATATTCAAGCCAAACTAACAAATGTAGCTGGCAATGTTTGATATAAACTTAAAATATGTTTTACTGCTTGTATTGAACCCCCCCCCCCCCCCACACACACACACACACAACTAACATAATTACCGATGTATGTAACATACATCGGTAATTATGTTAGTTGTGTGTGTGTGTGTCGGTCGGTCTCACTCAAAATAGTAACTCTCGCCAGAAAAAAAAGTGCGCAACGCACGGTTTTAAATAAAACAAATACTTTGTTTTTTTTATTCTTTCACGAAATTAGTAGCGCTCGACAAAGAAAAAGTGCGTAAAAATTGGTGTGCATGAGCCCTCAACCGATATACAAATCATGAAAACTTGAAAGTTTTTGTTAAAACCACTTATTATCAGGGAACACTCTTTGAAAACTATCCACGCACTTTCACACGAAATGTTGTCATCAAAGAACTTTTAAATTGAATCTAAAAATAACTTAATTTTCGCCGTGTGTACGTTGGTCATGAGGAATGCAACCGTGTTGAAAAATTGTATTGTTTCCATTATATATACTCTCCCGAAAATAGTTACAATCAACAAAGAAAAGCGTTCAAATGACGGTGTTCATGAACAGCTTGATTACACTGTATAATGGAAAGAAACCAAAAACACTCTAAGAATGTACTTCTATCTGCTCATCCGGGAACGGAAACAGCACACTATAATTAAAAACCCGTCAAGTTTGACGGGTTATTGCAAGTAATGAAATATAATTTGGTTGACTTGGTTTGAGGTGTTACAGTACTGAACGTATAGAGGCCATATTCATGTGTGCACTGTTTAGATAACATTATTGGACGTATAGAGGCTATATTCGCGTGTGCACTGTTTATATAACATTACTGAACGTATAAAGGCTATATTCGCGTATGCACTATTTAGATAACATTACCAAACGTATAGAGGATATATTCGCGTATGCACTGTTTAGATAACATTACTGAACGTATAGAGGCTATATTCGCGTATGCACTGTTTAGATAACATTACTGAACGTATAAAGGCTATATTCGCGTGTGTACTGTTTAGATAACATTACTGAACGTATAAAGGCTATATTCGCGTGTGCACTATTTAGATAACATTACTGAACGTATAAAGGCTATATTCGCATGTGTGCTGTTTAGATAACATTACTGAACGTATAAATGCTATATTCGCGTGTGCACTATTTAGATAACATTACTGAACGTATAAAGGCTATATTCGCGTGTGCTCTGTTTAGATAACATTACTGAACGTATAAAGGCTTTATTCGCGTGTGCACTGTTTAGATAACATTACTGAACGTATAAAGGCTATATTCGCATGTGCACTGTTTAGATAACATTACTGAACGTATAAAGGCTATATTCGCGTGTGCACTGTTTAGATAACGTTACTAAACGTGTAGTGCTATATTCGCGTGTGCACTGTTTATTATTGAATGTATAGAGGCTATATTCACGTGTGCACTGTTTATTATTGAATGTATAGAGGCTATATTAACCTTTGCACTGTTTAGATAACGTCAATGACCATCACTGCGTTGTGCTTTTGTGACTTAGCAGAAAGCTGGATAATCATTCTTTGATTCCACATTACTGGAATCTGCTCAACCGAAGCATCACTTCATTAAAAGGTTTAAATCTGCACGTGCTATGTTAGACGTTTACATATAAACTGCCTCAGTGACAATAGGGCAGAGGTGTGCTCCCTAAAACTGTGTGAACTGGTCATTGTGAATTTTGCATTCAACTACTTACCATGTCGAAAGAATACGAAAAAGCCCTGCAGGTTATCTCCAAGCCACCCGAGCAACGCTATGACCACGAGATCCATCAGTTGGTGCCCTGGTTCAGGGGTAAGGCCAAGCTTTTTAAAAGTCTGAAGGCCGGTGAGTATTAAAATATAGTATGTGTTTGTTCCTAACTTTTACTGTTCGTTTTTTCATTATTGATATGTTGTTGTCACAGGATAACATTCATCGGATTCATTTTTTTTCTCTCTATTCTGATGATACACTCCTCTATGACATTATTTACAGGTCGTAATCGTACTCTTCGCCTTCATCTATCGACATTATCTTATTCTCGGGTTGACACCAGGTATTTTACCGGCTTCCCACCTTCCTGACCTGATTATCTTTTTTTTTTTTTTTTGTGGTCGACGGTGTTTAGCAAAGAAGGGGATCAATGCCACCTTGATTTGTTTGCTAAGACGCTAGCGAAAGGCGTCTTTTCCCAGACTATATTGCATAATTACTTCCGCTCATCTGGTGAATAAGTCTGGTAGTGGTAAAAACAGATGGTCATTTAAGAGATAACGTGGTAGTGATGTGCAATAATACGGCCCAACCTTAAGGTTATCGTGATTTTAACAATCTGGACACCAGACTTATCACGAAATCATCTCCGACAAGTCTCTTAACTACCTCAAGTTTGTAATAAACAAATATGGGAAGAGAGTGCAACCTTGGAAGAGAAAACCAGATGTAATAATTAAGGACAGGTCGTGTGATATAATAGTTTTGGTAAAAATAACACTTAAGTGGCAACATCTTATATGGTCATATCAATAACGTTCAGAATGAGGGTTGCGGATAACATTTACCAAAAAAATGAGACTCCTTTCAGGTTGATCTGAAATTAGGAATTAAACTAAACTAAAATTGTGATAAGGTTTCACCTAACAGAACCTCACAAGGTGACATTTGTACGTGAGCTAAAATTCAGCTTTAAAACTTGGAGCGTTTCGAAGATTTCCCCACTGCAATTCTTAGCTTCGTCATGAGATCACAGACAGCCATAATAAGGAGTAGCACTAAGGATTCGAACGAACGAACGGACTAACTTTATTTTCAAAGGGTTAAGAATTGGGCACGCAGGCCCGTCCTACATTCTGCCCTTCTTCTCTCTGTCATCTTACATACCGTATCCTTTCAATCGCACGTGTATTTTGAGCATTATTTAAGCATACAACATTATCAAGGTAAAATAATAACATACATTTGTAACATCCAGTCATAATCAAATTTCATTCATTCATAACCCTCCACTCCCAAAGGAGCAAAGGCCTTCAACAAACACATGCCAAGTCCTCCTGTCACGTGCCATCACCTCAAGTTCTTTCCACGTTCTCCTTATCATTTTCTCCTCTGTTTCCAGCTCTCTTCACCATGTGCTTCTTGGTCTACCTCTGCTTCTCTTGCCCTGGGGGTTCCAGAACAAGGACTGCCTTGTAATGCTATCAACAGGTTTCCTCAGTGTGTGTCCTATACATCGCCATCGTCTTCTTCTCATCTCTTGTTCCACTGGCACTTGTCTAGTTCTTGTCATCAGTTCCACGTTGGTAACCTTGTCATACCATTTTAATCCCTCTATTCTACGCAAGCACCTATTTATGAAAGTCTGTAGCTTTTTGGTAGTTGTCTTTGTTGTTCTCCATGTCTCAGAGCCATACAATAGGACTGACTTCACATTTGAGTTGAAGATTCTTATTTTCGTGTTGGATCCGATTTTTCTTGGTCTCCATATATTTCCCAATGCAATGAAAGCTCCTCTTGCTTTTTGTATTCTTATTTTAATATCACTGTCTGTCCCTCCAACTTTGTCTATATTGCTGCCAGATATGTGTACGATTCTACATCTTGTATTGGTGCTTCTTCAAGTTCAACCCTGTTATCATTACATGCATTTATTCTCATTATTTTTGTCTTTTCCCTGTGTATTTTCAGACCCAATTGCTGTGACCTCTCATCGACTGTTTTCAATTTGACCTGCATCTGATTACGGTTATGGGACAGAAGAGCCAAGTCATCAGCAAAATCCAGATCATCTAAATGCTTAGTCAGAGTCCACTGCATTCCATTTCCGTTGTGTGTTGTCGATGTTCTCGTAACCCAGTCTATTGCTAGCAAGAAAAGAAATGGAGACAAGAGGCATCCCTGTCACACTCCTGTTCTTATCCCAAACGGTTCTGTAAGCTGTCTTTCATGAAGAACTGTGCATGTCATGTCTTCATACGTTTTCATTATTAAATTAGTGATCTTCAGGGGAACTCCATAATGCCTCATCAATTTCCAAAGTGATTCTCTGTCTACACTGTCAAATGCCTTTTCGTAGTCCACAAATCCGATGTATAGTGGTGAATTCCATTCCAGACTTTGTTCAACTATTATTCTCAAAGTGGCTATCTGGTCTGTACAGGATCTGTTTTGTCGAAAACTTGCTTGTTCATCTCTCAGTTTCTTGTCTATGGACTCTTTTAATCTTCCAAGGATAATCCTGTTTAATACTTTTCCTGGCACTGAAAGTAACATTATTCCTCTATAATTTGTGCACTCTTGTAAATTTCCCTTCTTGGGCAACTTAACCAGATATCCTTCCTTCCATTCTGCTGGTATCTCTTCCTTTTCCTAGATTTTACCAAGTAATTTATATAACATCTCTGTAGCCGTGTCGATATCTGCTTTGATGGCCTCTGCTGGAATGCTATCAGGTCCAGACGCTTTTCCATCTCTTAGAAGCTTTATGGCTTTCTTTATTTCTTCCTTCGTTGGTCTTTCACCGTTAATTTGTAGCTCTTCTTCTGCTAGCTGGATGTCCGAGAGGTTTTGTGGAGCTGGTCTATTGAGAAGGTCCTCAAAATATTCTGTCCACCTCTTCATTTGCTCTTGTATATTGCTGAGCAGTTTTCCATTCTTGTCTTTTATGAAGCAACTTGTTTGCTTGTATTTCCCCGTTATCTTCTTTGTGCTGTTATACAGTTCTCTCATATTCCCTTTGGCTGCAGCATCTTCTGCCTCTCTTGCCAACTCCTCAATATACTTCCTCTTGTCTCTTTTGATACTTCTTTTTACTTCTTTGTTTGCTTCTGTGTACACTTCTTGAGCCTTGGCTTTGGAACTTCTGGTTTTGCTTGTGTTTAAATCTGCTTTCTTGTTTTTTCTGTCTTTTATCTTATTGATGGTTTCTGTTGTTATCCATGCTTTTTGTTGTCGTTCCTTTTTCCCCAGTATTTCTTCACATGCCTCATTCCATACCATTTTGATTTGCTGCCAATAGTCTTCTGTATTCTCTGCATCTTCCAGCTGTTGGAGCACCTGGAATTTGTTGGATATTGTGACCGCAAATTCGTCTCTTGTTTCTTGATTTCTTAGATGTCCTACATTAAATTGTTGTCTATAATTTTGCATTGCTGCATATCTCTTGAGTTTCATTTTTACTTTGACTATCAGAAGGTGGTGGTCTGTTGCCACATCTGCTCCTCTATATACCTTTACATCCTGCAACGATGATCTAAACTTCTTGTTTATGCATATATGATCAATCTGATTTTCTGTTCTATGGTCTGGTGATATCCATGTTGCCTTGTGTATTCTCTTATGTGGAAACATGCTTCCTCCTATAGCCAGTTGATTTGAAGCACAGAAGTTTGAGAATAGTTCCCCATTTTCATTCATTATTCCTAGCCCCTGTTTTCTCATGACTTCTTCAAAGCCGGTGTTGACTGTACCTGTCTTTGCATTCATGTCACCCATCAAAAGTGTGATGTCTCTTCTTTTTACTTTTTCCATAATTTCATGTAGTCTAGTATAAAATGCTTCTTTCACAGACTCTTCTTTGTCATTAGTTGGTGCATAACATTGGATGACATTTACATTTATTTTCTTTTTAGCTGTTTTAAAAGAAGCTGTTATTATTCTGGATCCAACGGCTTCCCATTCAATGAGTGCTTTCTGTGCTTCTTTAGATAACATAAGAGCTACCCCTTCACTGTGGTGTGAACTTTCGTCTTCATGTCCTGAGGACAGCACCAATTCACCTGTGATGAGTTTCTTCCTGTCTACCCCCTTCCACTTTGTTTCACACAGTCCCAGAACCTCGATTTTATATTCCCTCATCTCTGCTGCTACTTGTGCCACTTTCCCTTGTTCGTTTAATGTCCGAACATTCCAGGTGCCAAATCTGGAAGTTCTCCTAGAAGAAAGAAGGTTAGTCAGCAACACAGTCTCCTTTCGGCTTTCTCTGTGTTGCATCATACGCCTCCTGCGAGAGGACCTTCCCCTGTCTTGGATCGATGTGTTTTATTTTCTTTAATTGACTTATCCATGTTTGTTGAAGTTTTTTGTGGTTTAAATTGTTTACAGGATGGGATAACCGGCCCCATGCCCAACCCTCCTTAGTCGCTTTCTACGACATGCTTCGCAGGGAACAGTGTTACTATTCTTTGCTCCCCTTTCGGGCCCCGGTAACACACGGGTGATAATCAAATTTAAGTATGTTAAAAAAAAATTATTAAAAAAAAAACATTCAAACAAACACAATCTAAAGCATTCATACAGTAAATTAGACATAATTTGAAACGTAATCAGATTATGGTGGCATATAATAAGAACTCGTGACATATTGGAAATCTGCTGCTGAATGACCTGGGACTTCGTGTGTTGTCAGCGCAAGCGGAAAATGTTCCCACAGGTGAGCAGCTTTGAGTCCCAAGCAGATACTGCCACAGGGAGTGAATTGTTGACGCCTCCACTATACGAGATCCAGCTTTATTACCTATGCTCCTTAGGGAGGTAAAATGTATTGACTGATAGATGAGAATCGTGCATATAGGCCCGTCTTGCATTTTGCCCTTCCTCTTACTCATCTTTTATTGCTAGTTATCCAAACATTCTTCAACATACTTAAGGTATTAGTTTAATGGCGATGCAACATTTTAAGTAGTATAAAAGCATACATTTACAGTATCTGATTACAATTAAGAAGTAAGGTATATTAAAATGAAAAACTAGATCATTGTGACGTATAATGGAAATATAGGCTACAGTATCCGATAGTCTTTCGTGACCTCGTGGCGTTCTAGGATTCGCTAGCAAAGCCATGCATTGGCAGCTTGCGTTTACTCATTTTTTTTAATCCACGCCTCTTTTCTTTGAGACATAAACAAACGAGTTGTTTACCAACTTCCGCGACCTGCCAGTCATAACATGGAGCGAACCACTTTTGTTTACCTGAGTTTCTCACGCGAGCTGATCTGTCAATCATCGGATATCAGACAGACAGCGCGTGAATAACACCGGACTCTTTTGAAGTGAGACGGTTGGGCAGAAATATTTTCCCGAGGATCCTTTGATGTTCATACATACAGGGGGAGTTAACGCCTTGATCTCCAGAAGCGGGCTAAATCTCGGAAAAAACCCGTTACACGGTTCCAAGTCTCTGTTGTCGAGTAGCAACGCCGACTGAGCGACCGTAGAAACCTTTTATCTTGGGAACGAAGGTTTCTGATTTCGCTGCTATGCAAAAGAGTGTGAAAATTAACATCCTCTAGAGATCATAATAACATGACGGTATATAAACTGGGTCTTCCAAAAACAGTTATCCGTTGTCGCTCAGAATTTTTCGGATAGTCTAAACACGTAGTCTAGAACCATTGTAGAAGGTGGGTTAATAGCCTTCGTGGGGATTTCATTCTGATTTTCTGTTAATATAAATGTGTGCTAAGCGTGTTAAAGTTTTACCATTATATTTCACTGTGATTTTCTAGCATTAAGACCAGTGAAATAATAACGCGTAGATAATTTTTCTGCCAGTTGTTCAGTTTAATGTTAATTTTACCACCCGCTGTATCACACAAACCAACGGGCTGATCACTCGTTTGCCAGTCACTTCGATTACGGAAACAACAGCAAATGGATTGATTTGCCGTTGCCCTAAAGACGCCAATAGGCGTGATGGGAAACAATGGCAAAGAAAACCTATCTGCTGTTGCCCTAAGATGCCACTAGGCGTAATGGCCACTGACTGCTTTGACGGTCGGTGGCTAAGGACGGAAGAAGAAGAAGTATCACACAAGAAGAGACGTTTTAGTGACTAATTAATACACTAGGCGCGACTGATAAATGACAGAAAAGAATTCACGTGTTATTTCATTTTATGTAATTTTAGTAAGTGACTGTTATCGAATACCATACGACGACCCACAGACGCCGACAATCTAAAAGCTATTAATGACAGGCGATATTTGTTAAGTGCGCGTATGGATAATTAAATAATAATTGACATTGTGCGCTGTTCGTGACCGGGGCAGGAGGGGAATGGCTGCATACCTCAACCCGCTAAGCGACGCGCGATAGGATAGGCTAAAGACACCGTGTGCCTTTTAACTTTAATCAGGACTGACGGAGAGGATAAGAGATCGTCTTGTCCCATTCCGTGTACATATATGTAGCTATCTATATTAGTAGCATTTTTGTCATAAATGTTTCTCTATTCTTAAGCATGACATGATCAAGGGCGACCAGCGGTCTATTTTGATCCTTTTCTTCATTTCCTGATTGGTGAATGTTGTGCTCTTCTGGGCTTATACGTCCCCAAGTTCATTTGTGAACAGGATTGGCCAAAGAGACACATACAAATTTTAAATAGTAAAGTTAACTAGACTTACCAATACCCAGATATTCATTCAATGTTATCAGCCCACTTGTCGCGAGAGGTTTAGATGTTATAAAGAATAAGATATCCTGGACATAAAGGTGTATCAGATAAGATTTCGGTCTTATCAGTAATATCCCCTTCTCTGAAGAGAGTAAGGGTGTATAGACACAAAGGTAGGGTCAAGCTATGTAAGTTCCCAGAGAAGATGGTGATGTAGTACTCTGAGTCCCTAACTGCTACCTCTCCTGATCCGCCTCTGTGATTATGGTATTTAATATGTTTCTGACTCTGCTAGGGGTAATTTATATAACTATATTCACCGACAAGAACTGTAATTCTACTTAAAGAATCTAAGAAAGTCTTTTGGTGAATATTTACAATTTAATTAAACAGTTTCTCTTTTCTGTTTGAAAAGTGTTAAACTCAAATATTTTACAACATTAAATAAATAATAATAGTTAACAAATGTTTTTCTGTTCGGTCAAAATGTCTATCATCTTGTAGACAACTTTCGCTTGCTTGAACATTCACTTGTAGAATTGTTTATTATTTTTACTATAAGTTTATAGAAACACTATACTAGTTTGGTCATCACCAACTGGATGAAGTTATGTCTTTATTGAGTCTGGATAAGCTGCTCAGTTGCCTTAAGCAACTTATCTTGGTCATTGTAGATGACTCCCTTATATGCTGGATATGAAATTCAGATGAACTCGTTCCAGTAGCTACAAACGTAATGACGGGCCTGCTTTCACCAACTGGCATTACATTCGTTGCAACTTTTGTAAGAGCAGCCTCTTTTGATTTGGAGACTTTTGGTTAAAGGATTAAACCTGCAATGAATTCAAACGCAATCCCTGTATATTTCTATCCATATCCCTCTTATGACACAGATGGGGACGATAGATAGTTTCAGATAAGCGTGCTAGCAGATGCACCAGGTATAGTGTAGGTATCAACAAACATTTTAAGTTAAAGTGATCACAAATTACTTTACCTTCTTAATTATAAGTATTTTCCCATGATTCGCCTCCATACAACGATTTGGTTGTGAGTAAAACTTTTAAATAATATGTCAAACGATACTGTGAATCAATCCCTTACATCCTTCTTTATGTTCCTGGTAGGTGTCTCATTCTATTCAAGAAATACTTCTTTAAATACCTTTCCCAACTTACAGACACAATTAGCCATCTTTCTCAATATATTAAATATTTCCAAAGGCGGTCTTTGCATCTAGAAGTACACAGCCTGTAAGTTTCATCAGAAGACACAGTCCATTCCTAACACATCTTATACACATCGTATCGCACAGTTGGATTAATCAATATAATTACACACAATTTTATATATATATATATATATATATATATATATATATATATATATATATATATATATATATATATATATATATATATATATATATATATATATATATATATATATATTCGTTCTTACCCTCAGGTACACACACAGACTAGCCCTCAATGGTTGATTAAGGTCTCTGCTAACAAGTGCAGAAGGCAAACGCTGGCATTAATATATGCTCTGCTTTCCCCGCTCTCTGTGTTTTTCAAATCGTGACTGACCGGAGTTTGTTAGGCAAGTCTATTTATAGTCTGACCTTGGACGTAAGAGATGAAAACCCATAGGAATGCAATAACTATCCGAAAATGTGGGTACCATTTGGCCTTTTGTACAATGTAGGAAAACTACTTTTTTAATTATCTTCGTTATTCCTGATGCGATTTTAGTATTTTAGTCAATTAAAGTTTACCTTATACTTAGAATTAGGCTGTACATCTATATAATAATCTTTTTGGTTACTATTTGCATTTTCTGTTATGCATAGTTTAAACAGCTAAACTTAGGCCAACCTGAAGCTTCGAATGCATTTAACCTAAGATTTCTCCCGTCCTATAATATTATTAGTAAAAGTATCACTACTTAACGGGTAGAGTAACATCCCTAATATTGTTTTGATAACCTCTGCTACGTGGTACTTCTTCTATACTTCTGTAGCAAAATTCCGAAGTTAATCATGTTACACAAAATAGGGTCTGGCCATCTTTATTTTCCCGGCAGTTGTAAACACGGGACCAAAAAAGCGTTTTCATTGGTCAATGTATTTTATCATTTTACAATGTATGGTGCGCCGTATTGCCATAGTTATTAGAATTCGTGATGTGAAACAGTCGTCATTTCACGACATAGCTTCCCAATTCAAAAGCATAAACCCGCTGTTGGAGCTTCTTGTCTAGATTCACAATCACGACATTCTTCCAATCTTGGATTCACTCTGCCTTACTATTCTCCTGGTTTTCTTCAGGTGGGTGACTTCAAGTAATTTGCTTCCACACTCTGAGATCCAGGGATAATACCGCATGTTGTATTAATAAACAGCACAGGTGCTGCTGCCTGTCTAATTGCTGATTATCAATTAATGTTCATCATTACTCTTCTCTGAGTCTGTTCCATGACATGTCCAAAGGTTTTAGATGTTCCTCAAGGTTCCAATAGTTATGAGGATGTCATCTATAAAATTGGTGATAGCTGAGTTTCATAAGGGATCCAGTAATTTCCTCATCATCCTGGATAAAACACTCGGAGTATTCTTCAACCCACCAAGCAACATATGGAACTCATAGTGCCCCTCCGAAGTGCTAAAGTCCAGTAACAGTCTGATTTCAGGCTTGACGGGAATCTGGAAAAACCCTATACTAGATTTACTAGTGACTCTGTTACTGTAATTATTTCCCAAATCCAGGCAGAGCCTATGTTCACCAGAGGGTTCTCTCAGCTAAACCTCACTGGAGCGATAATATGATTCATATGGGGAATTGAATTTCCTGCACCAAGAAATCAATTCTCCCTTTGGCATGGCAATATAATATAAAATCTCAGTCCATGTCCGTAACAATACTTCCACTGGACCGTGTAGGGCTGACCAACTACCACTGTTGCCGGTGCCCTCATAATGCTAATTTAATAGCCGTATGTCGAAGAGAGCTGAGCATTAGGCCAATTGCACACTCTCCTACTTCCAATTTTTCTGGGGTTATCCCTCAGTTTCGTTTTCAAATTTAGCTGACAAACCAATATATTTTTAGCCAGGTCCAGGAATTTCGAACACAATTGTGTCCGCGCGGGATGGGTTGTTTCCCCTCTCGGTACGAGACGGAGAGTTTCCATGGTCACTGGTTTATTGGAAGACTGTGTGTGAGAAGGGGCTGTCCTATTCACGATGTCTACCTGTTCATTTTTATTTTCAGGCCTATTTTCACCGCAGTGCGTTTTTAGGTCCTGTTGAGTTTCTCCATATGTGGAGTTTACCTTGCTACGTTGTGCACAGGTGGTCACATACTGAAATATGTCTTCAGCAATACCTGGCCAATAATATTTTACAGATGATCCTTGACAGGTGGTACCAATTTTCCCATGTCCACCGTCTGATACAACATGTGTTAATTCCATAACTTTGTCCCTATAACTCAATGGCAGTACTAACTGTCCATGTCCACTTTGTCTTGCTCCAGCTTTCCTGTAAAGCAATCCATCCTTCAAATAAAAGTGTCCTTTCGTAGGGGGGTTATGGCTGTCTGACAATTTGCCAAAGCAAGGTTTTAATGTTTTATCTTTTACTTGGGCCTTTCTCATCTTTTTAGGATGAATAGTTAGTGGTGTTCCCTCCTCCTTACTAGGGGTTGACCTGACCTGGAGTGTTGCCATGATCACAGGTTTTATTGGGCTCCCTAGAAAAACATATCTTCTTCCTAACACCAGCGGGTAATTAGGATCATCACACACTGCTGCACTAATCACTCCTTCCACATAGCGAGTCTTTACATTGATTCTGGCTATCGTAAGTGTCATTGTGGCTGTTCCCTTTAATGCCCCTTGTATCTCCACTTTCCTGTGGTATACTGGCCAGGGTGCACCAGGGTTGCACTCACAACTGAGTCATATTCCAATCCTGAATCATAAAGGCACATAATCTTATTGCCATTACAAGTTACTTCTTCACAGATGGGGGATGATGGAGGTTTGTCTGACTGTCTGTCAGATCCTTCCTGCCAGTTCCCACTATTATCATACATGCAGCGTGATATGGAGGGACTTTCTTACCACATTCCAGTGTATTGTGCTTGTTCATTTTGCAAATTTTGCACCACTTATTTCCCTGTCTGTAGGGTTTATTATCTTGTACCTGACGGTTCCTGTTTTTATGCTCAACTCTGGGTTTGTCATAGTCTTGTTTGCATCTGTGTTGTTGGTCTCTATTATCAAACTCATCTTGGTTTGGGCGTGGTCTACTATTTTCTACTTGTTTTCTCTTAACTCCAGCTATTTCTTTCTGAGCTGCTTGATGTCTTCCAGCAACTGTTAAAATCTCCCCCAATCTCTCTGCACCTTGTTCCATAAGAAATTTGCTCATGTCTGGAGGCATAGACTCTCTCACTTGTTCCATCATGACCATTTCTTTTAGGTCTTGACACTTTCCAAGAGTAGTCCACTTCTCCAAGTAGGTTTCTAATCTCGCAGAGAATTGGTGGTAAGTTTCTCCAGAAAGTAGCTTGGCAGTTCTAAATTTCTTCCTATAAAATTCTGAATTCTTTTCATAGCGAACCAGCAATGCCTGTTTCAAGATTTCAAAATCTTCTTGTTCCTCTCTCCCAAGTTTTGTAAAAACTTCATAAGAAGCTCCCCTCAGCCCTTGTGATAACTTAAGGCTCCATTTCTCTGTCTCTAAGCCATAGTTAGTAGCTAATCTCTCGTACATACTGAGATAAGACTCAATATCATCTTCTTTCTCCACAAATGGATCCAAGTGGAAGTTCATGGCTCCATTTGATGCACCTTGATTTGCACTAAAGTCAGAGGTAGTTGGGCTACTTCCATTTCCGGTACCATGTCCTTGAAGTTCAAGCTCTTTCAGCCTCAATTCATGTTCTCTTTGTAACCTCTTTTCTTCAACCTCCATTTGCGATCTCTTTTCCTCTTTTTCAGCCTCTCTTTCAGCAGCCTGTCTTCTTTCTTCAGCCTCTCTTTCAGCAACCTGTCTTCTTTCCTCAGTCTCTAGTTGTAACTTCTTAGCTTCCCTATCAGCTTCTAGTTTCTTAGCTTCAGCTTTTATTTGTCTAGCCTCCCTATCAGCCTCTAATTGTAATCTTTTAGCTTCCTTATTAACTTATAATTGTAATCTCCTTTCAGTTTCCACTTTCTTATCTTCTATTTCTATATATTTGTCACATTCAGTAGTGACATATTGAATAAGAGCCTCCCCACTTAATCCAAATTCTTTTGCCGGCTGCACTGTAGCAGACCTAAACTTTGCCAAGTTTGCCATACTAATAGTTGCAGGTACTCGATCACTACTATCAACAGACGAAACACACACTTAATTAATACAATGCTAATTAAGTACAGGACCACTGTCAGCTTATCCAGCCACCAAAATTTTGTTTTGTACTCACTGGTACTTGAATGTGCTTTATTAAGCTTACTTTTATTCTAACTTTTCAACTTATTTTCAATTTTTACTCCTACTGCTAACTCAGAGGATGTAAGTAACTATTAAAATACTGAATGTCTCAAAGAAAATACCCCAGGGTAGTAATTGAAATCCCGGACTGAGACAACAGATGTCGCGAGAGGTTTGATGTTATAAAGAATAAGATATCCTGGACATAAAGGTGTATCAGATGATACCAGGATAGTGCCAGATAAGAGTCCGGTCTTATCAGTAATATCCCCTTCTCTGAAGAGAGTAAGGGTGTATAGACACAAAGGTAGGGTCAAGCTATGTAAGTTCCCAGAGAAGTTGTGATGTAGTACTCTGAGTCCCTAACTGCTACCTCTCCTGATCCGCCTCTGTGATTATGGTATTTAATATGTTTCTGACTCTGCTAGGGGTAATTTATATAACTATATTCACCGACAAAAACTGTAATTCAACTTAAAGAATCTTAGAAAGTCTTTTGGTGAATATTTACAATTTAATTAAACAGTTTCTCTTTTCTGTTTGAAAAGTGTTAAACTCAAATATTTTACAACATTAAATAAATAATAATAGTTAACAAATGTTTTTCTGTTCGGTCAAAATATCTATCATCTTGTAGACAACTTTCGCTTGCTTGAACATTCACTTGTAGAATTGTTTATTATTTTTACTATAAGTTTATAGAAACACTATACTAGTTTGGTCATCACCAACTGGATGAAGTTATGTCTTTATTGAGTCTGGATAAGCTGCTCAGTTGCCTTAAGCAACTTATCTTGGTCATTGTAGATGACTCCCTTATATGCTGGATATGAAATTCAGATGAACTCGTTCCAGTAGCTACAAACGTAATGACGGGCCTGCTTTCACCAACTGGCACTGCATTCGTTGCAACTTTTGTAAGAGCAGCCTCTTTTGATTTGGAGACTTTTGGTTAAAGGATTAAACCTGCAATGAATTCAAACGCAATCCCTGTATATTTCTATCCATATCCCTCTTATGACACAGATGGGGACGATAGACAGTTTTAGATAAGCGTGCTAGCAGATGCACCAGGTATAGTGTAGGTATCAACAAACATTTTAAGTCAAAGTGATCACAAATTACTTCTACCTTCTTAATTATAAGTATTTTCCCATGATTCGCCTCCATACAATAATTTGGTTGTGAATAAAACTATTAAATAATATGTCAAAACGATACTGTGAATCAATCCCTTACATCCTTCTTTATGTTCCTGGTAGGTGTCTCATTCTATTCAAGAAATACTTCTTTAAATACCTTTCCCAACTTACAGACACAATTAGCCATCTTTCTCAATATATTAAATATTTCCAAAGGCGGTCTTTGCCTCTAGAAGTACACAGCCTGTAAGTTTCATCAGAAGACACAGTCCATTCCTAACACATCTTATACACATCGTATCACACAGTTGGATTAAACAATATAATTACACACAATTATATATATATATATATATATATATATATATATATATATATATAGAGAGAGAGAGAGAGAGAGAGAGAGAGAGAGAGAGATTCGTTCTTACCCTCCAGGTATACACACAGACTAGCCCTCAATGGTTGATTAAGGTCTGCTAACAAGTGCAGAAGGCAAACGCTGGCCTTAATATATGCTCTGCTTTCCCCGCTCTCTGTGTTTTTCAAATCGTGACTGACCGGAGTTTGTTAGGCAAGTCTATTTATAGTCTGACCTTTGACGTAAGAGATGAAAACCCATAGGAATGCAATAACTATCCGAAAATGTGGGTACCGTTTGGCCTTTTGTACAATGTAGGAAAACTAATTTTTTAATTATCTTCGTTATTCCTGATGCGATTTTAGTCAATTAAAGTTTACCTTATACGAGTACTTAGAATTAGGCTTTACATATCTATATAATAATCTTTTTGGTTACTATTTGCATTTTCTGTTATGCATAGTTTAAACAGCTAAACTTAGGCCAACCTGAAGCTTCGAATGCATTTAACCTAAGATTTCTCCCGTCCTATAATATTATTAGTAAAAGTATCACTACTTACGGGTAGAGTAACATCCCTAATATTGTTTTGATAACCTCTGCTACGTGGTACTTCTTCTATACTTCTGTAGCAAAATTCCGAAGTTAATCATGTTACACAAAATAGGGTCTGGCCATCTTTATTTTCCCAGCAGTTGTAAACACGGGACCAAAAAAGCGTTTTCATTGGTCAATGTATTTTATCTTTTTACAATGTATGGTGCGCCGTATTGCCATAGTTGTTAGAATTCGTGATGTGAAACAGACGTCATTTCACGACACCACTGTGGCGTAACACAAATAACATTACCATCTGACGTTTGACAGTCGGATCAGCGGACTTATCCAGCAAGTTACGCTGTTTCAAAATCGGCACACCCCAGAGCCAGCCGATAGGATTTACCATCACCATCATAAATAACAGTGTTTTTAGCAACCATATGTTTCACTATGCTGGAAGTATTTTCTACTGTTTACTGTGAACACAAGATTTTGGTTTTTTTCTACATGAACTATTCGAGGTGACATTTGTCTGTCCAGGAATCAACCACCAAATTAGGCGTCCCCTTTATAAAATTTAATTATTAGAGGAGGGACTGGGGCCAATTTGGAAGATAAAAACACTGGAAATTATATATTCAGGAATTGTATGTCCAAGAGATTTTTTTCACCAAGAGCAGGTAAGAAGAGCGAGTGAGTGGCCACGTATGTCAGAGAGAGAGAGTGAATTTTCTTTGTTACAGGAAAATTGTATTATCTGGGTTCTGCTTAAATATTGTTTATTTTACTGGATAGCTTTAGTAGGAACTTTGTTCTTTTCTTTACTGTCTATGCTATAACATAGTGCTAACCTTTGACCTTTGGGGTTATTAACTTGTTGGGTTTTTTTTCTCAATAAGTGGAGGGCACATGTATTCTGTTAATTTTCTATGCATATAATTCTGATTTTATTTGATCTTTCTTTAGATATTTGGTGTTGTCAAATTTATTGATAATAAACAACAAAAGAACTTAACTTTGTGTGTTGGTCAGACACATACCCAATTAACCATAGTTTTTCACGTTGTCACATAATTGTGTGTGCAGTGTAGTTAAACTTATATTTACATATATCTGGAGGGTAAGATTGTCTTATACTAAATTATAGTCGTATAGATAGGCTGGACTAGAGAAATTTACTCATTCCAGAGACAGATCTTCTCCTTAAACTATTCAGCCGTGAAATCTATTTCTCGCATCTTTATTTCTCACGTACTTATCACCATCCACTCTACTCAGGCGGGACCATAAATAACTTTCAAACCTATCTAATTACGACAGTGGCCCAAGTATTTTAGCTGCCTAACTTTGATCTCCCTCATTAATTCTCTTTTCATACCTAGATTTTCTAGGACCTCCTTATTTGTTTTCTTCTCTTTCCATGAGATATGCCCCATTCTTCTATACATCCACATCTCAAGAGTCTCAATTCGTTCTTCCAATTGCTTATTCATTGTCCATGTTTCTACACAATACAGTAGTGCAATATATATGTAACATTTTATTATTCTCAGTTTTAATTTGTGAGTTAACTGTTAAGATGTCAGTATATGTTTCATGTTGTCATTACATAAATCAGAAGAAAACAATCCATTTTCTGTTGGCATATGGTGAGAATTGGGGAGATGGAATGCAATGTGACATCACGAAATAATGATGTCAAAAGAGATAGAGGATGACATAGAGAGAAGATACAAGACAGTTTAACATAATGGCCTCGAACAATGTCAATATATTTAATAAATAGCACTTGGAGAGACATGATAGGCATACACAAAAACTTCTAATACAACTGTCTAGTGTTGTCTCCCCTGTTCTGCAGTAGTGGTCCATTAATGGCCAAAATTCGAGTAAAAGGGATGCTTTCTTTTACAAATGTATCAATCTTTGCCCAAGATTACTCTTGGTAGAGATATAAATAGAAGGTTGGGGCTTCTGTTTGAGGGAGTATCATTAGGATTTCTAGAATGGCAAGTATAACAACTGAGTCAAATATGTTTGTTCTAAATTTTGTATTCTCCCGCCTCTTCTGTGAGAAATATATGTTTTGTTTCGTATTTTAGGAGCTGCCAGCTGAAAGTGATTCAGCAAAATATAAATTCTATATTTAGCTCTGTAGATATTATACACACACACACACACACACACATATATATATATATATACTTACTTACTTACTTAGTCGTTCCCCTTCTACCGTGAGGTGTAGAGGTTTGGAAGAGAGAGCGCCAGACCATTCTATCAGCTGTCTTCTTCCTGGCCTGGTTCCATTCTAGTCCTCGGTCTTTCAAAGATTGTCTAATGTTGTCCTCCCAGCGGACTCTGGGTCGTCCTGGAGGTCTGGATCCCTGGCTCTTTGTTTCCCATGCTTGTCGTGGTAGCCGATCTTCTCCCATTCTGCAGACATGGCCAAACCATCTTAGTTGGGACTGTTCTATTTGGGTCTGCAGCGGATGGGATTTTAGGCCTTGACGGATCGTCTGGTTGCGGACCATGTCTCTTCTTGTTACTTCAACCACTTTCCTCAGATACCTCATTTCTGAGGTTTGGATCTGGCTTTTGTGGGTTGTAGTCATTGCCCACGACTCGCATCCATATGTCAAGACTGGGACATAGGTGGAGCGGTATACAGCCATCTTCGTTTTCTTACCAACCTCTTTCTTGCTGAGGAATCCACGATTTATGGCCTGAAAAAGTCTCCTAGCCGCTGCTTTTCGAGTGGCCAACTCTTCTTTGATGCCTCCCTTTCGGTCTATAATAGCTCCGAGATATTTAAAGTGGTCGACCTGCTCCAGGACCTGTTCTCCCAACTTAATCTGATGTTTTCTTTCTTCTCGTGATATCACCATGGATTTTGTTTTAGAGCTGCTTATGACCATCCCTCTCTTCTCCAGCTCTTCCTTCCAGACTTGCAGGTTGGATTGGAGATGTGCCTCTGATTTAGCAATCAGGGCAACATCATCAGCAAATGCCAGATATATATATGTATATATATATATATATATATATATATATATATATATATATATATATATATATATATATATATATATATATATATATATATATATATATATATATATATATATATATATATATGGATGCAGACATCAAATTCACTTAACCAACTGAAACCCTCCAGCTGAGTTAATTCAGCAAATTTCCTCTTATTATTATTGTGTAGCTCTGTTTAAGTGTATTTAAGAAATGGTCTGAGACATACGGATGTAGTACATTCAAAACGATTAAATCAACTTTAGATTTGTCTTTATACAAGTAACAGATTTAATAATCAATTATGTTTTAACAGTTATAAACAGGAATAATTCTATAGAAAACGTTATCTTCACTGGGTGATGTTATGGCGTTAAAAATGGGATAGTTCACTTGGCAGCTTTTATGTTTCAATAAAGTTCAGATGACCACTCCAGTACCGGAGAATACCTTGTCATTACTCCCCTTATGTTAATCTAATGTAAATCAATGTTTGTGACAGCTATAGAATTTAAACTGAGAATAATCAAATGCTCCATGAATTCTTCATTACTATATGGAGTATAGAAACATGAACAACGAACAAGCAGTTGGAATCAAGAATTGAAGCCTTTGAGATGCGGACCTATAGAAGAATGGGGTGTGTCTCGCGGAAAGAAAAGAAAACAAATAAAGAGGGCATAGAAAGTCTAGGAGTGAAAAGAGAATCAATGAAGTAGATCAGCTAACTTATTGTTGGCCATGTAAAGAGACATAACATAACCTTACTGAAGATTATAATAGAATTGAGAGTTGAAGGCAAACGTGCAAGAGGAAGACATCGTTATAAATGGGAAGATAACATGAATAGATAGACAGGAAATAGGCTATGAGAGTACACCATCAAGCCAAGAGATCTATTACAGTCGAGATGCCATGTGGAGATGGCAGCTGATGATAATAGCTGTAGCGGGGATGTTGTGCAATTGCTGTTATCCAATTTTCTTTGAGTAGTGACCGATATTTTTGTTGGTGCGTGGTCATTAATTTTCTGGTGAGCTGTGGCCGCTGCTATCTGATTTCTTGTGGACAAGTACTTTCTAAATATAGAAAGGTAAATTGTCTGCACTACAAAGTCATTGATTGGGTAACCGATAATTTGCGTCACGCGCCGTGTGGTTAACAGCTCTCTTGTCCTGCTTTTACTTCTGCACAAGTTGCTGTTGTCGCTACTAGTGGTGGTGCTAGAAGAGGAGGACGTAGTCATTTAAACAGAGGGACTGAGACATTAGATAGGGAAACAGTTTTTGCTATGAAAGCTTTACATTAGCGCCTGACAAACAAAGTATACTGTCATTAAGTTGAAAAACAATGTGTAAGTACAGTATATACCGCAAGAGGCTTGTCAAATCACAAAAGCTGTATTGTTTGTTTTAGATCATCTTAATTTATTATGGGTGTATTTTTGTTCGATCGACATAACGGGTTTTTAATTGTTTATAACTTACTACTTACTTAGTCGTTTCTCTTCTACGCTGGGGTGTAAAGGTTTGCCAGAGAGAACGCCATACTTTCCTATCGGCTGTCTTTCTTCTGGCCTGGTTTCAATCTTGTCCTCAGTGATCGGTCCTTCAGGGTAGGGTTGCCAGTTGAAAATTATGAAAAAAGCCAAACACCTTCACACACACAAAGAAAAAGCCACACAAAAAACCAAACACTTTTTTAAAAAAGCTATACAAAAGTCAAACTATTTAAATAGATTATTCATACATCACACACACACACACACAAACAGCTCCAGATCGAGGTCATCAATGACATCCTCGCTGGAACCTTCGCCATAAACTTTGTCAGAAGTATAGTGTTTTAACATTTTTGTTGATGGACTGAAGTCCTTACAACATTTATTTAAAAACAATTAGATTTTTACAATAGCGTCAAGCAGATGCACCTGCATTCTGTTTCTTGCTTTTACATTAACTGATGGTAAAGAGAGAATATCCTCTCAACTACAGCATTACTCACTGGGGTTATTAGACACGAAAGGGCACATGCGGCGAGCTCTTTAAATGTCTTATTGTCGTAGATTTTTGATAGGGGAATTAAGACATAGATTGGTCCCTTCTGTATAGATTAGAACAGGTGATAGCTCAGTGAGAGGTAATGTAAAGAAAATAGATTTTCACGAGTGAGATGGTGGAAACTAGTTAGAGTCTGTCCCTGAAATCGAGAAGCTTCTCTCGTTCAGCCTATCTCTACAACAGAACTTAGTTAGTCAGACATATATATATATATATATATATATATATATATATATATATATGAGTAATTTTTAATTTCATTCAATAGGCAAGAAAACAGATAAAATTCATATTGAAATGTAGCCCCAAGTCTAAACTTCAAAAATTTAATTTCTCACTGTAGTCTCCATTATTTGTTACAGTTTTTGTCCATCTTCTCACAAGGGCATGTATCCCCGCACGGTAAAAATTTGTGTCCTTTTTCCTAAACCACTGGCGTACGGCGCGTTTAAGGGTCTCGGTGTCCTCAAAGTGATGTCCACGAAGATCTTTTTTCAGTGGTCCAAACAGATGGAAGTCAGAAGGTGCAAGATCGGGACTGTAAGGGGAATGTGGTAATAATGTCCAGCCAAATTCTGCAATCGCATCAATGGTGCGTTTAGCGGTGTATGGCGTGGCATTATCGTGCAACAGTAGTGCAGTTCTCTGATCTTTTAATGGGTAAAGTCGCCGAAGACGACCTCTAAGCTTCTTCAAATTTCAATGTAACGTTCTGCATTCACCGTGTTTCCCTGTTCCAAGAAGTCGAGAAGAATCACACCCTTCTCATCCCAAAACACGGAGGCCATAACTTTCCCTACAGATGGTGAACTTTTGAACTTCTTTCTTGTCGGCGATGTTGTGTGATGCCATTCCATTGACTGCCTCTTGGATTCTGGTTCAAAAAAATGAACCCAAGTCTCATCACCTGTCACAATATTCGATAAAAACTCTTCTCCTTCAGTCTCGTAACGGTGCAGGAGGTTGATGGCTATGGTTTTCCTTATGTCTGTCTGTCAACATTCTGGGTACCCACCGTGCACAAACTTTTGAATAACCCAGGTCTTTAATGATGTTCTGGACACTGCCTTTACTAATGGACAACATGGAAGAAAGTTCATCCAGTGTTACCCAACGATCACCACGAATGATGCCATCAACTCGATGAATGTTGTGTGGAGTCACTGCGGTAGACGGACGGCCAGTCCGCTTTGCGTCAGCCATTGAGGATTGGCCTACTTCAGCTTCGTCACAACGATGTACCCAACGTCGGACAGTACTAACATCCACTGTTGAATCTCCATAAACATTCTTCAAACGTTCGTGGATGCGAATTGGGGTCTCGCCTTCAGCAATGAGGAATTCTATGACATAACGTTGTTTTAACCGAACGTCTTTGGCAGCCATTTTTAAACTGTTACAGTGATGCCACCTGTTACTGAAAGAGGTTGGTAATGCTATACAGTGCAGAAGAGTGTTTGAGGAATCCTGCTAAATTTACAAATTGCACAACGATTCAGTATTTACATACATAAAAAATAGGACGCATTACTTTTTGACCTTCACTCATATATATATATATATATATATATATATATATATATATATATATATATATATATATATATATATATATATATATATATATATATATATATATATATATATATATATATATATATATATATATCACCACTCACACACACACATAAGTGACGACAGTTAGACGCACAGACGAGAACACTATATCTATGGAATAGGGATCTTTTGGAAGGAGCTGACCGACACACGTAAATAAAGTTTATGTAAATTTTATTATCATAAAGGAACTTTACAACAGCAATAAGTTGAATATCAAATCAAATACAAATAAACATAGGTTAATGAATTTGTAAAAAGTTAGACTCATAGGTGTAATCCTCCCTCTCTCTCTTGAGACAAGATCCCGTTAGGAGAAAAGGTTTTAACCCGCAAAGAGTCAAAGATTTATACGCTATGGTCTAGGATTTCCCTCTACAGTAAAGAACAGAGTTTATACGTTAATCTATTCGGAAAGGGAAACAGTATTGCAAACAAACTTTGCATTTAAGAAAAATACCAAAGTGGGTACATGAATTTTATACGATCAAAGAACCACTCATTCCTGCTTTCTTTCTATCCATACAACAGTGGCCACTGACATTCGTTCTTACCTACAAACTTGATGTTCACCTTCTGGCACTAACTCTAGGACACACACGCCCACAGCAACTCCAGTGTTCTTTTGGCAAAGAGGACCCCAGCTCTACAGAGGCCGGTAAATTCCAATTCCTCCGGGGAGCGTCCTCTTTACGACTATATTGTTTTGGGGTTGGATTACTGTTTATGTCACTTCAAATCAGTTCAGGTAATAGATGTCACAGTGCTCACAGTATCAGAATCTTGAGGTTTCCAGTACTTAGGAAATGTCAGGTCGGCAACTTCTCTCAGTATAAAAATTCTTGGTCACACCACAGATGATCAAACGTCGGAAATGTTAAGGTTTTGTTAGGTCGCCACAACGGGACTGAATGTAAATGAGATTTGAACAATAAATCTGGATCTATATGCCAGTTACCAAGTCACTCTTAATGTTCTTTGGGTTGGTATTCGGTTCTCTCCCTGGGTGTAAACATAACCTCAGACCAAATTTACCTTGAAGACCCAGAACTAAATTAAAAATGTTCTTTATTATGATTATTCTCAGGTTTACATGGAAGCCGCTGGTAAGGTTTAGGGTTTGACCCAAATACTGTATAAAGAGAAAGATACAAATACTTAACATAATATATATTATACACAATCCTATCCTTACCCCGCGTAACATAGAATATATTTATCCACTTCGGTTATTTTACCTTAAATTATAAACTACAAGCTTAGAGCTTGTCTTATCGTTTAAAAACTCCCGTGAAATAAATTCTAGTCATTTAAAAAAAACAGTCATCATGAATAAGAAATAAATACATATTTCGTCAATACTCATGATGAATCAGTGCATTTACTAAGTGAGTTAAAATATTCTCTGACTGGTTACTAACAGTTAATAAATTGATATTATTACTGGAAGGGTTTAGCTAGAAATTATTATTAGTTCTGCTATCCAATGTAACACAGTAAACCTAGAGAAATATCTTTATATAAATGGACCTCTCTAGTAAATCACTCTGCACAGGAAAACTAGTAAAATATAATTGACGATTTAACTAGTTAAATCACTCAAACTACTAGTAGATATATTACCTTCACACAAACTACTAAGACTATTCTCCAACAAAAACTAAGAAACTCTACTCAATACGAGTGATTCTAGAATTGCAGCTAGATGTCTTCTAAAGCTGAGGAGTACTGAGTAAATTTGAGTTAGAAAGCTCTTGTATATATATACATCTAAAATCAAAGAAAAATGGCCACTATAGATCGAAAAACCAGACTCTCTGCCAGATGTTATTGTGGTGAAGTGAGATGTTATAAATATTTATAGGGGACTTAGTGTACTGACTGAGATCAGCTGTGAAGGTATATATATCTAATAAGAGTAGTGTATTATATATAACCTTGCTTGCTGCCACATATGTATACCTCAGTCAGAATTATTCTGGAATAGTGTGATGACTACGTTGTATGTCTAGGGTATGTGTATGATGAAGTGTAAGTCATAACAACAACAGACAGATAAACAATTTAATTTATTCCACCACACTTGACAACACTGTGACACTCACATACATATAACACTCTAAAGGATATCTTAAAGGAGTCACTGATAACTTTTCAAATAACAATATGTATTCATTGCTGTTATGAATGAATATGTGTCCTGATTCAAATACAAAGGGAACCAGGAATCACAATCAATTTTACTTACAAGTTATATGTACAGAATTTATCAATATGAATATGGTAATGACGTATATTATTAAAAGTATCCTATGTGTGTCAGTTGTGTAGTAGTAATATGAGGTAATACTGGTTTTGTTTTGTTCAAGCTCTGTTGGTATTTGTCATCATGACTTCAATAGTTTGTCTTTATTGGGACTAGTATTGGAGATGTTCTCAGTTCCTGATATTAAAACAATTTAATTCCCCTCTTAATGTTATTTTTACAAGGTCATTTTAAGCTGGGGGTACATAATTTTGAGCTCAGCTGGCCACATCAGCTTATCTTGTGTGATGGCGGCAGGAAAAGACTCCTCTGCTCGATTTCTCCCCTGGGCTCTGGAGACACCTCACTGATAGCTAAATGGACCAAGGAGTATGCTGTCCGACTCTGGATTCAGCAAAGCTCTGACCAGGTGCTGCTCAATACCATCAAGACCACGGTCCCTGAAAACAAGAAGGATGTACCTTCTACTTCATAACTAATTTATACTCTCTTTTTACACTGAGCACAATACATCACAAACATTGAGTTCAGAGCGTTAGGCCAACTGTCAGCTTCATCTGAAATACTTTATACCAGTATTTACCTCCTTAACGGTTACCACGCCTCTGCACTTCCAGCATTATTTCTGTCTAATCAATAATCTAGGTGTCAGTGTACTGTTTGGCCATTCCATGCAGTTTTACTTTCCTCCGACACCTTCTGTTCAGGCCGAAGCATTATAGGCTTTACATCATGTTTGCTACTGAACTACACATATATACAGGCATAAATTAACAATTCACATTCAATTTTCATTAAAAGATACTGAATGTTTCAAGCTTACCACAATTCATGGAAACAAACACAGATACGTTGATTAGCAATGAATTCTGGCACAACTACTGGCACAAATTCCCATCTGCTTATGTTCCAGGCTTTTATTTAGCAAAAATATGAGCTGGCTTCAACGCACTGTTGCTTTATCAAGCTTATTTGACTAGTGGTCTCGAACTAACGCTCCTAAGTGAGTATATCAGCGAGTCTGGCCAATGGAGCCACGTTTCGACAAGTGTTTGAAAAAATTTTAACTTCCTACGTCTCCCCTAACAACCAAAGATAGTATTTATAGCCCGACTAATCGTGTTTAGCCTTACATATCATTCCAGCCAATCAGTTCAAATGTAACTTGTGGCCCATTTCCCGTACAATGGTGGTGTAAAAAAATCTACCACTGAGCGATTCTGATTTTGGGTGTTGTCTGACAGCATCATCATTTTATTTTGGCTATAACTTGTTAATTCCTAGACTATTTGCATAACGTTGTACATATTCTTTGTCAGCAAACCCTAAGGAACCCAAATATATATATTTAATAGAGCTAAGTGGCTGCGTTCAAAATATGCAATTTCTTCTACCTCCTGTTTCGAAGATGTGCTGTCTGGGTACTGTAATGTTTTCAAACGTAAACCCATATAATGTTATCTTTTCTAATAAGCGTTTCCCAGGTTTTTTAAAACCTAACTCTGGGAAGGGTAGTGAATTTATCACTGTCCGTCTGAAAAAGTTAGTGCATGTGGCCTTACACGCGTGATAGTAGTAATTGTGTATCGCGCGACGCGTGTTTTGTGTTGCACGTGTTCGGCTTTATGCCTCTCCCTTCTCTCTATCCTTTAGTCCATCTGTCTTTAGTTACGCCGTGTATAAAATGGAATGAATGAAATATTTAAATTAGGTCATTGATCAGCTTGGTATCTCAATGTTTTTCCAAGAAATACAGCACACGTTTCATTGAAGAAAGCGGGTAATAATATAGTAGGCTTTTACTATCAACGTGAAAGCGTTACAATTTGCAGACGAAGCATAAAACAAAGGGGATTTCGAGTACATTCCTTGTGACAGCACTGTTATTTTACCATTGCTCTTTTCTTTATTAGATTTATTTGTTAGGCTTTATGTTTACCTTTTAATTTATATATGTGGATTAGAATATTCCACGACATCTCCCCTCTTAAAACAGACATCCCATGTCAGTCCTTTATTCTATATACACATAGATAAATGTAAGTCAACTTGACTTTACTCTGCTGTGGTGCTATCCTGGTTTTATGTAGTTGGGTCCATTCAGAGTAGGCACTACTCATGAAATCTGCCTCAGACTTCTACAACCAATAATATATTTCGGTTATGTTACTGAACAGCCGCAAGTGTGAGTGCTTGTCTTAATGCTGCTTCGCAACCCGTATTCACCATTTCTCTTCTCTGAGTCTGCGCAATGACATGTCCAGAGAACATTATATTTCCCTCAAAATGTACGTTATGAGGAGATAACATATACCTGGTGATAGCAGAGTTTTCATAGTGGATCCCATAATCTTCTTATTATCCTGTATGAAACATTCGGAATATCCTCAATCAAAGAGGCAACTCAGGGATTCATTACGTTCCTCCGAAATGTTTACATCCAACAATTTTCTCATCATTCTAGAGAAGACACTCGGCGCATTCTTCAATCCAAATGGCAATCTATTTAACTCATAGTGTCCTTCTGAGGTACTAAAAGCTAGGTATGGTCTAACCTCAGGCTTTACTGGAATCTGATAGTATCCTTTACTCAGATCCACTTTTGAGAAATATTTAGCTTTATTTAGTCTGGCAAACAGCTGATTTGTATCCGGCAATGGATCCACCTGTCCTTCTGTAATAGCATTCAGTCTCCTGTAATCTATACAGAGTCTATGTTCTCCAGAGGGCTTCCTTAAGAGTACAACACCGGAACTATACGAAGATTCACTGTGCGAAATAATTCCTTCCTTCAACAGATAGTCTATCTCTTCCTTCAAAGCTTTCTCCTTAGCAAACGGAATCGAATATGGTTTCATACAGACAGGTGTGGGGTCTATCAGTTTCATATCATATTCCAATAGGTTTGTATGCCCTGGTCGGTCTGTTAACACCTCTGCATGATTATTTAGAACCTGTTGCACTCTCTCTTTCTGAGTTTTCGTTAAATGTGTACTGATTTTCACCTGTGCTGCTGTCTCACAGGGGTGTAATGGATACTCAAATGATGAAAGTGGTTCCTTTTTCATCTCCATGGCGATGGACAAGGTCAACAAGTGTGTCTCTTCCTGATGTTCTCTTTCCAAATATTTCTTCAGGAGATTCACATGATAGATTTTTTCTTTCCCCTTCTTATCTATCTTATAATTTGTTCTAGATACCTTCTCTAAAACTGTATATGGACCCTGCCATCCAATTTGTAACTTATTCTGACTCCCGGGCAAAAGAAGCAGTACTTTCTCTCCCACAGCCAAATTTCTGTCTTTCGCTTTCCTGTTATAATAGGCAGCATGTTTCTTCCTGGCTTGTTTCAAATTTTCATTGGCAAGTTTCCAACCAGTTTTTAAACGAGTGGTCAGCTCATTCACATATTGGTATGAAGATGTAATGTTTTCCTCTGCCTTTTCATCAGTCCACGTTCTTAACAAAGCTACATATGGACCTTTAATTGTGTGGACCTATTTGTCCATGCACCGGTATGGTCTCTTCCACTCGAAGCTTTATAGTGATGATTTTTCCTCCCAGAATTATCATTCACAAAACGACCGCTACCAATTTTTCTTTTGGGGCTTTCTCCCCACTTAAAATTCTTGATGAGAGATTTCCTCTCTACATCCTCTTCCTCCAGTTTGTTTAAGTCCGATTGAGGGATTTTCGGCTTATCCTGGGGTAAGACATCTGTTTGCACTCTCCGCATAGTGGCCATTGTAAAACAGTTAAGTGAAGCTTGTCCGTGAAAAGGGGCTTCCCATTCCATTTGGTCCACTTTATCAAATCTATTTTTCTTTTTATTATCAGGCCTAATTTTGCCCCGTGGCGTGTCCAGGTCCTGATCCATGTTCCCACTTGTGGGTGTTCCCTCATGTGCTATGCTACACCTTTCTACAAAATTCTCAATGTCCCATCTTGCTTTGGGCCAATAATAATTGTGAGCCACCTTTTGAATGATGGTACCTATCTTCTCATGGTCCCCATCTGGTTTCACATGTAGGCTCCTTATTAAGTCTGCCCTATATCTTTTAGGAAGTACCAGCTGTCCTTGACCTTTGGATCTAGCTCCAGTCTTCCTATACATCAACTTGTTTTTCATGTAAAAATCTCCCTTGCCTGGAGTTGTATGACAAGTTGACAATTTTCTGAAACAAGGCTTGAGTGTTTTATCCCCAGCCTGTGCCTTCCTCATCTCTTCTGGAGTGGTATCCAACATAATATCCTCCTCCTGTCTTGAGGTCGACCTGACCTGAAGGGTTGCCATATACACAGGTTTCCTTCTGCAACGGTCAGTGTCATGATTGTCCATCTGACAATTCTTACACCACCTTTTTTCCTTGGTTGAAAGATTTTCTTTCATCATATTTCCTTTCATCGAATTGTGGGAATTTATTTTTATTTTCATACCGTGGCCTATCAAATTGGTGCTTACCTTTATTTTGATCCTAAGGATCAAATTTATTAAAGTTCTGTGGTGCCCTAAAGTTATCCACTTGTTTCTTTTTATTACCTGTTACCTCTGCTTGAGCTGCTTGATACCTTTCAGCAACATTTAGCAACTCACCCAGCCTCTCTGCACCTTGTTCCATGAGAAACTTTCTCAGGTCTGGAGCCATGGACTCTCTTAATTGCTCTATAAGGACCATTTCCTTAAGATCTTGGGTTTTCCCCAGAGAAGTCCATTTCTCCAAGTATGTCTCTATTCGTGCAGAGAACTGGTGATAGGTTTCACCTGACAGTAGTTTAGCATTCCTAAATTTTTTCCTATAAAATTCTGCATTCTTTTCATACCTTAACAAAAGAGCCTGCTTTAGCATGTCATAATTTTCCTGATCACCTCTGCTCATTTTTGCAAAAACTTCATAAGCTGCCCCACGAAGTCCTTGAGATAACTTTAAGCTCCACCTTTCTCTCTCTAACCCATACGTGGTAGCTAATAGTTCATACCTATTTAGGTAGCTCTCTATATCATCGTCTTTCTCAACAAAATGATCTAAATGAAAATTCATAGCTGAGGTTGAGGCTCCTTGGCTAGCAGTGGCATCAGAGGCAAAGGGACTGGCACCATTTTCAGGAGCATGGCCCTGAAACTCAAACTCCCTTAGTCGTAACTCATGTTCCCTTTGTAATCTCTTCTCCTCCTTTTCTGCTTCCCTCTCTGCAGTCAATCTTCTTTCTTCTGCTTCCCTTTCTGCAGCTAATTTCTTCTCTTCCCTTTCTGCAGCTAATTTCTTCTCTTCCCTTTCTGCAGCCAATCTTCTTTCTTTTGCTTCCCTTTCTGCAGCTAATTTCTTCTCTTCCCTTTCTGCAGCCAATCTTCTTTCTTCTGCTTCCCTTTCTGCAGCTAATTTCTTCTCTTCCCTTTCTGCAGCCAATCTTTTGTCTTCTCTTTCTGCCTCCAATTTCTTAGCCTCAGCCTCAATCTGCAACCTCTTAGTCTCAGCCTCAGCCTCAAATTGTAACTTCTTAATTTCCCTTTCAGCCTCTAACTTTCTTTCGGCCTCTTTTTCTAATCTTCTTTCTTCGCGTTCAATAAATTTGTCACATTCCGTAGTGACATAGGCAACCATAACTTGCCCATCTAATCCTAACTCTTTTGCAGTCTGTACAGCAGCAGATCGAAACTTGGCCAGGTCCGCCATTGTCTATCAGGTAAATTTATACAATGTCTAACCAACAATTCAATTTCTAAATATATATCTAATGGACAACACAGGCACCGTGAGCTCAACCTTATTTAATTCCACCCAAGGATACCTTTTAATTCTTATATTCCCTGAAGTGAATTACCCCCAATATTTTTAATAGGGAAAGATTCAAAATCCCAAGAGCGAGACCCCAATATATGTGGTGAAGTGAGATGTTATAAATATTTATAGGGGACTTAGTGTACTGACTGAGATCAGCTGTGAAGGTATATATATCTAATAAGAGTAGTGTATTATATATAACCTTGCTTGCTGCCACATATGTATACCTCAGTCAGAATTATTCTGGAATAGTGTGATGACTACGTTGTATGTCTAGGGTATGTGTATGATGAAGTGTAAGTCATAACAACAACAGACAGATAAACAATTTAATTTATTCCACCACACTTGACAACACTGTGACACTCACATACTTATAACACTCTAAAGGATATCTTAAAGGAGTCACTGATAACTTTTCAAATAACAATATGTATTCATTGCTGTTATGAATGAATATGTGTCCTGATTCAAATACAAAGGGAACCAGGAATCACAATCAATTTTACTTACAAGTTATATGTACAGAATTTATCAATATGAATATGGTAATGACATATATTATTAAAAGTATCCTATGTGTGTCAGTTGTGTAGTAGTAATATGAGGTAATACTGGTTTTGTTTTGTTCAAGCTCTGTTGGTATTTGTCATCATGACTTCAATAGTTTGTCTTTATTGGGACTAGTATTGGAGATGTTCTCAGTTCCTGATATTAAAACAATTTAATTCCCCTCGTAATGTTATTTTTACAAGGTCATTTTAAGCTGGGGGTACATAATTTTGAGCTCAGCTGGCCACATCAGCTTATCTTGTGTGATGGCGGCAGGAAAAGACTCCTCTGCTCGATTTCTCCCCTGGGCTCTGGAGACACCTCACTGATAGCTAAATGGACCAAGGAGTATGCTGTCCGACTCTGGATTCAGCAAAGCTCTGACCAGGTGCTGCTCAATACCATCAAGACCACGGTCCCTGAAAACAAGAAGGATGTACCTTCTACTTCATAACTAATTTATACTCTCTTTTTACACTGAGCACAATACATCACAAACATTGAGTTCAGAGCGTTAGGCCAACTGTCAGCTTCATCTGAAATACTTTATACCAGTATTTACCTCCTTAACGGTTACCACGCCTCTGCACTTCCAGCATTATTTCTGTCTAATCAATAATCTAGGTGTCAGTGTACTGTTTGGCCATTCCATGCAGTTTTACTTTCCTCCGACACCTTCTGTTCAGGCTGGAGCATTATAGGCTTTACATCATGTTTGCTACTGAACTACACATATATACAGGCATAAATTAACAATTCACATTCAATTTTCATTAAAAGATACTGAATGTTTCAAGCTTACCACAATTCATGGAAACAAACACAGATACGTTGATTAGCAATGAATTCTGGCACAACTACTGGCACAAATTCCCATCTGCTTATGTTCCAGGCTTTTATTTAGCAAAAATATGAGCTGGCTTCAACGCACTGTTGCTTTATCAAGCTTATTTGACTAGTGGTCTCGAACTAACGCTCCTAAGTGAGTATATCAGCGAGTCTGGCCAATGGAGCCACGTTTCGACAAGTGTTTGAAAAAATTTTAACTTCCTACGTCTCCCCTAACAACCAAAGATAGTATTTATAGCCCGACTAATCGTGTTTAGCCTTACATATCATTCCAGCCAATCAGTTCAAATGTAACTTGTGGCCCATTTCCCGTACAATGGTGGTGTAAAAAAAATCTACCACTGAGCGATTCTGATTTTGGGTGTTGTCTGACAGCACCATCATTTTATTTTGGCTATAACTTGTTAATTCCTAGACTATTTGCATAACGTTGTACATATTCTTTGTCAGCAAACCCTAAGGAACCCAAATATATATATTTAATAGAGCTAAGTGGCTGCGTTCAAAATATGCAATTGCTTCTACCTCCTGTTTCGAAGATGTGCTGTCTGGGTACTGTAATGTTTTCAAACGTAAACCCATATAATGTTATCTTTTCTAATAAGCGTTTCCCAGGTTTTTTAAAACCTAACTCTGGGAAGGGTAGTGAATTTATCACTGTCCGTCTGAAAAAGTTAGTGCATGTGGCCTTACACGCGTGATAGTAGTAATTGTGTATCGCGCGACGCGTGTTTTGTGTTGCACGTGTTCGGCTTTATGCCTCTCTCTTCTCTCTATCCTTTAGTCCATCTGTCTTTAGTTACGCCGTGTATAAAATGGAATGAATGAAATATTTAAATTAGGTCATTGATCAGCTTGGTATCTCAATGTTTTTCCAAGAAATACAGCACACGTTTCATTGAAGAAAGCGGGTAATAATATAGTAGGCTTTTACTATCAACGTGAAAGCGTTACAATTTGCAGACGAAGCATAAAACAAAGGGGATTTCGAGTACATTCCTTGTGACAGCACTGTTATTTTACCATTGCTCTTTTCTTTATTAGATTTATTTGTTAGGCTTTATGTTTACCTTTTAATTTATATATGTGGATTAGAATATTCCACGACAGTTATCACCTACGGAGAATCTTCGTTCAGATTTGCAAATCAAAGATCTTTCTCACATTAAAAGCCGAAAACCCGAACCCTATTCATTATTAGAACAGGCATCGGCAATTTGCTAATCAGTGTGAGTTTCCTTCGTCTCTGCTCGTCTTCTAGCGATCAAGGTTTTTTGATCTGCTCGTTCTCACCATGGTTTAATTACTTTCTAGCGACCAGTTTCAGGGGACGGTAATAGAAATTGTTCACCTTAGTTCCCAAAATTATCACCACCTTGATCGCTGTCTGATCTTATTACAACGATCTTCGATCGCTGGTGTAAAATAATACAGCTCACGTAGCTAAATGGTCTGTGGTAAACTTTCATCAAAGGGAATAGCGAACAGCAATAAAATATGCGTGATAATTAGAAAAAGAAAAGACAGATCTTTGAATAAGGAAGGTTTAAGTTAAAACAGGCGTAGGTGAAGCTAGGTAAAAGAAAAGTGTAGATGAAGAAATAGATATATGAAATGTTATTTTCATAATCTGCCACACTTATGTTGGAGTAAACCAATCCAAAACAGTTTACTTTCTGTGGGGAGTCCATCTTTCTTAAATCATCTCTCCAATCAACAAAAGTTATTTTTCTGTATTGCTCTTCTAATGTGACGATGTTGTTTTCTGCAATGTGATGATAGGAAACTCCTTACAGAGCAATACAACAGGAGGCAATCTGATCATCAAAAGTCGTCCCCCCATCGGACAAGTGTTTCGGCCCAGTATACTCCTTTACACTCTAGGGGGGGGGGGGGCATTTGGGTCATGACTTCCAAGTGTCTCAGCCTCCTGTTGTCTTGTATCGAAAATGAACCCATTTCACTTTGGTAGCAACTTTAAAGTCCACAACTCCGCCAGCCGTGAAGGCAATTGTGAAAGTAACAAAGAGAAGACAAATTACTCCGTTCGTTCCGTCGAACACAACTAGGGACAGACACGGACACACCTGCGCTAAGCCGACGAGGCTAGCCACTGCGCGCTAGCAACTGAAATTCCTTCCTAACACCTCTTATAATATACACCGCCTGTTGCTCGTCAGTCACAACCCTTTCATCAGTACAATGAAAAACTCAACGTACTGTGGACTTAGAAAAATTCCAGGTGTTTTCTGTACCACAGAGTTTACTGTCACGTTTTCCATAGCCCACTGCGGTTGTTCCACAGCCAGCACGATGCCTTTTCGGCAGTTTCACTAAGCCTCTTTAGTGCCCTTGTTCTCGACTGTCCCCTCAGCCCCAACAGTTTCAATAAATCATACACTGATGCAGCCACGAGCCCTCTTGCGCCATGACTCTTGCAGTGAACCCATCGCGTCTCAGATCCGCGGCCAGATCATTATACTTGGCCGCTTTGAACGAATGCTGCTCGTCCAATCTGGATTCAAATGGCACGGTCAGTTCAATCAGTATAACCTGAAGCGTTGCTGAAGAATGAAGCACTATATCCGGCCGTCTCCGCGATTTTCTTATACTCTCTGGATATGCCCCTCGTCCAGGTAGGTCTACCGCCACCTCCCAGTCGTTTGCACAGTCAAGAAGAGATGGTAAACTGCTACCTGGTTTACTCGGTTTGGGGTGTGCTGACTTTCCTGCCCTCAGAAAGTATGTATTTGTGGTGCTCAGCCTGGCTTTGCTATTCGCCTTCATCCTTTCCAGGTCTACTGTCGCAGCAAGCTCATTTAGCACTTTGTTGTGGCGCCAAGTGTATCGCCCTTGCCCTAATGACACCTTACACGCTGAGAGCACGTGTTCAAGTGTCTGCCTCCCCTGGCACAGGGGGCTGTTCATCATCCGACTTTCCCCATCTCACAAGGTTTGTGGCCGACGGCAGCAGGTCATACATTGATCTAACAACGAAGCTGAGCCTAAGAGGTGCCATATGCCATATATCATTCCATGTCAAGGACCTCTGCAGGGCTCCTTCCCATGTAGTCCATTGGCCTTGTTGGGCCTGCTGCACTGCTTTTTGCAACCTCTTATCATTCTCAGCTCCTCGTATCTCCTGAACTACCATGTCTCTGCGCTCCCTGCTTGATGCCTTGGACCACAAGCGGATGTCTCCATGATCAAATCCCCGTCTATTCGTTTGTGTGTATCCGATTACCTCCCTCAGTTTGAGCGACTCTTGGGCAGCATCAACAGCTTCTTCCACTCTCCACTTCCTTCCCGTTTTCAGTGTGGGCTGAATGGACTTAACCACGTCATCTGCTGACTCGCGAAGCATCATTGCAAGCCTTGCCTTTCCAACTTTGTACTCTTCAACAACTGACTTGAAGGGAAGCAGAAGTTTTGACTTTTTGCAGTACAATGCTACATGTGACAGACCTGGTGGTACCCCTAGCCATTTCCTCATGAACTTGTTGACCTTCTGCTCTATAGCTTCCAATGTACTTGTGCTTATTTCATACATAAGCAGTGGCCAGAGCAACTTAGGTATCAACATGAACTGGAGGCACCACAGTTTGAATTTTCCTAGGAGTCTGCTTTGGTCTATGATCTGTAGCCCTCTGCGTGCCATTTCTATTGTCTGTTGCACTGCCTTCGAGTCTTTTAATGAGGCATCGTACACCCTGCCAAGACTTTTAACAGGTTCCTCAATGACAGTATGGATTCTCTGGTTGGAAACCATGAAGATGACCTCTGCTATCTTCCCTTTCCTGACTGAAAGGCTTCTCGACTTCTTGGGTTTGAAGCTCATTCTTCACCAGCTGACTAGTTCATCCAGGCGTGCTAACATCCTCCGGGCCTGATGTTCATCTGATGTCAGAATTGTTGTGTCATTCATGAATGCTTTGAGCGGTGGCATGTGACACATTCCGCCGAGCTTTGGACCTATAGCCATTCCTTCAGCCGCATTGAGGATTACCTGCATGGCCATCACGAATAGTATCGGAGAGATGGTACATCCCATCGCAATTCCAACTTCAAGGCCAATCCACTTCGTTGTGTACTCTCTGGTTGAAAATCTGACAGAAAACCCTGCGAAATACAGCTTTAGCATTGCTGCAATCTCTTGTGAAACATGATACATTTCTAGGGCCTGCCACAACATCTGGTGTGGAATGGATCCATAAGCATTTGTTAGATCCTACCAGATTACATGGAGGTTTGTTCTGTCAGACTTTGCCTTTTGGATTGCTTCCCAGATCATTGCGGCATGCTCTAGACATCCTGGTGTACCTGGGATACCTCCTTTCTGAATGGTAGTGTCAATGTACCCATTTGCCAGGAGGTATATAGTGAGCCTTTTCGCCATTACTGAGAAGAATATGTTCCCATCTACATTAAGTAGAGAGATTGGCCTAAACTGACTGATGTCTGTGGAATTTTGTTCCTTCGGGATGTAGACTCCGTTCGCCTTTCTCCATTCCTTGCTTACAAGCTGGGTTTTCCACGCATTCTTCTGTAAACACAGCAGTCGTTTGAGCACCTCTTATACACAACACGTGGAACACCATTAGGACCTGGAGCTGACTTGCACCGAGCTTTCTGGACAATGCTTTCTACCTCTTGCACCGTTGGGGGCTTCGTGTTAAATTCAGCTCCTGGCTTACTTGGCCATTTAAGGCCTGCCATGCTGTTGAGCGGCTCATCTCTGCGACCATCTGAATATGTCATTCTACGGTGTTATTCCAGGTCTTCTTTCTTGATGTTTAGCGTACCCAACCGTGGCTGCTCAAACAGTTCTTTGGCAAACTTGAAGGGCTCCCTGAAGAATCTTTCCCTATCCCTTCGAGTCTTCCTTCTCTTCCTGCACAACCTTTCTGCGCTACAAAGGGCATTATGTTGGCCTTTCAGGTGCTCCCAAACCTGTCGTAACCCTTCCTTCTCTGCGGCAACTGCGTTCTTGAAAAGTTTTCAGGCATGCTTCTTCTGTTTCCTGATTTCTTCTATTTTAATTTGTCTTCTACTTTTTCGCGGTGGGTTACCTTCCCTTGCCTCCCTGACTCCGAACACTTTGCAACAGTGCAGGTATATTATGTCGCCTAAGATTTCCAGCTTCTTCTCCAAAGTTATCTGCTTCAGGTTGTTATCCAACTCTTTTGCCAAAGCTTCGTCCAGCTGTTCCCAAAGCCTCTTTGCACTGTCAGGTGGATACTTGATTGCATCTCTCTTCCCGTCCAAGAAGTATTGAGATCATCATCAGGCAGATCAACTTGAATGTGAGTATAGGGCCAAAACACTTGTTCGACGAAGGGACCCTTCTGATGATCAGATTGCCTCCTGAATGTGTATAAACGGTAACTCTGAAACTGGGGGCCTTGAAGCCTTGTTCAAAATTATCACAGGGCTCAGTTTTGACAGGCCTTGAAAAGTATCTCTAGCTGAGGGAAGTCCACGGCTAACATGAATAAGAGATTTATCTTGCATAGACAAACATCTTGCCTTGACATTTTCTATTTCTTGATGGGCCTCAAGGCCCATGTTCTGCTGTAGGAACCTATCCCATTCTGTTAAGAACTTAACACCAAACTCAACTTGATGAATGATTTTTTTTCTGCCCACCGACATCACACATTCTCATCTGAATACTATGCTGGTGCAAGAATAGTTTTTGGTACAGACTGAGTGGATCAGCTTTGTTTTGCTGAAAAAGAACATTCAATTTTTCAAGTTCTTGTACAACAGGCGTAGCAAACAAAAAACACGAGTATTGTTTGTTGTCTGACAAAATTTCCTTTAAAAGCCAAGCTCAGCAGGCGTGAAATAAGCCTTCAGCTTATCACAGTTCATCAAAATATTAAACATAACCTTTTCTCGTACGAACCACCTAATAGATGATGGTTTTTCAAATGCGAGAGGAGTAGCTCGAGCAGATTCATATTCTGCAACTGTGTTCATAACACGAAACAATTCTTTATACGATTGTCGTCTTAAGTATGCGATGGTAGTGTGGAAACTGCATGTTGAATGCACAAAGCCAATGAAAGGCAGATACATTTCAGTTGTACACAGAGAGGAGACATCTTTCAATTTAGACCACTGAATTATTACAACCAATCATGGTTTACGCACCATCCAATGCAAAACCGACGCAGTTTATCAGACTCTGGTCGCTTTTATGGCTATACGACCACAGACATGTACCTTTCCCGTTCACAACCAGATATAAAAATTCTAATAATCAGTAGGTCATACTGTATAAGGGAATTGAAACGGTATCCTAGGACCGTAGATAATGGGTTGCAATTTATATTAGCTTCATTCGTTATATTTTGTGTTTCTTGATATAATTAAATACAGGCAGACTTCTTTCAGTGCAATCAATTTTAGCATGTAAAATATGAAAAGCCAAAAGAGCGGCCAAAAAAAAAAAAAAAACCAAACTAATTTTTTTGACGCCAACCTATTGTTTTTAACAGCCGAAAAACAAAAATTCAAACGAATTTTTTTGACACCACCTTTTGTATTTAAAAGCAAAAAACGAAATGTCAAACGAATTTTTTGACGCCAACCAATGTTTAAAAAAAGCCAGAGAAACGTCAAAAAGCCAAACGAATTTTTTTTTACGCTAAAGCAATTAAAAAAAAAATGTTCATTCAACATCATTTTTCCTTTTCCGGGCACGCTCGTCCGTTCGCGGGCAGCAAAAGTGTTAGGACTTCGATTCCTTTAGGGAAGTACCTAGGTTCTATTTTTATATTTATTTAGGTTCTTATGTGTCCTATCTAGCCTTCACTTTCTTTCCTTTCCGTGACGAAGGCCTTGTGGCTATAACGTTGGCTATTTTCTTTGTCTTTTGTCCTCGTAAGACGAATCACCTTTTTTCGATTTTTTTTCCACACCCATCCTAAAAAAAAATAAATGCAGATTTGTGGAATTTGGCTTCAAAAAAGCCTAATTGGCAACCCTGCTTCAGTGATTGTCTAATGTTGTCCTCCCAGCGAACTCTGGGTTGTCCTGGAGTTCTGGATCCCTGGCTCGTAGTTTCCCATATTTGTTTCTTGTTTTTGATAATCATAATTCATTGTTTCTTTCGTGTTTCTGAACGTCTGAATATATTTTTTTCTCCCGTCATAACAAAGTGCATGTTATTTTGATCAGTCGTTTCAAAATTTTAACCGGACCACACGGTGATAAATATTTGGACATGCGCCTTAATATAACCGACGGGCCCTGTGTCTAGTTGAATGAGATCTCCTCGCTGTCGTACCGATTGGTTGTGATTTTTGTCCCGTCTGAGTAGAGTGGATGGTGATAAGTACGTGAGAAAAAGGTGTGAGAAATAGATTTCACGGGTGAATAGCTTAAGGAGAAGATATGTCTCTGGAATGTTTCTCTATTCCAGCCTATCTATACGACTATAATTTAGTACAAGACAACCTTGCCCTCCTCATACATATAAATATAAGTTTAACTACACACACAGCTATGTGACAACAAGACACACAAACGTGAAAAACTATGGTTAATTAGGTATGGGTCTGACCAACACACAAAGTTAAGTTTCTTTTGTTGTTTATTATCATTTAAACTTGACAACATCAAACATCTAAAGAAAAATCAAAATAAAATCAGATTTGCATATATATGAAAATAACAGAATAAATTTGCCCTCCCCCAATGGATAAAAGAACCCAAAAAGTTAATAACCCAGAGGTCAAAAGTTAGCACTATGTTACAGAATAGACAGTAAAGAAACAAGTTCCTACTAAATGCTACCCAGTAAAGTAAACAAGTTTAAGCAAAATCCAATGTTGGTGAAGTTCCTGTAACAAAGAAAAATATTCACTCTCTCTGTCATACAGTGGCCACTCAATCACGCTTACCTACTCTTAGTGATATCCCTTGGAAATAAAATTATCCTGAATATAAAAAATGCCAAGTTTTATTTCCCAAATTGGCCCCAGTCCATCCCCTAACAAGTCAAGACTAGCGAGGTGAACGCCGAATCTGGTGTGGATTTTTCCTGGATGAACAAATGTCACCGCGAATAGTTAGTGTAGCAAAACTTGCTCTGGAGGTTCACAGTTAAAAAGAGAGGAAAATACTTCCAGTATTGGGAAACATCTGGTTGCTAAAAATGTTACAAATGATGATGATGATAATCCTATCGGCTGACTCTATATGAGAGAGTGCCGATTCTGAAACAGCATAACTTTCTGGATAAATCCTCTTGAATACGACTGTCAGAAGTCGGGAGTATAAGTGTTCTTTTGTATACCCCAGTAGGCTAGTAAAATTGGAAAAATATCGCTGGGTTTTGTAAGTCCAGTTAAATTTACAAGTTAAAATGTTTCTCATGTATCTTTGGCAAGTCCTCGCTCACAAATGAAATTGATGACGCACAAGCCAAGAAAAAACAACATTAACCAATCAGTAAATGAAGAAAAGACCGCTGGACGCCCTTGATCAGGTCTGCCAGGAATAAAAAACATTTATGGAAAAATGCTACTATTATATATATATATATATATATATATATATATATATATATATATATATATATATATATATATATATATATATATATATATATATATATATATATATATATATATATATATATATATATATATATATATATATATATATATATATATATATATATATATATATATATATATATGCACACAGACGGGGACAAGACGATCTCTTATCCACTCCGTCAGTCCTGATTAACGTTAAACGGCACAGGTGTTTTCCTTTACGCCTATACGGTCAGCTTTCGCTAGCGCTGAGATTTCAGGTCGGATGGAGGTATGCACTCTCTCCGCCCCTTTGCTTGCGCTTCAACGATCAGCGTATAATTACAATTATTATTTAATGATCGTGTCACTTACGCAAAGTATCGCCTGTCTTTAATAATATTAAGTGGTCGGCGTCTGATAGTTTAGTCGTATGGTATTAAACAATAGGCACTTATAATAAATATGCACAATGAAATAAACCGTGAATTCTTTTCTGTCACAGTCAGTCGCACCTAACATATAAATCAGTCAACTAAAACCGTCTCTTCTGGTGTGAGAAAGCGGGTGGTGAAAATTAACATTATAACTGAACATCTGGTTAAAAATAGCTACGCGTTATTTTATTTCACTGGTTTTAACAGTTAAAACTCTAAGTGAATTATAATGGTACGCTAACACTGTTAACCACGTAAACACTAATCCCTATTACCAGAAAATCATAATGAAAGATCCCCACGAATGCTATTAGCATTCATTTTCCACAATGGTTCTAGAACTACGGGCTTAGACTATCCAAAATTCTGAGTGACAACTGATAGCAGGGTTTAAGAAACCACAGTTTATATATCATCATGTTTCTCTAATCTATAGATGATGTTACTTTTCCCACTATTGTGTATAACAGAGAATCAGAAACATGAGTTCTCCAGATAAAGCTTTACGGTCGGCATTCTGGCTATGTTTCAACCGTCATCAAAAGACTTATATCCGTGTAACGGGGTTCTCGAAGATTTTCTCTGTACGAATGCCCACTTCTGATATCAAAGAGCCCAGGGGTTTTCTGTCTCCCTTGAGTACGAACTTCAAAGCGTACTCGGGGAAAGATTTTGCCCGTGAGTCTACTTCAAAGCGTATTCGGTGTTATTCACGTGCGGTCTGTCAGGTATCGTATGATTGACAGATAAGCTCGCGTGATGAGACGAGGTAAAAAACTCTGATTCGCTACCTGTTTATGACGGGCAGGTCACGCAAGTTTGTAAACACTTATGTTCGAAAAAGAGGCGTGGATGAAAAATAAGCTTGTGTGAGTAAGACAGGCAGAAAAATGCATGGTTTTGCTAGCAAATCATAGAACGCTAACGGGATTACAAAGACTCATATTACCGTATGCTCTCTTTCCATTATATGTCACACTCGCCTACGCGAGGCAAAATGTTTAAAAAAAAACATTAGTCGTTACAACTAAGTGCTTTTTTCTCTGATATATCCGTATAGTAGCTAAGTGTCCTATTAAGATAAACCTGATTGATTTTTTAAAAATCATTTAGCCATTTTATTCTTGCACTCAATCAAAATACAGTACATCATTAGGACAACAATATAACTATCCCTTCCTCTACTATCATGTGCGTTTCTGGCTTTGTAAATAAATAATCATTAATACCGTCATCATTGGCATAATCTAACCAATTAGAACAACAAAAAATAATTTTTGACGACACCACCAAATATAACGTCACGTTTCTCTAGTAGTATTCCCACCCACATCTTTTCCCCTCTGTTTTCGTCACATTAAAGTGCATGTTCTCCACGGCATCCCCTCCCCTATCTTGTGTGATGTAAAATAACTTTATTTTAAGATGTAAAAAAAAAAAAAATACATTAATGGAGATCGCTACGACATTCCCAAAGACTGAACTCGTTGTATCCAGTTCCATGCAAATTCCACCAGTGATTGAAAATCTTGGCTCAGTCCGTAGACGTTTTTTAATGATTATTTCTCTTTCCTTTCTCTTTCCCCAGCCCCCATCCCTCTCCCGCGTGGTCATGTCAACTGCGCAAGAGGTTAATTGAAAAAACACGTTTGGAACCGTCCGCACTATTATTTATATTCGTGCTTGGGAAACTTTAAATTAGTTTCTTATTCACAAACGTCCAAGTTATTATAAATAACAAAGACAGTGTCTGATCCGACAGGCACGGTGTTAATACGTTTAATGCATAGTTGCATTAACTCTTGTCTTCACTGCTGTCAGAAATGTATAAATTGGAGATTAGGTCATTATAAATACATCTTGAAAGCTTTCCCCCCACCATCTTCGTACTTTTTTTCCAGTGACTTTTTTGTTCATTGGCATTTTCAAATTCATCACCATTCTTTATTTTTTTTATCCTCTCGAAATCGGTGCATTTTTTTTTTATTCGCTATGAGATCACCAGTAAGATCTGGCAGGAATCGCTCACTATATTTAGACATAAAAAGAAGTGTCAGACAAGGTTGCCTACTGTCCCCCTGTCTATTTAATCTATGCAAAGAAACAGATTTTCAAACAGATACAGGAGATGCCAGGACTGAACTTCAGTGGAAGGTCAATAATCAACTTTAGATATGCATATGATACCGTTTTGTTAACTGAAAGTGAACAGGGCTTACAAGAACTAGTGAACCAAGTAAACATCTTAAGTCAGGAATATAGATTGGACAATAACATCGAGAAAACAACTAGGATAATTAGCAAAACAAACGATAAGCCAACATTAAAGATAAGCATGAATGGGAAAATCCTGGAACAAGTTTCTCATATCTTGGTCATATAATAACAGAAGATGGCAGATGTGAAAAAGAAATCAAGAAGAGAATAGGAATGGCCAAAGCTACATTCAACAACATGAGACAAATACTGGCATCTGAACAGTTAATTCACAAATTGAAACTCAGAATCATCAAGTGTTATATATATATTCTTTATTACTGTATGGTGAAGAAACATGTACAATGAACAAGCAATTGGAACAATGAATTGAGGCTCTCGAGATGTGGATAGATAGAAGAATGAGGCGCATCTCATGGAATGATCAGAAAACAAATAAGGAGGTCCTCGAAAACCTAGGTATGAAAAGAGAATCAATGAAGGAGATAAAAATTAGGAACTGAAATATTTTGACCGTGTAGAAAAGACATAACACCTTGCAGAAGATCATAACAGAAGGCAGAGTTGAAGGCAAACGTGCAAGAGGAAGACAGCATTATAAGTGGGATGATAACATCAAGAGATGTGCAGGAAAGAGTGGACCTTCAAGACAAGAGACGGAAAACGTTGGAAATCCATAGCAGCCGATCTTCGTTGCGAAGATGGCACCTGATGATGATGAGGAGATCATCAGCAACATCTCTATGACAGCATCATAGCATCATGATGGTCATTGCCATTTCCCATTATTATGATCTTGACTGTGGTGAAATGTCATTCGACTATTCGTTTTCACTTTCTATCTTTTTTTCAACCATTCTTTTGTCTTTGTCTAACATGTAATTCTTTTCCACGTTTTCTTCTTTGTCGATGGTTTTTCTTTATCAAACCCAGAGAGACAAACCTCGATAAGAGATAGGAGCGGTCATAATCTCTTCTGAACACACCACATTTCGCCCTTATCAGTAAACATGGAACTAGATTTTAGGGTACTACCTGTGACGAATCTTGTTTATTTATTTTAAAACTTCCTGCCGGCTGGATCAGCGTGGAGTTAGTGAATTAACTCAGTTGCCGTCATAAGGGAGACAATGGATAAACATTACCCTTGACTGGAAATCATATTATGCAGTTGGCCCATCCGATCACATATAAGCGCATTAAGGACGCTTGGGCGGTAAACACAACGCACCGAGTGTGAAAGATTGGAGAGGCACATATTTCTTCGTAGTGTTTATTGATGGGTAACTTGAGCTGGCTTTATTTTAATGTCGTATGGAAGTACTTTGGCCCTTCAGTGTGTTATTCTTCACAAGTAAAATTCCTTATTGGGTTTCTTGATTTTCGCTATAGCTCTTTATCGAATTCAAATCGGAGGACAAATAATGCTACACTTATTAATGGACAATCATGTATTAAATATTCCTCCTCTTTCTGTTGCATGTCACATAAACAAGCTATCAAATAGTTATTCCATTCATGTCTTTGTCTGCTCCTTACATGGAGCCTTGACTATAGCATGATCGAGACACCTGTGCCAACCCCTACTCCCCACGTGCTCATGCAGTGATAGTTTATGTAACTAATTGTTTTACATGATGTGGTTGCCAGTTCCATTCACAACCTTATATTGGTTGCCTCTTAATAAATGCCTGAGAGAGGAATAGTCCTGATCTTTTTTCCTCTATTTTTTTGTCTCGTCATAAACCGCCAGGAACTATTATATTTTATTATAACTGTAGTCAAAAGCAGAGCTAAACTAAATAATTGATATTGGGACAGTGGAAAAGAAGACATCTAAAAATAATAATAGTGATTATATCATCACTATGAAGGAAGAGAAGAAGAAATAAAACCCAAAAGGGTCGTCAACGATAATCATCAAGCAAAAAAAAAAAAAAAAAACAACAACAACAAAATAAACAAAAAAACCGCTGTCAGGTTAAAATAAAAGAGCATGTGAAATGCAGCGTTTTCTGAAGTCGATGAATTTCGCCTTGAAGGAGGCAGATCAAAGCTGTTGCATGAAGTTAACACAGGCCTACTTATCCGTAGCTGACAATAGAGTCATTCGATATGTGCCGACATTAACTGAAAGCCATCGCATTCCGAGAAAAACAAACAAAAAAACCACGTTAAAAAAATAGACATTTGATACCACACACGCGCGTTACCGAGTAAAATGTAACACTGTTTTCCACTTAATTCAGCAATTAAAGCCGAGTAACTTTTCTTGTGTTAACGTGACTGTGCCATATGTGTGTGGGAATGAGGGCCTTTTCATACTGCCCCTGGCCTGAAAAGAAAACTGATGCAAACAATTAGTTACTGATTTTTATGCACTTTTCCTCCAACAGCTAAATATGATGGAAACCAGAGAAACAAAATTATGATAATCACCAATCCTGGAGTATAGTTAAGACATTTTTCGTTGTTGGTCTGTCCCTCCAACTTTGTCAGGTAAAAAACCAGTTACATCTGGGGCTCAAGTGACTCCTCCAAGTTTAGCGTGCCATTCTGGGTTCTCAACATGTTTCATCACAGGAGTCCCTGGAAGTGGGTGGATGATTTCAAGAGTCAATGAAGGTTTAATTAGCCTCACAGTCAGGCTCGCTTCCACATTTGAATACTGTAGCACTGTGCTAAGCTGGTGGTCATGTAAGGATGACTCCAGATATGCCTCCATGCATCCTCACATTCTTAAACTCAGGTCTCCTGCTCTAGCTACTTAGTTTACTCGGTTCCCTTTTGGATATCATCAGTTCTAGGAGCGTGAAGTGCTGTGTCGTCTCCAACGTGTATATCGTATTGTCTCTTTGTGGTACCCCAAACCAGAGCTCGGCAACCAAGGAGCTTTTGGGATCTACTTTAGTAACTCCCAAGCCCTCTAAAGATCTACTATATATATATATATATATATATATATATATATATATATATTTATATATATATATATATATATATATATATATATATATATATATATATATATATATATATGTATGTATGTATGTATGTATGTGTGTGTGTGTGTGTGTGTGTGTGTGTGTGTGTGTGTGTGTGTGTGTAATTATAAGCTGGAGGGGTTAAGGGTGTCGGGGAATGATGAATCTTACAAATAAAAGATCGCGTGTCTATCTCAGTTCACGAATATATCTATAAGCTAGCGAGAGAGTTTTCATTGGGAACGCGGAAAAAGTATCTTTAATGACGGGGAGGCCGCGATTTTAAATACCAGCAGGAGAGGTCTAGTCCGAAATTTACCTAGCTTAAAACGTCCTTTTTTCCCGCAGTCGCCTACAGATCTAAAAAATCTTCCACTGGGTTCTACCGGTAGATCGGGATGACTGGTTGACGACACCTGCCTCAAATGATGTCACTGTTCTCATTTTCTGTTATCTGGTAACCCACACAGTTAATCGTCACCAACAGAAGACAGGTGAACACAAGTAATGCAGGGCTCCGTTTAATTTGATACCGGTTGCTATGTAAACCTCTGCAAAGCGGGAAAGCTTTCGGTGTATTTTCAAAGCGCTTGTCTTATTACTGGAAACTGATAGAGATAACCCAACATTCTGTTTTTGTTCCTTACATAATTTACGAGATTGTAAAGTTGTCAAAATTTGACACGAATGAAAGCCTAATAGATTTTTTATAGTAACGTGTCACACAATTGATATAAATAACCCACTTTAAATGTGCTTGCCAACCTGGCCGCTTGTATGCAGTGATATAAAACAGGAGAGAATATTGTATTAGGTCTGTAGATACTGTGCGGGCAGCCACGAATACAAAGACTGCCCAAAGGCCAAAAAAGACCAAGACTACAAAGCACCAAATAATGTACCAACTGCCTCGGAAAGCACGGAGCACGATACCGAGGATGTCCCGAATACCAACAAACAAGGCAAATAATTACAGTTGCCATTGGAAAGGGAGTATCGTACCAAGAGGCAAAAAACACACTGAAGGCAAGTACTCTAGGTGATAGGCGCCAAGACAGCCTAACGGAACAAGTCAGACGGCTCACGACTGAAGTGAGAGATTTGAAACAACAACTGCGAAAGGAGAGAGAAAACCGCCAGCCACACAAAAACAGAACCTCAACTGACAGATGTGAAGAAATACATGACAGCTCGGAAAGCGCGAAACAACAACAATTCATAAACGACATGAAAATAATACACCAAGACATGAAAAGAATTCAGCAACAGGTAGAAGAAGATGTCAGGAAACTGATAGAACTGAAAGATGGAAACGAACAACTACTGAAAAGAATAGAGGCAGAAAGAATGACCATTGAAGAAATTACATCAAACAGAAAAGACACTAAAACGAACGACCAATCAAACGAAGAAGTCATCGAGAAAACGCTAGAAGAGCTACTCCCAACAGTCATAGAAAAAGCGCTTTCCCAGATACAGGAGAAAAGGAAGACACAAGAAGCAGAAACGAGGAGGGCAAAAACTCACAAAACCTAACAAGCCAGATAGGAAAACAGCAAATGTACACCATGAACACGCCACGACACCCCGAATGGACAAGAGCAAAGAGGTATCCGGACAGGCAGCTAGTGGTCCTTTTTAGGACCAGTCCTTTTTAGGACTAACAACAGGCTAGCACTGAAGAAAATAAACACACAATATACCCAAATTATAACCAACTTTCAGGTTGAACAGGGTATTACAGCATTATAGTAGACGAAATCAACAACAACAACACATATTTTTCAAACATCTGCTGACTTTTTCTGGTCATTACAGCGAAAGTCTTAGGGTTCCTGTTTAAAAAAAAAAAAAAGTGTATTATATTCAGGAAAAGTATGCCTCCGTCATGTGTTAGAACAGCTCTGTTAGATTTTTTTAAAGTTATACTTTTCGAACACAGCACATTGTGAACGTGTCAGCTTTAATAAAGCGCATTAATATTATTTGTAGAATCATTAAATTCTGTCATTAAATTCACACAAAAATTGTGAAGACACAAAAGGTGCGACTTTAGACGGGAAAACGTTCTTTATATTTATAAATATCTAACATGGAACATTATTTTCAATTTCTTTTCAGTAATTTAACCGTGTCACTAAGGCAGGCAAGTTGGGGAGGGTGAGGGGTGAGGGAGCACAGACATACAATTTAAAGAATAAATAACAGCAGTTAAATTATCGAAGCTCAACAGACAAACAATACAGACATTGAATGGCGAAGGAGAATATGAATTCATGAAGGACAAAGTAATGATGACAGAGACCAAAGAGCTGTGTATATATCCCCCATTTATCCAAACATAGTGAAATCAAGTAAGAGTCAAGTTGTTTGTGGAGATGAAAATTTGGTAACAGAACCGGTGTATGAGGCAGGAAGCACTGAACCGGCAACACGCACTGTACAGTGCATGCTACCGTCAGGTAGGGAACACTGGACAAATGATTCCTGCCTATGTAACAGGCACTTAGCTCGGGCACAAAGCACTGTAAATAAATTCTTGTCTGAAAAATATAAATAGGTATATCGCACTGCGTTATAGTTATTATAATCCATTAGGCGAGAGCCGCGCGGGTGTAATGGCTACGACGTTGTACTGGCGACTAGGTGTTCATGGTTCAAACCCGGCCGTCGGCGTTTGAAGAAATGTTTACGACCGGAAATTTGACTGAATAACCTGAACGGCTCCTGCACATAAATCCCGTGTGGATGGGAAGGAGCGAAGCTCCTGACCGGGTTAGAAGGAAAGTCCACTGCCCCCCAGCCTCGCAATGACATGTCATTGGGCCGAAAGAGCTGGAAAGCTCGAGTGCCACTGGTTATAGAAAAAAAAAAATCCATTAGGCAGTTATTTCCACCGGTCCTTCCTTTATAGGGCAAAATACTGGAGAGATAAAGAATAAAGATGTTTTTATGTTTGCTTTATATGGTATTCATTTATAGTGTGTAAACAAATTTTATGAAATTTTTCTAATTTCGTCTAAAATATATGGTTGCAAATTATTATTTCAGTGTTCATTCCAAATAGGTATGGGTATGGTGCGTGTAGTGGGATCATAATTTGGGCAGTGAATAATAAATATAAGTAGTTGTCGTGAAACATTCTAAATCCACATATATAAATTAAAAGGTAAATGTAAAGCCTAACACATAAATTCAATAAAAGGAAAGAGAAATGGTAAAAGTACAGTGCTGTCACAATGGCGTACAACAATCCCCCTTGTTTTCTACTTCGTCTGCAAATTGTAACGTTTCACGTTGATAGTAAAGCCTACTGCATCACTACACGCTTTCTACAATAAAACGTGTACTGTATTTCTAAGAAAACCTTGAGCTAGGCACACTGCGTAATGACCTAAATTAATACTTCCATTAATTTCATTTTATACACTACGTTAACATAAACGGAAAGACAGATGAACTTAGGATAGAGAGAGGGAGGGCTGAAAGCAGGAACGCATGCAACACTAACACGCGTCTCGCGATATACAATTAATGCCACCCTCCCCGCGCGAAAGGCCAGAAGCACTAACTTTTTTTCAAATAGACCGTGATAAAAAACACTACCCATACGAGAGTTAGGTTTAAAAACCTGAAAAACGCTTATTGGGAAACATGACATTATACTGTTTTATGTCTGAAAGCCTGACAGTACCCAGACACCACATCGTATCGAAGTGAACGGGAGGTAGAAGAAAATGCATATTTTGAACGCAGCCCCTTAGCCCCATTAAACTTATATATTTGGGTTCCTTAGGACTTGCTGACAAAGAATATGTTAAGTTTTACGCAAATAGTCTAGGAATTAACAAATTATAGCCAAAAGAAAATAGTGAGGGTGTCAGACAACACCAAACAATAATCGCACAGTGGCATGTTTTGAAACCACTATTTTACGGGAAATGGGCCACCATGTAAAATCCTATTTGATTGGATAGAAGTAAATGTAAGGCTAAACACGATTAGTCGGACTACAAATACTAATTCTTTGTTGTTAGGGGAAACGGTAGTAAGGGTACTTTTTTTGAAAAGCTGTGTAAACATGGCCCGATTGGTTAGACCCGCCAATATAGTCAATTAAGAGCGTCAGTTCAGTGCCACATTTTAAAATAAACTTACTAAGAAACAGTGCGTTGAGATCCAGATCATATTTTTTCTAAATAAAAGTCTGGGACAGAGGCAGATCGGAATTTGTGCCATATTCATCGCCAGTCAACGTATCTGTGTATTATTTCCATGAATTGTGGTAAGCTTGACATATTCGATATCTTTTTAATGAAAATTGAATGTAAATTGATAATTTATGTCTGTATATGTGCGTGGTTCAGTAGCAAACATGAGGCAAGGCCTAGATAGTGCTCCAACCTGAACAGAATGTGTCGGAGAAAAGAAAACGGCATGGAATTGCCAAATAGTACACTGACACCTATCTTATTGACTAGAAGGAAATAATGCTGGAATTGCAGAGGCGTAGTAACCATTAGGGAGGTGTATACTGGTGTAAATTGTTTCAGATGAAGCTAGCAGTTGGCCTACCGCTCTGAACTCAGTGTTTGTTATGTATTGTGTTCAGTGTGGAAATAGATTATAAATTAGATCTGAAGTAGGAGGTACAACCTTCTTGTTTCAGGGACTGTGGTCCTAAGTTACTGAAGCAGCACCTGGTCTGAGTTTTGCTGAATCCAGAGGCTGACAGCATACTCCTTGGTCCAGATAGCGACCAGTGAGGTGTCTCCAGAACACAGTGAAGCAATCGAGCAGAGGAGTCTTTTCCTGTCGCCATCACGAAAGATAAGCTTCTGTGGCCAGAGTAGCTCAACATTATGTGCCCCCTCAAAAATTGACCTTTTATTAAACACAGAGGGACAATTAATTGGTTCAAATGACAGGAACTGTGAACTTTTCCCAATACTATTTCCACGATAATCAAACACTTGAAGTCATGATGAAAAACAACAACCAGGCTTGAACAAAACCAGTATTACCTCATATTACTACTGCACAAATTACACACATTGAATAATAATAATAAAATATGTCAATACAAAGTTCATATATATATAAACTGTGTACATACTACTTGTAATTACATTTGATTGTGATTCCTGGTTCACTGTGTAGTTGAATCAGGATACCCATTATTGAAAGAATTAATACATATATTTTTAAACTTAAACACTTGACTCACTTAAGATAGTCTTATAGAGTGTTATATGTGTGTGAGTGTCACAGTGTTGTAAAGTGTTGTGAAATAAATTAAATTGTTTATCTGTCTGTTGTTGTTGTGACTTACACTTCATCATTTTCATAACCCTAGACATTTAACGTAGTCATCACAATATTCCAGAATAATTCTGACTGAGGTATAAATGTGGTAGCAAGTAAGGTCATCTGTAATACACCACACTTAATAGATACAGATACCTTCACAGCTGATCTCAGTCAGTACACTAAGTCCCCTATAAATATTTATAACATCCTACTTTACCACATATATTGGGGTCTCGCTCCCGGGATATTGAACTTTCTCCTATTATATATATTGGGAATAATAAAAATTTAAAAGGTATCCTTGGGTGGAATTAAATAAGGTTGAGCTCTCAGTGCCTGTGGTTGTCCTTGGATAATTAATTACAGATTGTATTGTTTAGTTAGACGTTATATACATTTACCTGTTAGAAAATGGCGGACCTGGCCAAATTTCGATCTGCTGCTGTGCAGACTGCTAAAGAGTTAGGAATGGACGGGCAAGTTATGATTGCCTATGTCACTACGGAATGTGACAAATATATTGAACGTGAAGAAAGAAGATTAGAAAAAGAGGCCGAAAGAAAATTAGAATCTGAAAGATTGGCCGAAGATAAAAGAATAGAGGCTGAAAAAGAAATTAAGAGGTTGCAGATTGAGGCTGAGGCTAAGAAGTTACAATTAGAGGCTGAGGCTGAGACTAAGAGGCTCCAGTTGGAAGAGAAAAAGGCTGAAAGGGAAGCCGAGGAAAGAAGACAGGCTGCAGAGAGGGAAGCAGAAAAGGAGAAGAGATTACAAAGGGAACATGAGTTACGACTAAGGGAGTTTGAGTTTCAAGGCCATGCTCCTGAAAATGGTGCCAGTCCCTTTACCTCCGATGCTACTGCTAGTCAGGGAGCCTCAACCTCAGCTATGAATTTTCATTTAGATCATTTTGTTGAGAAAGAAGATGATATCGAGAGCTATCTAAATAGATATGAACTATTAGCTACCACGTATGGGTTAGAGAGAGAAAGGTGGAGCTTAAAGTTATCTCAAGGGCTTCGTGGGGCAGCTTATGAAGTTTTTGCCAAAATGAGCAGAAATGATCAAGAAAATTATGACATGCTAAAGCAGGCTCTTTTGTTAAGATATGAAAAGAACGCAGAATTTTATAGGAAAAAATTTAGGAATGCTAAACTACTGTCAGGTGAAACCTATCACCAGTTCTCTGCACGGTTAGAGACATACTTGGAGAAATGGACTTCTCTGGGGAAAACCCAAGATCTTAAGGAAATGGTCCTAATAGAACAATTAAGAGAGTCCATGGCTCCAGACCTGAGAAAGTTTCTCATGGAACAAGGTGCAGAGAGACTGGGTGAGTTACTAAATGTTGCAGAAAGGTATCAAGCGGCTCAGGCAGAGGTATCAGGTAATAAAAAGAAACAGGTAGATAATTTTAAGGCACCACAGAACTTTAATAAATTTGATCCTAGAGATCAAAACAAAGGTAAGCACCAGTTTGATAGGCCACGGTATGACAATAAAAATAAAACCCCACAATTCGATGAAAGGAAATATGATGAAAGAAAATCTTTCAACCAAGGAAGGAGGTGGTGTAAAAATTGTCAGATGAACAATCATGACACTGACCATTGTAGAAGGAACCCTATAGTTATGGCCACCCTTCAGGTCAGGTCGACCTCAAGAAAGGAGGAGGATATTCTGATAGATACCACTCCAGAAGAGATGAGGAAGGCACAGGCTGGGGATAAGACCCTCAAGCCTTGTTTCAGGAAATTGTCAACTTGTCATACAACTCCAGGCAAGGGAGATTTTTACATGAAAAACAAGTTGATTTACAGGAAGGCCGGAACTAGATCCAATGGTCACGAACAGTTTGTTCTTCCAAAGGCATATAGGGCAGACTTAATAAGGAGCCTACATGTGAAAAAAGATGGGGACCATGAGAAAATAGGTACCATCATCCAAAACGTGGCTCACAATTATTATTGGCCCAAGGCAAGGTGGGACATTGAGAATTTTGTAGAAAGGTGTAGCATAGCACATGAGGGAACACCCACAAGTGGGAACATTGATCAGGACCTGGACACGCCACGGGGCAAATTTAGGCCTGACAAGAAAAATAAATTTGATAAAGTGGACCAAGTGGAATGGGAAGCACCTTTTCACGGACAAGCTTCAATTAACTGTTTTACAATGGCCACTATGCAGAGAGTGCAAAAAGATGTCTTACCCCAGGATAAGCCGAAAATCCCTCAATCGGACTTATGTAAACTGGAGGAAGAGGATGTAGAGAGGAAATCTCTCATCAAGAATTCTAAGTGGGGAGAAAGCCCCAAGAAAAGAATTGGTAGCGGTCGTTTTGTGTATGATAATTCTGGGAAGAAAAATCATCACTATAGCGCTTCGAGTGGAAGAGACCATACCGGTGCATGGACAAATAGGTCCACAAAATTAAAGGTCCATATGTAACGCTGTTAAGAACGTGGACTGATGAAAAGGCAGAGGAAAATATTACATCCTCATACCAATATGTGAATGAGCTGACCACTCGTTTAAAAACTGGCTGGAAACTTGCCAATGAAAATTTGAGACAAGCCAGGAAGAAACATGCTGCCTATTTCAACAGGAAGGCTAAAGACAGAGATTTGGCTGTGGGAGAGAAGGTACTGCTTCTTCTACCCGGTAGTCAAAATAAGTTACAAATTGGATGGCAAGGTCCATATACAGTTCTAGAGAAGGTGTCTAGAACAAATTATAAGATAGATAAGAAGGGGAAAGAAAAAATCTATCATGTGAATCTCCTGAAGAAATTTTTGGAAAGAGAAAATCAGGAAGAGACACACTTGTTGACCTTGTCCATTGCCATGGAGATTAAAAAGGAACCACTTTCATCATTTGAATATCCTTACACCCCTGTGAGACAGCGGCACAGGTGAAAATCAGTACACATTTAACGAAAAATCAGAAAGAGAGAGTGCAACAGGTTCTAGATAATCATACAGAGGTGTTAACGGACCGACCGGGGCATACAAACTTATTGGAATATGATATGAAACTGATAGACCCCACACCTGTCTGTATGAAACCCTATTCGATTCCTTTTGCTAAGGAGAAAGCTTTGAAGGAAGAGATAGACTATTTGTTGAAGGAAGGAATTATTTCACACAGTGAATCTTCGTATAGTTCCAGTGTTGTACTCTTAAGGAAACCCTCTGGAGAACATAGACTCTGTATAGATTACAGGAGACTGAATGCTATTACAGAAGGACAGGTGGATCCATTGCCGGATACAAATCAGTTGTTTGCCAGGCTAAATAAAGCTAAATATTTCTCAAAAGTGGATCTGAGTAAAGGATACTATCAGATTCCAGTAAAGCCTGAGGTTAGACCATACCTAGCTTTTAGTACCTCAGAGGGACACTATGAGTTTAACAGATTGCCATTTGGATTGAAGAATGCACCTAGTGTCTTCTCTAGAATGATGAGAAAATTATTGGACCCTCTGAATAATCCATGCATCACAAATTTCATGGATGATATCCTTATAGCAACAGAAACATTTGAGGAACACATTGACTCTCTGAATATGCTGTTTAATCGACTTAGAGAAGCGAATTTAACAGCCCGACCAACCAAATGTTGCGTTGGATGTAAAGAATTAGAATTCTTGGGACACACAGTCCATCAGGGAAACATGACCCCTGACCCCAAGAATTTAGAGAAACTAAAGAAAGCCCCGAGACCACAAACCAAGAAAGACGTGAGATCCTTTGTCTCATTATGTGGTTTCTACCAAAAGTATATCAAAAACTTTAATTCCATATGTGCACCGTTAACTGATTTGACACGTAAAGGAAATCCAGATCGAATTACATGGACACCACAATGTGAATTGGCTTACCAGGAATTGAAGGAAAAGCTTACAAGCAAACCTATTTTGAAACTACCTGACTTAAGTCAAGAATTCATTGTAAGGACGGATGCCAGTAATATTGGGTTAGGTGCGACACTGCTACAGAAATCAGATGCATTGGATGGGGAATTAAGCCCAGTGGCATATGCTAGCAGAAAGTTGAATAAAGCTGAAACCAATTACTCAACTAGCGAAAAAGAATGTCTTGCAGTAATATGGGCGATAAAGAAATTCAATATTTATCTGTATGGGAAGGCATTTAAGTTGCAAACGGATCACAAACCCTTGTCGTTTCTAGCGCAGGCTAGGCATGAAAATTCTAGATTACTCAGGTGGTCCTTACTTATGCAGCCATTTGAGTTTAGCATAGAGTATATATCTGGAAAAACAAATCTGGGAGCGGATTTTTTAAGCCGCCATCCGTGTGATGATAATCACCGTAAGCCCCAGAACTAATAATAAATTTCTCTATGTGTATATAGAATTATAGACTGACATATAACGTCTGTTTTAAGAGGGGAGAATTTGTCGTGAAACATTCTAAATCCACATATATAAATTAAAAGGTAAATGTAAAGCCTAACACATAAATTCAATAAAAGGAAAGAGAAATGGTAAAAGTACAGTGCTGTCACAATGGCGTACAAAAATCCCCCTTGTTTTCTACTTCGTCTGCAAATTGTAACGTTTCACGTTGATAGTAAAGCCTACTGCATCACTACACGCTTTCTACAATAAAACGTGTACTGTATTTCTAAGAAAACCTTGAGCTAGGCACACTGCGTAATGACCTAAATTAATACTTCCATTAATTTCATTTTATACACTACGTTAACATAAACGGAAAGACAGATGAACTTAGGATAGAGAGAGGGAGGGCTGAAAGCAGGAACGCATGCAACACTAACACGCGTCTCGCGATATACAATTAATGCCACCCTCCCCGCGCGAAAGGCCAGAAGCACTAACTTTTTTTTCAAATAGACCGTGATAAAAAAAACACTACCAATACGAGAGTTAGGTTTAAAAACCTGAAAAACGCTTATTAGGAAACATGACATTATACTGTTTTATGTCTGAAAGCCTGACAGTACCCAGACACCACATCGTATCGAAGTGAACGGGAGGTAGAAGAAAATGCATATTTTGAACGCAGCCCCTTAGCCCCATTAAACTTATATATTTGGGTTCCTTAGGACTTGCTGACAAAGAATATGTTAAGTGTTACGCAAATAGTCTAGGAATTAACAAATTATAGCCAAAAGAAAATAGTGAGGGTGTCAGACAACACCAAAAAATAATCGCACAGTGGCATGTTTTGAAACCACTATTTTACGGGAAATGGGCCACCATGTAAAATCCTATTTGATTGGATAGAAGTAAATGTAAGGCTAAACACGATTAGTCGGACTACAAATACTAATTCTTTGTTGTTAGGGGAAACGGTAGTAAGGGTACTTTTTTTGAAAAGCTGTGTAAACATGGCCCGATTGGTTAGACCCGCCAATATAGTCAATTAAGAGCGTCAGTTCAGTGCCACATGTTAAAATAAACTTACTAAGAAACAGTGCGTTGAGATCCAGATCATATTTTTCTAAATAAAAGTCTGGGACAGAGGCAGATCGGAATTTGTGCCATATTCATCGCCAGTCAACGTATCTGTGTATTATTTCCATGAATTGTGGTAAGCTTGACATATTCGATATCTTTTTAATGAAAATTGAATGTAAATTGATAATTTATGTCTGTATATGTGCGTGGTCCAGTAGCAAACATGAGGCAAGGCCTAGATAGTGCTCCAACCTGAACAGAACGTGTCGGAGAAAAGAAAACGGCATGGAATTGCCAAATAGTACACTGACACCTATCTTATTGACTAGAAGGAAATAATGCTGGAATTGCAGAGGCGTAGTAACCATTAGGGAGGAGTATACTGGTGTAAATTGTTTCAGATGAAGCTAGCAGTTGGCCTACCGCTCTGAACTCAGTGTTTGTTATGTATTGTGTTCAGTGTGGAAATAGATTATAAATTAGATCTGAAGTAGGAGGTACAACCTTCTTGTTTCAGGGACTGTGGTCCTAAGTTACTGAAGCAGCACCTGGTCTGAGTTTTGCTGAATCCAGAGGCTGACAGCATACTCCTTGGTCCAGATAGCGACCAGTGAGGTGTCTCCAGAACACAGTGAAGCAATCGAGCAGAGGAGTCTTTTCCTGTCGCCATCACGAAAGATAAGCTTCTGTGGCCAGAGTAGCTCAACATTATGTGCCCCCTCAAAAATTGACCTTTTATTAAACACAGAGGGACAATTAATTGGTTCAAATGACAGGAACTGTGAACTTTTCCCAATACTATTTCCACGATAATCAAACACTTGAAGTCATGATGAAAAACAACAACCAGGCTTGAACAAAACCAGTATTACCTCATATTACTACTGCACAAATTACTCACATAGAATAATAATAATAAAATATGTCAATACAAAGTTCATATATATAAACTGTGTACATACTACTTGTAATTACATTTGATTGTGATTCCTGGTTCACTGTGTAATTGAGTCAGGATACCCATTATTGAAAGAATTAATACATATATTTTTAAACTTAAACACTTGACTCACTTAAGATAGTCTTATAGAGTGTTATATGTGTGTGAGTGTCACAGTGTTGTAAAGTGTTGTGAAATAAATTAAATTGTTTATCTGTCTGTTGTTGTTGTGACTTACACTTCATCATTTTCATAACCCTAGACATTTAACGTAGTCATCACAATATTCCAGAATAATTCTGACTGAGGTATAAATGTGGTAGCAAGTAAGGTCATCTGTAATACACCACACTTAATAGATACAGATACCTTCACAGCTGATCTCAGTCAGTACACTAAGTCCCCTATAAATATTTATAACATCCCACCTTACCACAGTAGTCCCATAGCAGATACTGCCGTAGGGGAGTGAAGTGTTAGAGACTTCACTATACTAGGTCCAGCATCAAGAGGTGAGGTGACCAGTTCCCGTTCTCGCTGCCTTTTCCTTCCCTACCTCACGAGCAAAGTCAGGTACCCAGTTACAGCTGGGTAGACTGGAGCGTGTCGATACTGTGAATTAAACCCAGCACCTTTGCCGCGAGAGACCAGCGCTCTAACCACTCTTTCAATCGGACGCTCAATAAATATATAAAATACTATTGCATATAATTGTACCTTTGAATTTTTATTAATTATAATTGTTAAACTAAAAAAATATGTGCGAAAGATCTTCGTTGTTTATCACAATGTGAATACAAACAAACTGTCTCCGTTAAGGAAAAGACATGAAATAAGCTTCATTTAATTATTAATAGGCATCATACTGAGACGAAATGACATGAGTGGCTGAAGTTAAATCTTAGTATTCGTGTTCAAAAACCACATTTTTACGAGCTAATTTGAGACATAACTACCGTTACTGGTTTTACATTAAATAACTTATTTATAATGATAACATTGTGACATATTATGATAATAGCTTTCATATATCTATTTCATCATCATCATTTTTCTTTCACCTACGCATGTTTGTTAACATAAAAACCTTCCTACACTCAGAGATCTGTCTCTTTTTCTAATTTAGCACGCATATTTTATTGCTGTTCGCTATTTCCTTTGATGAAGGTTTACCAATAGACCTAATTAGCTAACGCTGAGCCGGTTACCTGTAATTTTTAACGCCAGCGATTGAAAAGCGTTGTAATAGGATCAGACAGAGGGAGACGTAACAGAGGAAGGTGGCTATACGTTTAAACGTATTTTTCGTTAGACAGTGATCAGGGGAAATAATTTGAGTAGATAATTTTTAACCAAGGGCAGACAATTTCTATTACCTTCCCCTGAATCGTTCGTTTGAAAAGTAATTAAACACGGCGAATCGCCAGATCAAAGAACGGGCTTCGCTCGATTTCGCTCGATGGCCAGGGTCTGTGAGCGGTAAATGGCGTGAATAATCCCTCTGATTCGCAGATCGACCGAGGAAAAGACGAAATCTAAACGTAGGTGTTAAAAGTAATAAGTCTGAGCGAAGTTCTGGAAATTTAATATAAATTCTCCAGCTTTTAAAATTCATTATTCAGTACTTCACAGATTCAGAAGACATCTAGCTTCGATTTCTAGAGTCATTTGTATTAGTAGAGTTTCTTAGTTTTTCGTTGAAAATAGTCTTAGAAGTTTGTGTGGAGGTAATTATATTTTCTAGTAGTTTGAGTGATTTACTAGATAGGTCCGTCATTTATATTTCTCTAGGATTTACTGTGGTATATCGGCTAGCAGAATAAATAATAATTTCTAGCTAAACTCTTCCAGCTATAAAATAAATTTAATTAATTGCTAGTAACCAGTCAGAGAATATTTTAACCAACTAGTAAATGAACTGTTCATCATGAGTATTGACGAAATATGTATTTATTTCTAATTCATGATATTTAATCTTTTTTTTAAATGACTAGAATTTATTTCACGGAAGTTTTAAACGATAAGACAAGCTCTAAGCTTGTAGTTATAATTTAAGTTAAATAACCGAAGTGGATAAACTTATTATGTTTTACGCGGGGTAAGGATAGGATTGAGAATACTATATTATGGTTAAGTATTTGTATTTTTTCTCCTTTACACAGTATTGGGTCAAACCATAAACCTTACCAGCGGCTTCCATATATATCTGAGAATAACCATACGAAAGAACATTTTTGTACTTAATACCTGGGTCTTCAAGGTAAACCTGTCTGGCATCGTGTTTTGCACCCAGAAAGAGACAGAGTACCAACCCAAAGAACATTAAGAATAAATATTGTAACTGGGCCTATAGATCCAGATTATATTCTTTCCCAAATCTCATTTACATTCAGCCCGTAGTGGCGAAATCACGAACATTAACATTTCCCGACGTTTGACCATTTGTGGTGTTGGGACGAGTAGGGTGTATGTGGGTGGATGTAAGTTAGACAACACTTATACACCACTCGTATAGCTCACTGTCTAGGAATAAAGTACTAACTCCAACAGCTCTGTCAATCTCCGAACAATGTATTAGATTCACAAATAATTCACAATGGACGTAGGGCCATTACAAATATTAGATACATCACAAATCCCGAGTATCCGCACACACTCTGCTTCTCGGAATAACTACAGCCACAAATAGGCTACTTTATGAATAACTACTGCAACGTCTACTACACAACTCCGGCACACTACTCGCGTCCTACTATAGACATCCACCCTTCTCTTCTCTACGCTCTACGCTGTCTCCTGTCTACTGTCTGCTCTCCCTCTACTGACTCAACACACGTCTCCAACCAACACACTCCTCCCGCTGACTGCCCCTTTCATGCGTATTCACTAAAACCCGTGAAACCCTTTCACGCTCCACTGATCTTCATTCATGCATCACAAAAGCTAACAGCTTGTCTCAAGCAATGCTCACAACCCTGCTTGCAGCTAAATCATTACAATGCACGCATTCCCCGCTCACAACAACTCACACAACTAATAAACTCCCGCTGGAGCATGGGAACATTCACACCTGCAAAATACCCGCAAAACACTCCGTGACAGGTGTCGTAGATTTTTCGATAGGAGTATTAAGACTTAGGTTGGTCCCTTCTGAATAGATTAGAATATGTGATATACACAGTGAGAGTTAGAAAAAAAAAATAGATTTTCCCAAGAGTGCAGTGGTAGCGAATCAAATAGAGCTGTCCCCTGAAAAAAACAAGAATCTTCTCTCTCTCTCAGGCCTATCTTCTACGACAGATATATAAGAGTCAGACAGACTATTGACCACATATGTTACTATGTATGAACATACCACTCACGTGCACACGTCTTCAAGTGACAACAGTTAGACACACAGACGTGGGAAAACTATAACAATACTTATTTAAATATTTGAACGAGCTGACCAACGCACTGATTTAGTTCAAGAGAGATTTTATTTATCATGTAAAATCTTCTCACAACACCAAAGAAATACATCAAGGAAAACACATACAAATAGTCATAAAATATCAAGAAAATGCTACAAGGGTGATAGTCCCGCTATGATCTTAACTCTAGGTTTAGCCCACAGCCCCGTTAGGATGACAGATGATGGCCCAAAAAGTTATAGATGCATGTGGTTAGAGTCTAGTATTGTCCCCCTTTGAAGGTATAGACTGACTTTGACAGCGGTATCTATTCTAACGTAACACGTTACTTAAGCAGCAAATCTCGCCTAAGAAAAAACACATATAACAAATGAGGGTATTATACAACGAACCTCCTTCCGTCACTTTCACTCGATTCTTTCATCAGGGCCCTGATATACTTACAATCGGGTTGTGGTTTCGCCGGCTGGCGCAAATTTTGGACACTCACACTTTTTATCTGTTACTGTCGTTTACTGAAACAGATCCCAGCTCTGCAGATTTGTTTGTTGGTTTCATTAAAAAATGGATCTTGGGAGCGTCTGCTTCAGGCGATAGTTATTTCAGATTAAAGTTAATGTCACTTGACTCCCGAGGTAAGAATTAGGCTTAAACGAGCACAAAATGTCAGAACACGAAGTTTCCCTTAATTAGGAAGATGACCGGTGGACAACCTCTCTCAAAACAGAAATTATTGGTTCCCCACTCACTTGTCAACAATGTCGGAAAGTTTATGTCATAGATTGTAATTATTCTCGCCGCCAGGCAGAAAATTTACGTAGAGTTTATGGAAGAAATTAAGATCTGGTTCACAGGCCCAGTATTGATCATTACAGTCTTTGAAAAAGCCCGTTAGTGGGATATGGTATTACTGTCTAACTTGCACCGTCAGATCAGTGTTACTTGAGAAACCCACGTGGTTCAAAATAAGGACTGTCTATTTCTTCACAATTATGAACTCTTATTAAATGCTGGTAAAGTTCGGGTCACCCCCAGTATTTCACTGTATAAAAAGAAAAGCACATATAAATCATTTTCATATTATGTACCCAATATAACTTACATTTAAAACAGCAAGCCTACAGCTTGACTTATATTTAAACTTCCGGTGAAATAAGTTATATAAAATCGATCATCAGGAATTTAGGAATATGGTGCGTATTCCGTCAATATTCGCTGATGTCGCGTCTAGCATTTTATAAGTTTGATATAAAATATTCTCGTCTGAGTATTAGCCGTTAAATTAAATTCCTTATAGCTACTAGTTTGTTAAGCTTAGAAATATTATTTATTCTGCCTTCCACTGTATGCGTCACTAGAAAATAATACAGACTTATAAATTATACACTCAGTTCAAAAGAAACTAGTTAAAATGAAATGAGCGATTTAACGCTTTAAACACTTTAAACCCTACACACAATACTAGATATATAATATTAATATACCTCAAGCACAGCACTACGATGTCACAACGAAACTAAGAGATATCACTTATAAATTTAAGTGTTCTAGAACGAAGTGCCCACGTCTACTGTAAAATGTAGAATGAGTGAAGTGAGTTACAAACTCGGGCCAATATCTTAAAATTAGACAAAGGGCCCCTAACTTATTTCGCTAAGCGAAATTATCTCCCTTACTCCCAACATTTACGTCAGCTTCACGCGTGTCGTAACTGCCACCTACTGACCACGATGTACGCGTGTCAGTTTCAAATCCCAGACAGCCTGTCTGCGGTGCGGAACGATTTTCACGCTACGCCGGAGCTATTTCGACGAAACGCTCGCAGTTTCTGCAAACTGTAGACAGCTGTCTGTCTGCCATGCCCCGATGGAGCGAATTCTCACACCCCCCGCCCGGGACACTGGTCAGTCAGCGCTCTGACCGGAAAAAACTGCAGACGAATGTCTGGCGAGGACCGTATATTCACAGCTATCGTTCGACCGGCAGAGCTGACATCTATGTAATCAAGTTACTCGTGCGATTCTCAGTTTTGAGAAAAGAAACAGGTACAGTTTGAGAATACAGAAGAAAATATTTTCCGCACCCGAGTGATGCGAAAAATACAGGAAAAACAAGTACGGAAAGATAATAAATAAGAGGATTTGGGTGAGAGAATAGGAAGAAGATGTAGGTAATTTAATGATATAAAGACCTACGTGACAGGACGTCCCCCCTTAAGATATGGAAGCACTCCATGTCTACGTTATGGAATTAAATTTCCTATAACCGTAGCTTCGGGGTGTCTGTCTTCTTCCCTCTCATCTTCCCCCTCCATCTCTTTCCAATTCCTACTCATGAAGTCTGTCCCGACGTTTCCTTCCTTTGGAATGTCTCCCATGCGCGCTTGAAAGAGCGTCGCCGCTTCTGACATTTTTCAAAGATTTCCTGTGTGTGCAGTGGAGTTTCCCTGCCACTATCGTCATCTTCGTCAGTTTTGGCGATCGTCAGGAGATGGTCGGAGGTTGGCACTGGTCTTTCCAAGTATCTCTTTAAGAGATTTAAATGGAAAACCTTCTCCATTCCTTGAATAGATATCTGGTAGTTAGCCTTAGAAATCTTTTTCAGGACGGTAAACGGCCCTTGCCATCCGATCTTCAGTTGGTTGTTCTCGGTAGGGAGCAACACCAAAACTTTCTCTCCTGCTTCCAGTTCTCTCTCTTTCGCGACTTTCCTGTATCGGTTAGCGTGCTTGGTGCGTGCTCGCTTAAAGTTAGTCGTTGCTAGGTCCCACCCTAGTTTCAACCGTTCCTTTAAAACCGACACATATTTACTGGCTGAGACGACTGTCTCATCCGCCTTCTCGTCTGTCAGAGACTGAAGTAAGGCTTCAAGCGGGCCCTTAATGGGTCTGCCGAATAAGAGTGTAGCTGGCGGAAATCCTGTGGAAGTATGAGGAGATTCTCTGTAGCCAAATAATGCTGCAGGAATGCAGAGATCCCAATCTTCAGGTTTCACTTGTGCCAGCTTACTTAGCATCATGTTGAGGTTTCCATTTGCACGTTCCACGAGCCCATTTCCGGCCGGAGTATATGGCTTAGTGTGGATGTGCTGGGTCCTCAAGATCTTAACGATCTCATCCATCAACAGGTTTCGGTATGGAGATCCATTATCCGTCAACACTTGCTGAGGGAATCCCAACCGAGTGAAAATCTGCACGAGGGCTTCTGCGACATGCTTGGCATCTGCGCATGTTAGCGGTATAGCTTCTGCCCATAAAGTGCATGTATCGACTAAAGTCAGGATGAACCTGTTCCTTCTTTTAGTCCTTTCGAAAGGCCCTAAAATGTCGATCACAACCCGTTCGAATGGTGTTCCCATTATTGGCATTTCACCCATGTGGACTGGGGGTGTCCGTTGCTTGGGTGGCACACGTTGGCACTGGGCACAGGATTTGACGTACCTGATAACATCAGTGTTTACTCCTGGCCACCAATAATGAGTGGTTATACGTTGGTTTGTGGCGTTCTGTCCCATGTGTCCGCTGAAGGGAAGAGAGTGCCCCATTTCTAGGATTTGGCTTCTGTACTGTTTCGGTACTAGGAGCTGGTTGTAACCTTGGTCAGGCTTGCCCGTTCTCCGATAAAGTACGCCATCCTCAGAAAAAATGTCCCCGTGCTGTCTGGGTTCCTTAGCCATGGGCAGTTTCCTAAAGCAGGGTGCCAAAGTAGGGTCCTTGTATTGCGCTTCTTTAAGTTCCATGGGTAACAAATTAGGCGCAGGCTCCCGTTCCTTCTTGGTTTGCCCTCTTGTAGTTACTGCTGCCACAATCGGCTCTTCCGGTTTCCCAATACACACGTATCTCCCGCCAAGTATGACTGGGTAGATGGGATCATCCATAACAGCCGCTTTGATCACACCTCTGACGAAATCAGAGTGGATCTCCACCAATGCGATGGGAAGCGCTGTAGGTGCATCACTCTTACGAACTCCACAAAGTTTGACGGTCTCTTGACCGGGTTTAACCAGGTTTCTGGCAACAATGCAATCATAAGAAAGCCCCGTGTCAAATAAGCAAGAAGTTTGAGAACCGTTCAAAGTAACAGTACCTCGCGTTGAGGGTCTATCCCCAACAGGTTTGGAATCACTGTCAACAATTCCGCCTTGCGAGACTGTCAATAAGCATCCGATGCGTTTCGGCTCGGTGTGCTCGGTCTGATCATATGTCCCGTGCTCAGGGGTTCTCCCTTTGCCACCTTGTCCTTTCTGGCTGCGCTGCCATGTAGGGCGGTCGGGTTGATCAGACTGTTTGGGGTGGTTGGGGTACTTGGTTTTGTAGAACTTGGATTTTTCAGGAGGGGGGTTTTGAGGTCCAGTTTCTCTGTGATTATTTTGGTTAGAAGCCTGAGAAGATTGCTCTAGGTTATGTTTTCGAAAATGCTCCTCTGTCGGTTTCCGCTTTGTGGCCGGTAGTTCAGCCAGCGCATTGTGATAACGCTCAGACTTTTCCAAAATGTCTTCAAGTTTTTCTGCCCCCTGCTCAGCTAGAAATCTCCGGGTATCAGCAGACAAAGTGTTCTTTATTTGTTCTGTTAAAACAAATTCCTCAAGACCTTCATAGGTAGAGGGGAGCTGCGAAAGCTCAAGGCACTTTGTTAGATATCCCTTTAAACGAGACGAGAACTGCTGAAAAGTTTCAGAATTCTCTTTCCGGCTGTTGCGAAACAGTTGCAAAAATTTGCGAGCGTTCATTTCAAAGCGCTCCAGTAACGCTTTCTTCAACAGATCATAGTTGTCTTGTTGGCTGCTCTCCAGTTTTGCATACACATCATAAGCAGAACTTTTCAAAGCCTGGGAAAGCTTCATGTTCCAACGCGACCTCTCTAAACCGTACAGAGTTGCAATTTTCTCAAATTTTTCTAGCCAAGTGTCAATCTTCTCATTTGGACAAGGAAAAGATTCTAGCGGAAAAGACATAGCAGTGAGGCGAAGAGATTGACTGCTAGAAGGATCAGTTAAGGAAGAATGAGAAGATGACTCTCCATTGCTGGAGGTAGAGGCAGCGCCACGACTTTGGAATTCTAGAGTTTTAAGTGCCAACTCGTGCTGTCTCTGTTTCTCTTTTTCTCCAAGCTGTCTCTCCTTCTCTCTTTCCTCATGCTGTCATTCCTGCTTTTTCCATTTCTCCTCATCTATCTTCTTCTGCTGTAATAGACATTCCTTCCGCTTCTTTGCTCTCGCTGCTGCTTCTTCCTTCCTCCTAGCTTCTGCTTCTTTCCTCTCCGCATCATATCTCTCAAGTTCGTCTCTGACAAAAGCTTTCGCTTCCTCTCCTTCCAGTCCCTCCTCTCTCGCTTCGTCCCTGAGGAGTTGTCTAAGCTTTGCCCTCTCGGCCATATTATGTCAGTGACTGAGACACGTGGAGATAGAAAATAGGAAAAAGAATAACCTGGTTCCTACCACTTAGGAGAAAAAAATACCAAAAATACGAAAGATGATATATTTAACCCTGGGATACCTCCTCCAAAATAAAAATCTAACTATCGCTGCTATTAATCGGCAATAAAGCACCTAATGCAAAACACGACTACGCCAACTAAATGGTAGTTAAGATTACTTCTGAAAAATAAGTTGCTACAGTGGAAAAGCAAAATAATTATTGCAAAAATTAAAGAGAAAAAAAAAATCCCCTTAATTATAAAATCCACTATAAGTTCACCCCTGAAGACAGTTAGGGTAAGGGAGGCAATTAATCTGGACAAATAGTCCGAAACGCACTCCTTAACTTAGTTCAAACACCTTCCTGCTTCAGAACCCTTGTGAATGTTATACACTCACAAAACTTTACCAGCGTTTAGTATTACAAAATCATTAATTAACATGTATTCCGACACAATCAACCTGTAACTGAAATGTATATTATTTCTTAATGCTGTGGAAAAAAACAACTTATCAGTTTGTGTGGTCAGCACGCCCGTAAACAGATCGTTAGTCTAGGGGATAAATTATTTTTAAAAGATACAAAACTCACAAGACATCACACTCTTACTCTATTTCAGAAAAAAAAAGAATCTTAAGTTCAAAATCCAGATAGACGAGTCCACATTTGTCGTACTCGTCTTCCTATTCTAAGTTCAAAAATCCTACGGACGAGAACCCATTTGTCGTTGATTTTTCGATAGGAGTATTAAGACTTAGGTTGGTCCCTTCTGAATAGATTAGAATATGTGATATACACAGTGAGAGTTAGAAAAAAAAAATAGATTTTCCCAAGAGTGCAGTGGTAGCGAATCAAATAGAGCTGTCCCCTGAAAAAAAAACAAGAATCTTCTCTCTCTCTCTCAGGCCTATCTTCTACGACAGATATATAAGAGTCAGACAGACTATTGACAACATATGTTACTATGTATGAACATACCACTCACGTGCACACGTCTTCAAGTGACAACAGTTAGACACACAGACGTGGGAAAACTATAACAATACTTATTTAAATATTTGAACGAGCTGACCAACGCACTGATTTAGTTCAAGAGAGATTTTATTTATCATGTAAAATCTTCTCACAACACCAAAGAAATACATCAAGGAAAAACATATACAAATAGTCATAAAATATCAAGAAAATGCTACAAGGGTGATAGCCCCGCTATGATCTTAACTCTAGGTTTAGCCCACAGCCCCGTTAGGATGACAGATGATGGCCCAAAAAGTTATAGATGCATGTGGTTAGAGTCTAGTATTGTCCCCCTTTGAAGGTATAGACTGACTTTGACAGCAGTATCTATTCTAACGTAACACGTTACTTAAGCAGCAAATCTCGCCTAAGGAAAAAACACATATAACAAATGAGGGTATTATACAACGAACCTCCTTCCGTCACTTTCACTCGATTCTTTCATCAGGGCCCTGATATACTTACAATCGGGTTGTGGTTTCGCCGGCTGGCGCAAATTTTGGACACTCACACTTTTTATCTGTTACTGTCGTTTACTGAAACAGATCCCAGCTCTGCAGATTTGTTTGTTGGTTTCATTAAAAAAATGGATCTGGGGAGCGTCTGCTTCAGGCGATAGTTATTTCAGATTAAAGTTAATGTCACTTGACTCCCGAGGTAAGAATTAGGCTTAAACGAGCACAAAATGTCAGAACACGAAGTTTCCCTTAATTAGGAAGATGACCGGTGGACAACCTCTCTCAAAACAGAAATTATTGGTTCCCCACTCACTTGTCAACAATGTCGGAAAGTTTATGTCATAGATTGTAATTATTCTCGCCGCCAGGCAGAAAATTTACGTAGAGTTTATGGAAGAAATTAAGATCTGGTTCACAGGCCCAGTATTGATCATTACAGTCTTTGAAAAAGCCCGTTAGTGGGATATGGTATTACTGTCTAACTTGCACCGTCAGATCAGTGTTACTTGAGAAACCCACGTGGTTCAAAATAAGGACTGTCTATTTCTTCACAATTATGAACTCTTATTAAATGCTGGTAAAGTTCGGGTCACCCCCAGTATTTCACTGTATAAAAAGAAAAGCACATATAAATCATTTTCATATTATGTACCCAATATAACTTACATTTAAAACAGCAAGCCTACAGCTTGACTTATATTTAAACTTCCGGTGAAATAAGTTATATAAAATCGATCATCAGGAATTTAGGAATATGGTGCGTATTCCGTCAATATTCGCTGATGTCGCGTCTAGCATTTTATAAGTTTGATATAAAATATTTCTCGTCTGAGTATTAGCCGTTAAATTAAATTCCTTATAGCTACTAGTTTGTTAAGCTTAGAAATATTATTTATTCTGCCTTCCACTGTATGCGTCACTAGAAAATAATACAGACTTATAAATTATACACTCAGTTCAAAAGAAACTAGTTAAAATGAAATGAGCGATTTAACGCTTTAAACACTTTAAACCCTACACACAATACTAGATATATAATATTAATATACCTCAAGCACAGCACTACGATGTCACAACGAAACTAAGAGATATCACTTATAAATTTAAGTGTTCTAGAACGAAGTGCCCACGTCTACTGTAAAATGTAGAATGAGTGAAGTGAGTTACAAACTCGGGCCAATATCTTAAAATTAGACAAAGGGCCCCTAACTTATTTCGCTAAGCGAAATTATCTCCCTTACTCCCAACATTTACGTCAGCTTCACGCGTGTCGTAACTGCCACCTACTGACCACGATGTACGCGTGTCAGTTTCAAATCCCAGACAGCCTGTCGGCGGTGCGGAACGATTTTCACGCTACGCCGGAGCTATTTCGACGAAACGCTCGCAGTTTCTGCAAACTGTAGACAGCTGTCTGTCTTCCATGCCCCGATGGAGCGAATTCTCACACCCCCCGCCCGGGGACACTGGTCAGTCAGCGCTCTGACCGGAAAAAACTGCAGACGAATGTCTGGCGAGGATCGTATATTCACAGCTATCGTTCGACCGGCAGAGCTGACATCTATGTAATCAAGTTACTCGTGCGATTCTCAGTTTTGAGAAAAGAAACAGGTACAGTTTGAGAATACAGAAGAAAATATTTTCCGCACCCGAGTGATGCGAAAAATACAGGAAAAACAAGTACGGAAAGATAATAAATAAGAGGATTTGGGTGAGAGAATAGGAAGAAGATGTAGGTAATTTAATGATATAAAGACCTACGTGACAACAGGTGTGACAAGGAATTTTTATACTGAGAGAAGTTACCGACCTGACATTTCCTATGTACTGGAAACTTCAAGCTTTTGAAACTGTGAGCGCTGTTAAATTTCTTACCTGGACAAATTAAATGTGACATAAACAGTAATCCTAAATAAAAATAACAAAGCGAACGATCCCCGAAGAAGTGAAGTTAACCTGTCTTTGAGGAGCTGGGGTTCTCTTTGCCAAAAATAACACTGGATTTGCTGTGTGTGTCCTAAAGATTTTTCCAGAAGATACAACACAAGTATTAGGTAAGAAAGAATGTTCGTGGCCACGGTTGTCTGAGAAGAGAGGAAGGATGAATGAATAATTCTCATATATATAACTTCTCTTACTTACTTACTTAGTCGTTCCCCTTCTACCGTGAGGTGTAGAGGTTTGGAAGAGAGAGCGCCAGACTATTCTATCGGCTGTCTTCCTCCTGGCCTGGTTCCATTCTAGTCCTCGGTCCTTCAAAGATTGTCTAATGTTGTCCTCCCAGCGGACTCTGGGTCGTCCTCGGGGTCTGGATCCTTGGCTCTTTGTTTCCCATGCTTGTCGTGGTAGCCGATCTTCTCCCATTCTACAGACATGGCCAAACCATCTTAGTTGGGACTGTTCTACTTGGGTCTGTAGGGGGTGGCATTTTAGGCCTTGACGTACCGTCTGGTTGCGTACCATGTCTCTTCTTGTTACTTCAACCACCTTCCTCAGATACCTCATTTCTGAGGTTTGGATCTGGCTTTTATGGGTTGTAGTCATTGCCCATGACTCGCATCCATATGTCAAGACTGGGACATAGGTGGAGCGGTATACAGCCATCTTCGTTTTCTTACCAACCTCTCTCTTGCTGAGGAATCCTCGATTTATGGCCTGAAAAAGTCTCCCAGCTGCTGCTTTTCGAGTGGCCAACTCTTCTTTGATGCCTCCCTTTCGGTCTATAATAGCTCCGAGGTATTTAAAGTGGTCGACCTGCTCCAGGACCTGTTCTCCCAGCTTAATCTGATGTCTTCTTTCTTCTCGTGATATCACCATGGATTTTGTTTTAGAGCTGCTTATGACCATCCCTCTCTTCTCCAGCTCTTCCTTCCAGACTTGCAGGTTGGATTGGAGATGTGCCTCTGATTTAGCAATCAGGGCAACATCATCAGCAAATGCCAGCTCTGAAATATAGACCTGTCTCATCTTCCAGTACCCCACTGAATACTTTCTTGTTCTCTCCTTACATGCCTTGATGACATCGTCCATAAGGAGTATGAAGAGGTAAGGTGATAGGATATCACCTTGTCTTACACCAGTGGTGGTCCTGAACTCTTCTGTCTTATGGTTTGCTGTCCTCACATAATTTCTGCAAGACTTGTAGAAGCTCTGTATAGCATGAATCAGAGGTGCTGGAATATTCTTCCTTGCCAAACAGTCCCAAAGTTTGCTCCAAGGGACCCTGTCAAACGCCTTTTCCAGATCTATGAAACAAAGATGGATCTCACTCTTATACTCAAGGGCCTTTTCACTCAGCTGTCTGAGTGTGAAGATTAGGTCTTGAGTACTTCGGTTTGCTCGGAATCCGCACTGGACCTCATCCAATTGTGGCTCAGCTAGGCGTCGGAGTCTCTGCTCCAGGATTCTAGAGTAGATTTTTCCAGGGACACTGAGAAGGGATATGCCTCTATGGTTTCCACACTGTCGATTGTCACCCTTTTTGAAAATTGGTGTTATGATGGCGATCTCCCAATCCTTTGGTATGGTCTTGTTGCACCATGCTGCCTGTAGGACCCTTAAGAGTAACAGGTCGCCTGATGCTCCCATGTACTTAACCATTTCTGGTGTTATACCATCATGCCCTGCTGCTTTGCCCATCTTGATTTTCTCCAGTGCTGCCTTCAGTTCTTCCATCTTTATGTCATTTTCATCACCATTGGTTTCCTCTTCTGTGCTAGTGGTTATCATTTCTGATGTTTGACCTTGCTCACCATCAAGGAGTTCTGAGAAATATTCTTTCCATCTTTCCATTACTTCCTTCGGGGCAGTAAGCAACTTGCCTTGCTTGTCCTTTATAAATTTGAGAGGGCATTGTTTTTCCTTCCTCATGTTCTTTAGGGTCTTATAGAACAATTTCTGGTTTTCTTGTGCATCTTTTTCTAGCTTTTCTCCAAATTCTTCCCAGGACTTCTGTTTTGCTGCTAGCACTTTGTTCTTTACTTCTGTTCTGAGTGTCACATATTCTCTATATTTTTTTTCCATTTGTCCTGTTGTGTTTTTAGCTCCTAAGTATTGTTTCCATGCCATTTTCTTCTCTCTTATTTTCTCTTTGACTTCCTCTGTCCACCAAGGTGTCCTCTTTCTCTGGTTCCCAAGTCGGACTTCACCACATGCTTCTGCAGCAGTTGTCTTTATGATATCCTTGAATTTAATCCAGAGGGTTTCCAAGTCATCAGGTTGTTCTTCTGTGTTGCTCACCGCTGCAGCAATAAGCCCCTGATATCTGGTCTTAATTTCTGGCTCTCTCAGCTTGTAGGTCCTAATGCTCATTTCTCCTGCTCGTTTACTTGGTTTCTTGCGTGATGTTGAGCAGTTCCTAGGCTGAGCAACTCTTTCAGTTTTTCGTTTGATTGTTAGCAGATAGTGATCACTTCCAATCTCTGGCCCCCTCCAGACTCTTGCATCTCGGACATATTTGAATGAGCTTCTCCGAACAATGGCATAGTCGATCACTGACTTCTCATTCTTTGTTGGTTCACATCTAGTGTATGCATGTATGCGCTTATGGGGGAACTTTGTGTTTGTAATGATCAGATTCTGCTCACTGCAGAATCTAAGGAGTCGCTTTCCATTGTCATTGAGAGTATCTTCTCCATATCTTCCGATAACTCCACCCCATCTAGCATGGTCATTTCCAACTCTGGCATTAAAATCTCCGAGCATGATAACTTCATCTAGGCAGTCATCCACTGTCCTTTGAAGCAGCTCGAAGAATTCCTCCTTGACCTCTGCTCTCTCATCCTCATTTGGCCCATACACTATGACCAGGTTGACTATGGTTTCTCCTTCTTTTAGTTTCACAACCATAATGCGCTCTGAGACAAAGTTCCACCCCTTGATATTATCTTTTTGATTTTGGGCCACAATGCAACCCACACCCCCTTTAGCTCTTTCGGATATGGGTACACCACTGTAGAGCAGCGTGTTGCCATTGAGATCCATGACTCCTTGTCCTTTTTTCTTTGTTTCCGTTATAGCCAGGATTTCTAGTTCTGCTTTCCTCATCTCTTCCACCAGCTCCTCTTCCTTCCCATTTATACTTCTTGTGTTCCATGTTCCATAAGTCGTAGTCCGTAGTCCGTTCCAGTTCGTCGCCTTTAGAATCAGTCCGGTTTTCTCTCTTGTGTTACTCGTAATCGTGGTTTAAAGCAAACAGGTGATTGGCCTGTTGTGCCTTTGCATGGTGGAGGGGCTGCCTCCTTACGGCCTCCATGCAGGCCGCCCTCCTCCTTTTTCATCCGGGCTTGGGACCGGCATAGGCGGAGTTTATATAACTTCTCTCAGTATAAAAATTCCTTGTCACACCACAAATGGTCAAACGTCGGGAAATGTTAATGTTCGTGATTTCGCCACTACGGACTGAATGTAAATGAGATTTGGGAAAGAATATATATATATATATATATATATATATATATATATATATATATATATATATATATATATATATATATATATATATATATATATATATATATATATATATATATATATATATATATATATATATATATATATCTTGTACAATCCATGTACTCATTTTGTGTATTTTTTATGCAAGTTTTGCTAATGCTGTTCTTTCAGAATAGAGTAACGTATAAACTCTGTTCTTTACTGTAGAGGGAAATCCTAGACCATAGCGTATAAATCTTTGACTCTTTAGGGGTTAATAACTTTCTTCTAACGGGATCTTGTCTCAACAGAGGGAGGGAGGATTACACCTATGAGTCTAACTCTATAATTAATTCATTAACTATTGTTTATTTGTATTTGATTGATATTCAAAATATTGCTGTTGTGAAGTTTCTTTATGATAAATAAAATTTACATAAACTTTATTTACATGTGTCGGTCAGCTAGTCCCAACATATCCCTACATCCATTAATATAGTTTTTTTCACGTTTGTGCGTCTAATTGTCGTCACTTATCTGTGTGTGTGTGTAGAGGTGAGTGGTTGAATATATATATGTGTGTGTGTGTATATATATATATATATATATATATATATATATATATATATATATATATATATATATATATATATATATGAAAACTGTCTGATCTAAGAATCTCAGTCGTAATCGATAGGCTAGATAGATTATCTCTCAAATCCAGGGACAGACTTTACCTTTCACCATTTCACTCGTGAAAAATCTATTTCTTTACCTTATCTCCCACTGAGCTATTACCTGTTCTAGTTCTATTCAGACGGGACCATAATTGATCTTAAATACCTAACAAAAAAATCTACGACAAACATACAGTGTTATATATTAAAATGGGAAGAAATGAAAGCGCTATGACATGAACTTAATTGAATTGGAAAATGATTTTTATACACGCATGCAATTTATACAGGACTGAGTGCATACAAATTAAAAAAATTAAAAAACAAGTTGTACTTACTTACTTACTTAGTCGTTCCTCTTCTACCGTGAGGTGTAGAGATTTGGAAGAGAGAGCGCCAGACTATCCTATCGGCTGTCTTCCTTCTGGCCTGGTTCCATTCTAGTCCTCGGTCCTTCAAAGATTGTCTAATGTTGTCCTCCCAGCGGACTCTGGGTCGTCCTGGGGGTCTGGATCCCCGGCTCTTTGTTTCCCATGCTTGTCGTGGTAGCCGATCTTCTCCCATTCTGCAGACATGGCCCAACCATCTTAGTTGAGACTGTTCTACTTGGGTCTGCAGGGGGTGGGATTTTAGGCCTTGACGTATCGTCTGGTTGCGGACCATGTCTCTTCTTGTTACTTCAACCACCTTCCTCAGATACCTCATTTCTGAGGTTTGGATCTGGCTTTTGTGGGTTGTAGTCATTGCCCATGACTCGCATCCATATGTCAAGACTGGTGGACATAGGTGGAGCGGTACACAGCCATCTTCGTTTTCTTACCAACCTCTCTCTTGCTGAGGAATCCTCGATTTATGGCCTGAAAAAGTCTCCCAGCTACTGCTTTTCGAGTGGCCAACTTTTCTTTGATGCCTCCCTTTCGGTCTATAATAGCTCCGAAGTATTTAAAGTGTTCTCCCAGTTTAATCTGATGTCTTCTTTCTTCTCGTGATATCACCATGGATTTTGTTTTAGAGCTGCTTATGACCATCCCTCTCTTCTCCAGCTCTTCCTTCCAGAATTGCAGGTTGGATTGGAGATGTGCCTCTGATTTAGCAATCAAGGCAACATCATCAGCAAATGCCAGCTCTGAAATACAGACCTGTCTCATCTTCCAGTACCCCACTGAATACTTTCTTTTTCTCTCCTTACATGCCTTGATGACATCGTCCATGAGAAGTATGAAAAGATAAGGTGACAGGATATCACCTTGTCTTACACCAGTGGTGGTCCTGAACTCTTCTGACTTATGGTTTGCTGTCCTCACATAATGTTGGCAAGACTTGCAGAAGCTCTGTATAGCATGAATCAGAGGTGCTGGAATGTTCTTCCTTGCCAGACAGTCCCAAAGTTTGCTCCAGGGGACCGTCACACGCCTTTTCCAGATCTATGAAACAAAGATGGATCTCACTCTTATACTCAAGGGCCTTTTCACTCAGCTGTCTGAGTGTGAAGATTAGGTCTTGAGTACTTCGGTGTGCTCGGAATCCGCACTGGACGTTATTCAGTTGTGGCTCAGCTAGGCGTCGGAGTCTTTGCTCTAGGATTCTAGAGTAGATTTTACCAGGGACACTGAGAAGGGATATGCCTCTATGGTTTCCGCAATGTCGATTGTCACCCTTTTTGAAAATTGGTGTTATGATGGCAATCTCCCAATCCTTTGGTATGGTCTTGTTGCACTACGCTGCCTGTAGGACCCTTAAGAGTAATAGGTCGCCTGATGCTCCCATGTACTTAACCATTTCTGGTGTTATACCATCACGCCTTGCTGCTTTGCCCATCTTGATTTTCTCCAGTGCTGCCTTCGGTTCTTCCATCTTTATGTCATTTTTACCATCATTGGTTTTCTCTTCTGTGCTAGTGGTTACCATTTCTGATGCTTCACAATGCTCACCATCCAGGAGTTCTGAGAAATATTCTTTCCATCTTTCCATTACTTCCTTCGGGACAGTAAGCAATTTGCCTTGCTTGTCCTTTATAAATTTGAGAGGGCATTGTTTTCCTTCCTCGTGTTCTTTAGGGTCTTAAAGAACAATTTCTGGATTTCTTGCGCATCTTTTTCTAGCTTTTCTCCAAATTTTTCATAGGACTTCTGTTTTGCTACTAGCACCTTGCACTTTGCTTCTGTTCTGAGTGTCACATATTCTCTATATTTCTCCTATTGTCCTGTTATGTTTTTAGCTCCTTAGTATTGTTTCCATGCCATTTACTTCTCTCTTATTTTCTCTTTGACTTCCTCTGTCCACTCAGGGGTCTTCTTTCTCTTGTTCCCAAGTCGGACTTCACCACATGCTTCTTTATGATGTCCTTGAATTTAAGCCACAGGGCTTCCAAGTCATCAGGTTGTTCTTCTGTGTTGCTCACCGCTGCAGCAATGAGCCCCTGATATCTGGTCTTAATTTCTGGCTCTTTCAGCTTGTAGGTCTTAATGCTCATTTCTCCCGTTCGTTTACTTAGTTTCTTGCGTGATGTTGGGCAGTTCCTAGGCTGAGCAACTCTTTCAGTTGTTCTTTTGATTGTAAGCAAGTAGTGATCACTTCCAATCTCTGGCCCCCTCCAGACTCTAGCATCCCGGACATATTTGAATGAGTTCCTATTAACAATGGCATAGTCGATAACTGACTTCTCATTCTTTGTTGGTTCACATCTAGTGTATGCATGTATGCGCTTATGGAGGAACTTTGTGTTTGTAATGATCAGATTCTGCTCACTGCAGAATCTAAGGACTCGCTTTCCATTGTCATTGAGAGTATCTTCTCCATATCTTCCGATAACTCCACCCCATCTAGCATGGTCATTTCCAACTCTGGCATTGAAATCTCCGAGCATGATAATTTCATCTAGGCAGTCATCCACTGTCCTTTGAAGCAGCTCGAAGAATTCCTCCTTGACCTCTGCTCTCTCATCCTCATTTGGCCCATACACTATGACCAGGTTGATTATGGTTTCTCCTTCTTTTAGTTTTACAAATATAATTCGCTCCAAGACAAAGTTCCATCCCGTGATACTATCTTTTTGGTTTTTGGCCACAATGCAACCCACGCCCCCTTTAGCTCTTTCAGATGTGGGTACACCACTGTAGAGCAGCGTTTTGCCATCGAGATCCATGACTCCTTGTCCTTTTTTCTTTGTTTCCGTTATAGCCAGGATTTCTAGTTTTGCTTTCCTCATCTCTTCCACCAGCTCCTCTTCTTTCCCATTTATACTTCTTGTGTTCCAAGTTCATAAGTCGTAGTCCGTTCCAGTTCGTCGCCTTTAGAATCAGTCCGGTTTTCTCCCTTGTAGTTCTCGTAATCAAAAGTTTAAAGCAAACAGGTGATTGGCCTGTTGTGCCTTTGCATGGTGGAGGGGCTGCCTCCTTACGGCCTCCATGAAGGCCGCCTTCCTCCTTTTCAGACGAATAGAGTTCTCACAATTTGAAATGTGTTGGCAATTACTTTAAATTTTACATTCAACTTTCTTTGAATGTTCAATAGTCCTCATGTCATTCAATGTTAGTTTCTTTCTTTGAACTACCATACAAAGCCGCGGTTAAACGTAACAGCCTTCTGTGGGATTTTGCCGTACTCTGCATATTAATTAGGTTATACGTGATAATAGAAAGGTTTGTAGACTTCTTCGCTAGGAGTTGTTGCATCATAACAGCTCATTACCGTGAATGCTTCACATTAACACTCATAAATGCCTTACACCAGCAGGCAAGTTGAGATAAGATTCGCAATAAAACTTGATTAACACTCTTTATTTATACCCAGCAGATGTCTTACCAAGTAGAAAAAAACGCAATTATCATGTATTATTGCCTTGGTTTTACTGGCAAATGTAACCGTCATTGACGTCTAATAAAGTTGAGAAATATATCTATTTTGAAATGTTAACAATGCTATTATGTATTTTATTTTACAAATTAATATTGTTTTGTATTGTATTGTATATTAGCATTAAGTAAACTGAAATAATTTTTATAAGTGAAACTTCATGAAAAAATAAATATGAAGATCACTGAAAATCAGATGTTAAAAATGTCAACATTAAACGAAAAATGACTCTTTTAAAATCTTTCATAAAGATTGTGTTTTTTTTTTTTTTTTTGTTATGTGCTCTTGTATCGTAATTCAAAACAGCTACTTATCTACAACAACTTGAACTCCATTACAATTAAACTTATTACGGACGAAAATATATGCTTCTGCCGTTGCCAGCACCGCGATTATGTACGTTCTGGCCAAAGAGAAGGTTTAATTCACAATACTGGCAAATGACGTTATAAATTATTTGACATTTTATATTAAGGTAAAAATTTGTTTTTAATGTTTTTTTGGTAATAGTAGTTACTAAATAAGCAATATACATATTTTTTACAGATTAGACGTATACTGATTTTCGTTGGTTAGATCAATGTTCCGAAGGAATGTCATCTATCCAGTTTTACTTTATTAATACTCTTTATTTATAAACTGCCAAGTAGAGAAAAAAACGCAATTATCTTGTATTATTGCCTTGGTTTCACTGGCACATCCATTTCTCAATACTTACAATACCGCATTAATTATATTTACATACGGGTTTCCGATTTTTTTAACCTTTAAAATGTTAAGTCATTCCTGCCCAAGTTCATTGCTTCCTACCTAGCAGGTAAGGTTCACTGTACAGTGTCCGGTACCGTCAGGCAGGGGGCACTGTACAGTGTCCTCTATCGTTAAGTGCGTCCTGCCTGCAACACCGGCTGTCAGAGTTTCTTGAAAGAAGGTATCTGACCACTGGGATGCCTTACAGAATGATGAACATCGTAACAGCGTGAGCCTACTAGAGTTGACTGTTATGAAGTGGAAGGGAGAACAAAATTAACAACACTTTCGAACAGAGAAGTACTGAGCCTAGGAAAAAAAAAAGAAATAATAGTTCGAATCACAAAGGAAGAAATAAATAAATAAATTATTACAAACGTTAGTTTTAATAACAGTTTATTGATTTCACATTTGCTACATAGACTACACAGACATACGATGGTTCAAAACAAAATTTATGTGTCCAATTGTGTGTGATATGTGTTTGTGTGTGTGTGTTTGTGTGTGTTTGTGTCTGTGTGTATAGGTCAGTCAGTTATGTTAACTTACCTCAAGCCATGAGTAAATTTTTTATATTATGGAGCATGTTGTCATGTTGTTTCATATGCATAAAAAGAAAAAAAAAGACAGACAGAAAAAGTCAAGATTTAACTCAAACCGAAAATAATAATCCTTCATTTAATTATTCAGAAAATCTCTTTACACGTAAACAAAGTTACAATTATACAAAGTAAGTTAACAAAACTGTATTTGCTGTATGAGAAATTTGAGATATTATTTCAAGTAACAAAGTTACAATTATACATAATAAGTTAACAAAACTATCTTTGCTGTATGAGAAATATGAGATTTTGTTTCAAGTAACAAAGTTACAATAATACAAAATAAGTTAACAAAACTATATTTGCTGTATGAGATGTTTCAAGAAACAAAAGGCCTAAATACGCTAAAATTATTTCACAGTTATGACATATGTCACAAAGGTTTCCAGGTATGCGCTGACTGACCTAATTCCACTGTGCATTTCTTGCATTATCAGTAATACTGTAATGTGTGAAATGGTTATCAAAAGAGTGGCTGTTGAAAGGTTTTACAAGAAATTAAAAAAAAAAGGTAAGATTATTATATGAAAACTTGTCCCGTCAGACTGATGACAGCATGCAAATGCAGATTGATGATAACATGCAACGTCAGACTGATGACTTCTTGCAACGTCATATTCATAACAACATGCAACGTATGACTGATGACAACTTGCAACGTCAGAGTGATGACAACCTGTAACGTCAGACTGATGGCAACCTGTAACGTCAGACTGATGACAACCTGTAACGTCAAAATTACGACAAATGTAACATCAACTGATGACCATTTGTAATATCATACTGATGACAACATGTAACATCAGACTGATGACAACATGTAACATCAGACTGATGACAACATGTAACGTCAGACTGATGACAACTTGTAACATCATACTGATGACAACCTGTAACATCAGATTGATGACAACCTGTAACATCAGACTGATGGCAACCTGTAACATCAGACCAATGGCAACCTGTAACGTCAGACTGAGGACAACCTGTAACGTCAGACTGATGACAACCTGTACCGTCAGACTGAAGGCAATCTGTAACATTAGACTTATGACAACATATAACATCAGACTGATGACAACCTGTAACGCCAGACTGATGGCAACCTGTAACGTCAGCCTGATGACAACATGTAACATCAGACTAATGACAACATATAACATCAGACTGATGACAACTTCTAACGTCAGATGTATGACAACATGCAACGTCAGACTGATGACAAATTGTAACGTCAAAATTATGACAATATGTAACATCAGACTGATGACCATTTGTAGTGTCAGACTGATTATAGCATGTAACATTAGAATGATGACAACTTCTAACATCAAGATTTATGACAACATGCAACGTCAGATTGATGACAACATGTATAATCAGACTAATGAAAACATGTAACATCAGACTAATGACAACTTCTAACGTCAGATTTATGACAACATGTATAAATCAGATTAATGACAACATGTAACATCAGACTGATGACAACTTCTAACGTCAGATTTGTGACAACATGTATAATCAGATTAATGACAACATGTAACATCAGACTGATGACAACATGTAGCATCAGACTGATGAGAGCATGTAACGTCTGACAGAGGAAAACTTGCCCCAGCGTTCTAACCACCATGCCAGTCGGACGCTGTTAGTACTGTGGTAATTGTAGCAGTGGTAGTAGTGGTAATAACAGCAGCACTGTTAGTACTGTGGTAATAGTAGCAGTGGTAGTGGTGGTAATAATAGCAGCGCTGTTAGTACTGTGGTAATAGTAGCAGTTGTGATAATAACATCAGCACTGTTAGTACTGTGGTAATAGTAGTTGTAGTGATAATAACATCAGCACTGTTACTACTGTGGTAATAGTAGCAGTTGTGATAATAACATCAACACTGTTAGTACTGTGGTAATAGTAGCAGTAGTGATAATAACATCAGCACTGTTAGTACTGTGGTAATAGTAGCTGTAGTGATAATAACATCAGCACTGTTAGTACTGTGATAATAGTAGCAGTAGTGATAATAACATCAGCACTGTTAGTATTGTGTTAATAGTAGCAGTAGTGATAATAACATCTGCACTGTTAGTACTGTGGTAATAGTAGCAATAGTAATAATAACATCAGCACTGTTAGTACTTTGATAATAGTAGCAGCAGTGATAATAACATCAGCACTGTTAGTACTGTGGTAATAGTAGTAGTAGTGGTAATAGGAACGTAGCACTAGTAGTACTGTGGTAATGGTAATTATCCTGATGCTGATGATAACGATAAGAAATATATATATAAGTGTAAACTGACCCTGCCTAGTTCTCGGGAGAAAAAAAATAATAGGACTGTTGCTCCCTCAGTGTGACGGTATTGCCTCCCCTGCTTTGCAGCAGTGGTCCAACACTGACCAAAACTCAAGGCCAATACCGTCACAATTGGGCGACTCGTGTCGGGATTAGTGAACTCGGACAAGCATTTGTGATAACTCACAATTGGGCGACTTGTCCCGGATTATAGAACCTGTCTAGTAATTCCCCTAGACGACTGACATAAATTTCAGATTTACTGAAATAATATTGTCAAGAGAGTGTGTTATAGTAAGACTGAGCATTCATTGTATGTATAAATAACAGTAAAAATAATGTTGTAAAGAATAATTGAAAGAAAGAAAATTTCTCGTAAACTAAAGTTAAAGTTATAATTAAATAAGAAGTTCACTTGGTGCGGCAAATCAATGTTGTATTGTTGTTGTAATCTTGTGTAGCTTTATAAACAGACTTTTCGCTCAGAATGGTAGTGTCCCAAAATCTCCATACTTGTTGATTAATCTAGCCGCGAACTCGGGTTTTCAGGCAAGGAACTTTCTGACTTCGTGCTTACTTCGGTGGGAGAACAGAAAGAAAAAGATAAAGAGGAAAAAGACAGGATGGAGGCAGAGAAGGCAGCACTCCGTGAGGAGAAAGCAGCCGAGAGGGAAGAGAGAAGGATGGCCAGAGAACACGAAAAGGCACAAGCTGAAGAGAGGGAAAAGGAAAGGGTTTTCGAAGAGCAGAAAGCTGAAAAGCACAGGGCGTTCGAAGCCGCAGAGAGAGAAAAGGAGAGGGCATTCCAAGAAAAGAAGGAACAGGCCGAGAGAGCAGAAAAGAAGGAACAGGCCGAGAGGACATTCCAAGAACAGGAGGAACAGGCCGAGAGAGCAGAAAGGAAGGAATAGAACGACAGAGCCCACGCTATTAAAATGAAGGAATTGGAACTCGAAGGAAGAAGAGTGGAATCTAGTTCTAGCAATGGCGGGTCTGGCAGTTCTCAAAATAGCGAAGGAGGAAGCACCACTCAGGTGGTGGCACCTAGTTCCATATCCTTCCAACTAGATGTCTATCATAAGGCTTCAGAAAAAATTGACATCTATCTCTCTAGGTTTGAATCCTTAGCAGCTACATATGGCTTGGAGAGGGAGAGATACAACACGAAGCTATCCCAGAGTCTGAGGGGATCTGCTTATGACGTGTTTCTCAAGATGCCCACGGAAGAACAAAACAACTACGACATGTTGAAGAAAGCTTTGCTTCAGCGTTTCATGCTTAACGCAGAGACCTTCCGTTGTAAACTCCGTGAGGCTAAAAGACAGAAAGATGAATCTTTTCGACAGTTTGCTACCAGGCTTGAAACGTACTTGGAGAAGTGGGGGTCCCGCAGCATCTTTGATGAATCTTTTGAAGAGCTGAAGGAGATGATTCTCGTGGAGCAGTTCAAGGACTCGCTCACCCCTGACATGAAAAGGTTCCTGGCTGAGCATGGGGCCGAAACTCTTGAGCAGGTGGTACTATTTGCTGATAGGTACCAGAGCGCCCAGTCGGAAGTGAATCCGTCTAACAGGCGCCACCACGATAGTCACCCCAAACAGAAGGATCACCGAGATGATAGCTCCAAACGTACGGACAACACACCACCCAAAAACAGCCCACCAAAAGCAACAACAACCACAAGATCACCAGAGGCAGAAACAGGGCAATTCAGCCCAGGGAGCTGGACGACGATATTGTAAAGCGTGCAAAACTGGCACGCATTTCACCTCGTATTGTAAGAGGCCGAAATCCGGCCCTTATAATGTCGCTTGCCTAATCAGGGGGCCGATAGGGAAACATGACCCCCAGGCATATGAACAAAATCCAAGCTACCCTTCCATTACTGTGCAAGTAACCGTTGGCAACCAAACCATACGGTGCCTGTATGATTCGGGCTTAGAATATTCAGCTTTAGTTTGTCCATCTTTGGTGAAGGCCCACTAATACACTGGAGAAACTGTAGAAATACAGGGGCCTCGGAAGAGTATAAAGCCTATGCTACTTCCGGTCGCGGAAATTGACGTTTCCACCCGATATGTTCGTGGCAAAATCAACGCTGCAGTGGTAGCCGAATTAGTCTATCCTCTCATTTTAGGGAGGAAATATGTGTTCCTCGGAGATCCCTCAAGTGACTCCAGACCGCTACAAAAGATAGAGAACTCAGGACACGCCGCAGCGGCCCCTGAGTTGTCATTTTTACACAGCCTGAATATTTCAGAGCTGAAGCAGGCACAAAGGGCTGATCAAACCCTAAGGCCTTGCTTTTCCAAGTTGTATGGTAATTACTCCCATACTCCTCAGGGAGCATATTACAGGGAGAAAGGTGGGGAATAAAAGGCAGTTAATTGTCTCACTCCCCTTTCGCCCCCGCCTCATGCAAGAAATGCATTTAACCCTTCCCCATCCCATTAAAGGTTCATATGCCCTGATACGGCATATTTCCCTGAATTACTTCTGGCCAGGCTTACGACATGATGTTCGACAGTTTATGCGAGATTGTCTGTTAGCCATAGCCCGGACAACCAGAAGGATGAAACTACGAAGAAAGAGTCTGAGCAGAGTAACCAACAACCAAAATTGGATAATTCGTACCTCAACTCGACATTTCTATGTAGTAAAGCCGAGTTACGACGAGCGCAGATGGAAGACATTACTTTAGCGCCATACTCTGAACATAGTCAGCTCAAAAGAAACCATGCTTCAGCTGGAACGTTTCACAACGAGGATGGAATTATTTTTCGACGGACGAGGCAAGGGAAGCAACTCGTGGTGCCTCTCCCCTTAAGACCTTCCGTAATGACAGCGGCTTACATTGCATCATCAGGAGAACATGTTTCAGTAGGAAATATTATGAGTAACCTTAAGGAGGATTACTTCTGGCCTAGACGGTGGGCAGATGTGCGTGAGTACATTGAAAACTGCACACACTGCCAAGCCAGAAACTCAGTCACTCGCCACCGAGATAAAGGAAGATAGGACAACTCTATGAGAGAGAGAGAGAGAGAGAGAGAGAGAGAGAGAGAACCCTGGAGACAGTACAACGCATCGAAAAGTGTTCGCCCCTAGCTAGATATTCTACAAATCTCTTAGGAGAGGTGATATCTGTGACGAAACGGGGCGACCTCTGTCGATCTTCGGTTCTCTCCGGCAGTATCGGTACATTTGTGGTACTGATTTCTGTTAGGTGCTGTCAATTATCGCACTTTTCTTTCTTTATTTTTTCTGCTAAGTAGCAGATATCTGATTTTATCAAATCGCCCTGTAGGCAGAGCCGGATTAACGTAGTAGCAAAAGTAGCATTTGCTACGGGCCCCGCGCTTTTAGGGGCCCCGCGCCAATAAATATGTACATCTAATACGAGCGTTAAACTAATGATCTTGTGATTTATGCCATCTTTAGCGCCTTTTCATTTGGTGTTACGAAAAAGTGAGAGACAGAGCATAAGAGGGTGACTTAGTGTGACTCTTCATTATTTTTATCTTAACTGTTTGCGGACGGAAGCCATTTAAGTGGCGTTGAAAATTTGGTCACGTTTGGACGGAAGCCACTTTTTTGGCTCTAGGCGACTGCCCCTCTAATTTTGTTTCGGTCTTTGTGAAATGAATTTGCAATAACAATAAAAACTAGAATTTAGGAAACAGAAACTTCCTGTTTTAATTGAGGTATATGGCGTGCTCGCACTCTCTTTCGATCTTGATTAAAATTTCTTGATTTGTAAGGTTAGAAAACTCAAAAAATGAGCAGTAGACGCATAGATATTGGACGTAATTATGCTTCTGGAAGTGAAAAACGTAAAGCGAAGGAAGAAAAAGAAAGAAGAGATCAACTTGTGATATCAAAAACACGTAAGCTGACAGAATATTTTGATGTTCATGGTGGTGGTACTCTAACCGCTGAAGCTGGAAGTACAGAAACAACTAGTACTAGTGCAGGCTGTACAGCAGAAAACATACAGCAAAACCCAGTATACACTGAGAATGTGAAAGAATAAGTGAAACGAAGAAGTACTCTAATGATATTGGTGACTGGCCGAACAATATAGATGACTGTGAGCGTGAATATTGGATATCCGAAGAAAGTGAAAAATGTCAACATGTTGATAGTGCCTTCTCTTCATCCGTGCGATTGTATGACACTGAAAATAAAACTCGATACTGTCAGAAGTCTTATTTTACACATATTCATAAACTTACAAACAAGCAGCATGCAAGAAAATGGTTATGCTATCCAGAAAGTAAAGGGCGCCTATTCTGTTTCCCATGCAAGCTTATGAGTTCAGAATGTTCATCAAAGTTTACTGTGGAAGGGTTTAATGACTGGAAAAATGCAAGCAATCTATTGCGTCGTCATGAAGAAAGCTCCTCACATAGACAAGCTTTAATTTCACTGTTGATGCGTAAAAACAAAGGTGAACGTGTCGATTCCCAACTTGTGAAACAAATGGACATTCAAGGAAAGTATTGGCACAAACTTCTAGAGCGAATAATTGAAGTTGTGAAGTTTTTAGCAGAACGAGGCCTTTCATTTCGTGGCAGTGATGAAATTGTTGGGTTCCCTTATAACGGGAATTACTTAGGGTACTTAGAATTACTGGCCAAGTTTGACCCTTTTCTGGCAGAGCATATAAGTACTCATGCAAACAAAGGACTTTGGGACTGTTTGGCAAGGAAGAATATTCCAGCACCTCTGATTCATGCTATACAGAGCTTCTACAAGTCTTGCAGAAATTATGTGAGGACAGCAAACCATAAGTCAGAAGAGTTCAGGACCACCACTGGTGTAAGACAAGGTGATATCCTATCACCTTACCTCTTCATACTCCTTATGGACGATGTCATCAAGGCATGTAAGGAGAGAACAAAAAAGTATTCAGTGGGGTACTGGAAGATGAGACAGGTCTATATTTCGGAGCTGGCATTTGCTGATGATGTTGCCCTGATTGCTAAATCAGAGGCACATCTCCAATCCAACCTGCAAGTCTGGAAGGAAGAGCTGGAGAAGAGAGGGATGGTCATAAGCAGCTCTAAAACAAAATCCATGGTGATATCACGAGAAGAAAGAAAACATCAGATTAAGTTGGGAGAACAGGTCCTGGAGCAGGTCGACCAGTTTAAATATCTCGGAGCTATTATAGACCGAAAGGGAGGCATCAAAGAAGAGTTGGCCACTCGAAAAGCAGCGGCTGGGAGACTTTTTCAGGCCATAAATCGTGGATTCCTCAGCAAGAAAGAGGTTGGTAAGAAAACGAAGATGGCTGTATACCGCTCCACCTATGTCCCAGTCTTGACATATGGATGCGAGTCGTGGGCAATGACTACAACCCACAAAAGCCAGATCCAAACCTCAGAAATGAGGTATCTGAGGAAAGTGGTTGAAGTAACAAGAAGAGACATGGTCCGCAACCAGACGGTCCGTCAAGGCCTAAAATCCCATCCGCTGCAGACCCAAATAGAACAGTTCCAACTAAGATGGTTTGGCCATGTCTGCAGAATGGGAGAAGATCGGCTACCACGACAAGCATGGGAAACAAAGAGCCAGGGATCCAGACCTCCAGGACGACCCAGAGTCCGCTGGGAGGACAACATTAGACAATCTTTGAAGGACCGAGGACTAGAATGGAACCAGGCCAGGAAGAAGACAGCTGATAGAATGGTCTGGCGCTCTCTCTTCCAAACCTCTACACCTCACGGTAGAAGGGGAACGACTAAGTAAGTAAGTAAGTAAGCAAACAAAGGATTTGGACATACATCATATCTATCTAAAACAACGTGTGAGGAATTCATCAATCTGATTGGATCCATCATACTGGATCACATTCTCTGTGAAGTGAAGAAATACAAGTATTATTCCGTTTCATTGGTTTCTACTCCAGATATATCTAATATGGACCAGCAGACTTTGACTCTGCGCTATGTTTTGCCATCTGGACCAGTTGAAAGATTTGTGACATTTTTGGATATGGAAGGTTATAGTGCTGAACAGCTTACTAAAAGTCTACTTAATTTTTTAAAGGCAAATGACATTCATATTAAAGACTGCCGTGGTCAAAGTTATGACAACGCCAGCAACATGAGTGGCAAGTTTATAGGATTACAAGCACAAATTAAAGAGATGAATAAGTTTGCGCATTACATTCCTTGTTTTGCACATTCACTAAATTTGGTTGGAAAATGTGCTGCTGAAGGTTGTCAAGAAGCAGTAATTTTCTTTGGATTTGTTGAAAGTCTGTACACCTTTTTTTCTGCTTCTACCTACCGGTGGGGTCTCCTTTCTATTGCATTATGTGCTGGCGGTACTCATAATAAGTCCCATTTGCCATTTGTGAAAAGACTGTCAGATACCAGGTAGTCCGCTCGGGCAGATGCAACAAAAGCACTTTTACACAGCTTTTCTGCAATAAAACAAGTCTTGGATGATATTTCAGATAACAATGATCAGAAGGCAGAGTGTCGTCAACAGGCTCGTGGTCTACTTTCAACCATGATGAAGTTAGAAACAGGAATAATGATCATACCGTGGGATCAAGTATTACAGCGTTTTCAAATGACCAGTGCTTCTTTGCAATCTTCTGACCAAGATTTGAATACAGCTTGTGCACTCTATGAATCCCTGCGGGGGTATATTCAAGCTATGCGGTCTACTTTTGCAGACATAGAGCAAAAGGCCAAGGATCTGACTGAGTGTGAACATTATCAAGAACAAACTCGAAGAAAACACAAACGAAATCGAGAGTATGATGATTTCAGTGGTTCCAGCATACTTGATCCACTTGTTGAATCTCAAACGCCTTCTCAGCAGTTTAAAAGCCGAACATTTCTTGTCCTTATTGATAGCTTGCTCTCTGCCTTGTCAAAACGCCAGAAAGCTTATCAAAAGTTGAATTCTTCTTCTTCGTCTTCTTCTTCGTTCGTCCTGAAAAGGACGGTGATTGCGTTGTGTCTGTTTGCGCCTAAGCTGTGATATCTGCACCTTTCGGTCGACACATCCGACTTCTGCACAGCATTTTTTAAGGACCGGGTTTGCCTTCCCATTTCGATCCATGCTCGCTCAGCCAGCCTGCACTGCTGCAGACTGTTTCCAGGACCACCACGTGGAGGTGGAGCACGGTCTTGACCAGCTCTGGTTCGCTGGTCCTGATTCAGGCAGTCAAGCTATGAGTCGCTGACTGCATTCACTATTGCTGCATCTTGGGGTCCCAAAAGTTGAATGATGTATTTGGATTCCTTCGTCAGTTACAGTCGTTTACACCTGAAGAGGTGGTAACGAGATCATCGAATCTTATTAAATCATATCCGGAAGATCTGGAAGAAAGTCTTTGTGAAGAACTTGTGCAGTTTACAGAACTGTTGAAAACTGATCTTGCTTCTCATATTGGCGCTACTCTATACCTTGTAGAGTTACAGTTTTACCGTTTGATAATTGACAATTCTTTGGAGTCTTGTTTTCCAAATGTAGAAATCGCCTTGCGCATATATTTGTCACTAAAGGTAACCAACTGCAGTAGAGAACGATCATTTTCAAAACTGAAACTTATTAAAAATGAACTAAGGAGCACCATGGGTCAAAAGAGATTGAACAATCTCACACTAATGAGCATTGAACATAAACTTCTGCGTGAAATTGATACATCCTATATCATCAACAAATTTGCTCATGCTAAATGTAGAAACATTAATATTTAAACAATAATGTTGACTGTGTTGTTACTTTTGATCATGATAATTATTATGCAAATTAAAAATGTATGCGTTCAAATATATTTTCGTTGTTTTATTGTGTTTTTTAAATTTAGGGCCCCTTTCTTAACATATGCTACAGGCCCCGTACTAGCTTAATCCGGCCCTGCCTGTAGGTGATAAATGTCACATTTGCAAGGAGTGATACCCAGATTTGTGGTTATAGGCGCGACCGACTAAAACTTACATCGGTCTACGCTATCGCCTTAATTCACCGATAAGACTCGGGGTTTGCGCACTCATACGACAGATAACGAGATTACTGTCTGCGTGTCACATGTGGGCAGACAAATGCGATGTAATCGCTTCCGGTCACTTGTTTAAAAAAAAGTAATCATGGATTTATTACATTTTAGACAATATGAGTCTACAAATGTGTTTGTAACTGTATACAAGGCATCAGATGTCCATATTTGGAAATACGTGACCTTTGCTGGCACGCACCTTATTTCACGTGGGAATATTTTGAAATATCACAGCCTATCCTGCATGATTTGAAATGACTGGATCTTTCTGATTAGATTCATAACATCACTGGAGGGAATACAGGCTGACAATTTCACAGTTTTATTTATCTGTGATTTGCCCGCTCGCCAAGACAACACCAGACCTTCGCCAGAGTGAAAACTAGATTCATAATTCCTAATTGTTATCCGGACCTTTTATTGGATAAAGACTTATAAAGCACAGGAAATCTCTACATTTAATAAGGAACAACGAAACTAGGAAAACTGAAAAAACACGGAGTCAGAAGGGGCAATCTATTGTAAAGTTCAAAGAAATCCCAGACCCGTGTAAGAGAAGATTCGTCTCTTTTATTCATCTGTGCGACAAGTCTGTAGCAAGGATTTGCGTAAGTTGGATTTACATTTCATATTTTATTACTAACATGTGAACTAACATATATATGTATATATTACCATGTGAATCTTATTGTGTGAAACTCGCTATTGGATGTCAAAGTCATTTGAGGCTGGCAACCTCAGCGTATTGAATGATGATTCATGAACCACCACTGCACGGGCTGGTGATTGCTTTATTGATAGTTTCGTAAAGAGAACTAAAAGCATAAAGTAGTTCCAGGTTTCCTATGGAGCAGGGAGGGAAAGATGAAAAGAAATGATGACCATTGTAAGCATTACATTTTCAAAGCAGTGTAAATGTCCCTATAAACATATTCACTTTAAAATTAATGTAAGGTTTCACGCTTTAAACCAGTGTAAATGTCCATGGGAAAATATTCTTTTTAATTAATATAAGTTTCAAACTTTCCCACAAGTGTAAATGTAAATGAAACACGAATGAATTTATATTGTGAACACTTTTCAAACAGTGGAGATGTAAATGTAAAACATATTATATCTGTACGTTTAACCTTTTTCATTTAAATGCAGTGTAAAGCTAAAGCTATTCAGTTTAAATGTAAAGGAAGTTTTATCCCGAGGGATTAAATTTAATTCTCATCGAGGGTAAACTCTGAGTTTGGTGGGATGGTGAAATAGAAGAGGGGGGACACATAACTCTGTGTCAGAGAACGCCATGCTCAGAAGAGCGTTCTTTTCTATTCTTCTATCACAGTTATTGGTGGTACCAGCAGAACGTACTATTTCTGGAACAAGACGGGATCAGTGGCCTACGCTTTAAGACACAGGACACTGTGTAGACTTTCCTTGAAGATTCTGGGAGACGAGCTACACCCGACAACCTTGACCAGAGACGAGGGATCAGTGTGAAAAGACAGAACCGTCATTGGCAGCTAAGTTCAAATATATGCTGCCATCTGAACGTTCTTAACCCTTTTCGCAATCCCCAAATACGAGGATGATAGCTTTTCTTTATCCATAACTATTCAAATTATTTTCAAACTGTTACAACTAAAGTGATTATTAAATTTTGTTATTTGTAATGTTACAAATTTAACTTCACTTTGATCATTTTAAAGTTACTGCATGTTTGTCTCAGTCAATTACTACACACATTCTAAACAGAGCTACACTTGAATAAGAGAATTCCACTGAGTAAATAAGGGGGGGGGGGGTGGTCTTAACCAGCTGATAAATAAGTGCTTGAATTCTTCACAAAAGTGGTCGGCAGGTTACAGAATTAACGTGCTTAGCGACAGCCAGCATTGTTTTCGCTTACCTGAATTTCTTGTGAAGACTCCCATGTGATAGAAGCTTTACTACTCTTCTATCTACATTTCTGCCAAGAGTAATCTTGTGTACAAATAGACTCCATTGAAGCCTATATTAGATACTCTTGAGTTTTGGTCATTGTTGGACCACTACTGCAAAGCAGGGGAGGCAATACCGTCACACTCAGGCATGTCATTAAGAGGCAACAGATATGATGTTGCATGGGACTACCAACCTCATAGTGTAAAACAAATTGCAACAGACATCATGACTACAAGAACATATGGCACAGGCTTGCTAAAAGCCTCTGTAATAATTGATCCAAGTTTTGTAAGGAACGAAAAAGGAAATGAATTAGTCAAAAGTAGACTGTAAAGATTTGTGTAGTTCATGTTCGGCTACTCCAGATCTGAGCGAATGTGTTTTTATTTTCTCCCCTACATAAGTCTTTGAGATATGTTGACTTTCTGATTGTTTATGGTCCTGTTGAGAACTTGTCGCGAGGTTGATTGTTCTGATACTTTCATATGGGAAACTGCTACACAGATACCTTCATATTATAAAGTTAGCATTTGTTTATCAGTTTTATGGCAGCAATCAATTATATTTACTTCGGCATGTTGACAAGTCGCACTGGTATATGTGCTCTGATTCGACAAATTAATAACACATAAGGAAGGGAAACCCGAGGCCTGTAAACAGTAAATTAATATTAGACAAACATAAAGGTATGTTTTCAGGCACTCGTAAGAAATAAAGAAGTAGAACACTTGGACAACAGAAAAACAACAGACGTGAGTGGCTTACCCAGGGTTCGAACCCCGTACCTTCCGTACGACAACTCCGCCTAGCTATCAAGCGAATCACACTGACCCCACGGCCAGCTAGGCATCCCCAAAAAAAGATGCTTTACTGGCTATTTATCAGTAAGAAACACAAGATAACACCGGAAGTATACAGTGGGCAACTCAGCCCCTTAATGACGCAATCACTTCTGTTGTTCTCCTATTAACAGTATGTGTCAGTCCAAACAAGACAAAGACCTTGATACTGGGTCCAGTAAATAGTAGAAGACTAAAGGACAATAGTATAGAACAGTGGGTAGGTTTCTGGTATTGTATGAACATAAATAACACATAAGGAAGGGAAACCCGAGGCCTGTAAACAGTAAATTAATATTAGACAAACATAAAGGTATGTTTTCAGGCACTCGTAAGAAATAAAGAAGTAGAACACTTGGACAACAGAAAAACAACAGACGTGAGTGGCTTACCCAGGTATCAAGGTCTTTGTCTTGTTTGGACTGACACATACTGTTAATAGGAGAACAACAGAAGTGATTGCGTCATTAAGGGGCTGAGTTGCCCACTGTATACTTCCGGTGTTATCTTGTGTTTCTTACTGATAAATAGCCAGTAAAGCATCTTTTTTTGGGGTACTGTTAATAGGAGAACAACAGAAGTGATTGCGTCATTAAGGGGCTGAGTTGCCCACTGTATACTTCCGGTGTTATCTTGTGTTTCTTACTGATAAATAGCCAGTAAAGCATCTTTTTTTGGGGATGCCTAGCTGGCCGTGGGGTCAGTGTGATTCGCTTGATAGCTAGGCGGAGTTGTCGTACGGAAGGTACGGGGTTCGAACCCTGGGTAAGCCACTCACGTCTGTTGTTTTTCTGTTGTCCAAGTGTTCTACTTCTTTATTTCTTACGAGTGCCTGAAAACATACCTTTATGTTTGTCTAATATTAATTTACTGTTTACAGGCCTCGGGTTTCCCTTCCTTATGTGTTATTTATGTTCATACAATACCAGAAACCTACCCACTGTTCTATACTATTGTCCTTTAGTCTTCTACTATTTACTGGACCCAGTATCAAGGTCTTTGTCTTGTTTGGACTGACACATACTGTTAATAGGAGAACAACAGAAGTGATTGCGTCATTAAGGGGCTGAGTTGCCCACTGTATACTTCCGGTGTTATCTTGTGTTTCTTACTGATAAATAGCCAGTAAAGCATCTTTTTTTGGGGATGCCTAGCTGGCCGTGGGGTCAGTGTGATTCGCTTGATAGCTAGGCGGAGTTGTCGTACGGAAGGTACGGGGTTCGAACCCTGGGTAAGCCACTCACGTCTGTTGTTTTTCTGTTGTCCAAGTGTTCTACTTCTTTATTTCTTACGAGTGCCTGAAAACATACCTTTATGTTTGTCTAATATTAATTCGACAAATTAATACTGTTTTGGGATGGGTGCATGGTATATACCTCAATAAGTACGGTCGTAGATGTCTAAAATTGTGCAGTGATAAATGCCTCAATAAGCAAGTGATAAATGCTATAATAAGTGCTGTTGCAGATGTCAAAGTATGTGTGGTAATATGCCGTAGTAAGGGTAGTGATACATACCACATTAAGCATGTCGTAGATGTCTGAAACTGTGCATTGATAAATACCTCAAAAAGTGATATTACATATGCCAAAGTATGTGTGGTTATAGATGTCTCAATACGCACAGTGCTAGATTCTTCATCACGTGCAGTGATAGATATCTCATTAAATGCGATCATAATATAAGCACGGAGAAACACCTGCATTAGTGCAGTGATAGACATTTCAATAAAAGCAGTGGAGGATGCCCCAGTTAGTCAGAAGACAAGACACCACCTCAACAAGTGCGATATGGTAGTAGATGTCTCAATAATTGTTGCGATAGAAGTCTCAATAAGGGGGAAGACAATCACAATCGTAAGTACGGACGTCTCAATAAAGGCCGTGGCAGACGTCTCAACAAGGGCAGTAAACGATGCCCAAACTGGCCGGAAACGCCTGACCAAGTGTGATAGTAGATACCTCAGTAAGTGCTGCGATAGAAGTTTCAATTCAGGTGGCAATAGACGCCTTCATAAGTGTTGTAGTATGCACCTTAATAAGTGTTGTGTGGATATCTAAATAAGGGCTGTAGTAGGCACCTCAATTGTTGCATAATGGATAGCTCAGTAAGTGCGGTGATTTTATGACTAGAGTCAGATAAAAAATTCAAAAAATTTGTGACTAAAAATGTGTTACCGTACGTGCCTCAGTACCAGAAGTAAAAACATCTGGGTGTAGTTTTTTACGATTCTCTTTTTTTAAACTTCTGTATGCCTGTTTGTGTTGCTGTTTCTTGTATTGCACTGCTTTATGTGCATTTTATTGTATCGCATATGCGATTGTGTGTCGTGGATTGTCTCCTTTGGTCTGCTGTAGTGGTCCACGAATGGCCAAGCAGTACGAGTAAAAGGATGAGTTTTTCAAAGGTAGAAACATTTGTTCAAGATTACTCTTGGCAGTGATTTAAATAGGAAGGTGTTACGTGTCTTTTATCTTGATAATGTTAATATTTAGTGACAGGATGGTTCCTGTAGGCCAAGTTCACTTCTAGGGTAGTAAACGTATCAGACATCGAAACAAGTCAACATTAATCACCCTTATTTGAGCCACAATGGACGAAGTGGACACTATACATTTTTATTCAAACTTCACGATGCTCCAAATTGAATACATTTCAGTTCAATATACAAATGGCAAATTATATGCAGTCGTCGATATAACTTTATGCAATCCGTTCACGTCTGGAACGCTGTCCTTTTCATTTTCCACATTTTTTAAATAATATTTTCACACTCGACATTGAGAAGCCATACTCCCGTTAAATGAAGATAACTAGATACACCTCACATAAAATCTTGATGTATTAGTGATGGAACAACATAGGGATGTACAATATTTATATATACTGAAGCACATTAAAAACGCACCACCTGTATAATCCAGGAACAGAGTGTGAAATGTAAATATAAGTGTTTACAAGTTTACATATTTGGAATCTTTATTCATTTTCCTATGAATCCATGCTGGTCATTAATTTGTACATTTGATTGTTATGAAATTCATTGCATTCTGTGCAAGTAAGGGAGAAAACTAAAAATGCAACCAATAAAAAAAAAATTCATTCACACTATCCTCAGTATCTGGTATGTCCACCGTGTGCTTGCAAACAAGCTTGGCAGCGGCTCCGCATGGAACGCACAAGTCTCTGAAGGAAATTCCGGGGAATCAAGTCCCATTCACGTGTAAGAGCAGCTTCGAGCTGTTGCAGACTAGCTGGAGAACCTTGCCTGTAGACTCTGCGTCCAAGCTCGTCCCACAGATGTTCTATAGGGGACATGTCTGGTGATAGGGCAGGCCCAATCAATCGTCACAATGTTCTGCTGCTGTAGATATTGCTGCGTAATGCATGCGGTGTGCGCACGTGCGTTATCCTGCTGGAGAAGCTGCAAGTCTGGATAATTTGTGAACGCAGGAGCAACCAATGCATCCAGAACCTCATCTCGATATGTCACATCATTAACATTTCCACGGAAGAAGTGAAGAGGCAAGCGATGGTGAAAACTGAATCCTCCCCAAATGTGAATACTGCCACCTCCAAATCGGTTGTGCTGGCGAACACAGCAATCTGCAAAGCGCTCTCCACACCGTCGCCAAATCCGCATACGTCCATCAGCAAAGGATATGTTGAATCTGCTCTCGTCTGTGAATAGGACAGCATTCCACTGCAGTCTAGTCCATCTGACATGTTGCTCTGCCCATTGCAGGTGCTGCTGAGGATGTCTGAGTCAAGTTTGGCCCAACATAAGGTCGTCTTGCAGTAAGGCCTGTATCTCTGAGTCGTCGTATGACTGTCATTTGAGAGACTTGCCCACGTCTACCCACTATTGCTCTTGCTGTTTGACTTGCCGGGAGAGAACGATTCCTTAGGTGACTCAGCACAATATGACGATCTTGCGCAGGGGTAGTAACTCGTGGTTGGCCACTCCGAAGTCTATCCCGGGCACTGCCAGTGGTTCCGTAACGTTCATTGAGACGTACAATAGTGCTGTGGTGGCAATTCATCCTTCTGGCAATGGCCCGCGAGCTCATTCCGGTCTCCAACATACCAATGGCTCGTTGGCGGTCGTTTTCAGATAGTCGTGGCATTTCAAGCACATGTACTGTGTGTTTTGTCTTAACGGTCTTTTTATACCGAGTATACTGCCACAACGCGTACACATTTTCAGGGTCATAGCTGTTGGGAATCGTGTTGCACGTGTAACTTTCATTGTTTTCATGTAGTCTGTACACAAACCCGTGGGTTGAATCATGCACTTTCCATTCCAGCAGCCATTCGCTCTCTACCTCATGACAAACACGGGGAAAATCCATTCCCACACCTTTTTTTTCCAGCTTCTCGGCATCAGTATATATAATAGTGGTGCGTTTTTAATGTGCTTCAGTATATATTCAGGAGCTCAAACACATGCGTCCACTCGCCATGACACACAATGGTAGAAGGCTTGCAGACAATCTCCTCACTTCTGCAGTTTTAGTTTCACGTCTGCCAAATAAACCATATCGGCCTGTCGTCACTTCCTGTATTAATAAATGACCCCGTATCAAATAAACAAACAAGGAGCCCTGTCGAGCTACCTAATTATAACGACACAATCGTTATGAATTTTAATCATAACAGAAGGTTATGCTCCTATTTTAGGAAGTGTCACAGGTATTTTAGGATGAGAATTTTTAAAAACTGAGCTTTCTCAGCTCTTGTAAAATGTGTATACCCCGTCTTTCTGTCTGTCTGTCTGCCTGCTTGTCTGTCTATCGATCGATATATTAGTCTCTTACATATCTTCTTTTTTTTTTGGGGGGGGGGGGGGTGGGAGGTTTGCTCAGCAACTTTGCCACAAGACTAAATTGCTGTCTTCGTCTGTCTGAAGTCATGATAAATGTTTTGGTCAATTGCGTGTGTGCGTGTGTGTATGTATAGACTTCTATGAAATTTCAGTGACATGAAAGTAATGATTCATGTGAAATTGAGAAATACCAGTGACTTAAAAAATAATGATTCATGTGAGATTGAATCTCGCATGCCTCACCTACTTAGACTTTGAAGACCTATAGTGATAGACGTACGTGACTGATTATGTACAAATTCAATAACTTTTTCAGTTTTATCGAACCTTGTCAGAACTTCCCGCTTGGACAGAAATAATCGTACCTGCCTTCTGCTATCAGCCAAATCGCGTGATGTGTGCCTATTGTAATCATGTGCAGTTTTTATACTGCAAATTTTAGGTTGCAGAATTTATAAACCATGACTTTTAAAATCATATTCAAGATGACACTGTCAATTCCACGGAAAATGGTTCACTTCGGTTATAGGTCTTGTTACACTTAGACGGCCAGTGATGTTAGCAGCTTTATTTCTGTGTCGTCCTGTGTTGTTCGGGGGGGGGGGGGGGGTGGGGGGGGGGGAGGTTATCTGAGGAGACTGTAGTATTACTGCTCCTTCATGTATGTCGTAAGTGGCAACTAGTATGATCAACGAGCAAACGATATACTATATAGTCACCTTTCGGTGCATCATTTATAACAAATGTCGAAGCAAGCAATCTTGACTAATCAACAGAAGAAAATCAATAAATTGACTATGCTATCTAGAATAAATATCACAAAAAATTTAGCATAAATGGGGATGAACTGAGTATTTCAATCATGAGGACAAATCTGGTATGTCCCATAATTGTTATTTTGTTGCTGCTATTCACATTTCCTTACATATTTTTTCTATATATATCCTCTCATTGTATTGTGTACATAATTGTTTTTTAATGGAGACTTCTCCGTCACACACTTTGTAAATCATGTTATTGATTTCACGTTGTTTCACTGTAAATTGAATCGTCTGGGCATTTCTTTGTTCTCACTAGTTCTTTAATCTCGTTCCATTTGTTAACATTGTACCGTTTCTATCCGACCTTCAGGCACGTTATTCACATTTGTTGTTGGCGTTTTTCTTGTGTGACTTGCGAATGCACGTGCATGGCACTTTATGTGTGCTTCGAATTTCGTCGATGTTTTCGCTACCCACTGTTATTATTTAAAATATATGCACTAAAAGTTGAAAATAAACTGTCCATAAATTTTATTGCATAGAATAAAAGTCGACAGCCTGTTATCAGTAATTCGACATATCTTTCACAATAATATAACATTGGTGAGTGATAAGAAGAAGTTACTGATTAATGATAACGGACCATCCACTTTTATTCTTCTTCTTCTTCGTTATCTTTCAGACGTCAGCGTGAATATGTTCACAGATCACCTTCAGACGTCAACGTGAATATGTTCACAGATCACCTTCAGACGTCAACGTGAATATGTTCACAGATCACCTTCAGACGTCAACGTGAATATGTTCACAGATCACCCTCAGACGTCAACGTGAATATGTTCACAGATCACCTTCAGACGTCAACGTGAATATGTTCACAGAAAACAGTGGTCAGATTGAAGCTGTTGGTATCTACATAGAGTTTTCCTAGGAATCGTACTGGTGATGGCCATATGCGCTTTCTCTGTTCCTCATATGTTGGGTACCTTTGAAGTAGATGTTCAGCAGTCACTTTATCGGTGCCACAGTTACATTTGTCAGAGCTCCTATCTTTAACTTGTTGAATAGATGGTATCCTAATCTGTTGTGACCTGTATGAAGTCTGAAGATTATCACTTGTTCACTTCTGCTGAGCTTGTAATATGCATCATCTTTTTTGTGGCCTTGAACTCTTGCTTGAGATAGGATCCACTGCATCACAACTATTTAGACTTGATGACTCGGTTTTAGTCAAGGCAACAGCATCTTTGGAAAATGTAATATCTATTTGTTTAGTGTATATGGTAACAACAACAAAAGTGTATCTATAAACGTTTTTTTTTTTTAACCTTCACTTATTTTATTAAGCCGTAGTTGTTTATTTTTCCAGAGTCTAGTGAAACTTATCTTTCAATAAAGTGCGTGCAGTTTTAAGGTTAATTACCTAAAGTAAAGCTCATAAGTAGTTTTCGGACCTAAATTAATATGTGGACATGCGCCCTAATATAACCGACTAAGTTGAACGGGACACGCCTCGACAAAACGAGGCAAAAAAATTTTTTTTTTTTGAATGAGAAAGTTGGTCGTTACTACAGGTGTTTTTTAAACAAAGGACACTTTAACAAGATCCCTTACGGATGCTATAGTTTGTTTTTTTAAACGCCTTGATTAAATCAGTATACCACAGTTCACTATCCGACACCCGCACTTCTCAATATACGAAACACAATATATGTTCCCAGTTCATTTTTTCCCTTACTTGAATTAAATTAGTTCAACCTTATATTACATTTTTTTCAAGTTAGTATGTCAAATCTGCTAGGTCAATGTCGGTCTAAATGGTACAGATTAAAATGGGCCACAAAAGAGAGCTGCACGCACAGTTTCAGCTCTCCACGATGAGTAGAACATCTAGATTGTGAGCGTCAAAGATTTGAAACGTGACAATAATATAAGCCTCATGCAAAGTTAAATAAAATTGTGTTTCTTTTTAAAGTCAAGGCGGTTACGCAAATACCATTAGTGTTTTCTGAAGAAAAAAAACGAGGACCATAACACCTTAACTACAGAGATAAGTAAATATGTGACAATTTTTATATAATGAACACAATAATACCAAGGGCATTTCTGAGGGACCTCTAGGTAAAAATATAAACGTTTCAGCCAGTAAGGCCTTCCTAAGGACAAAATAAACGTACTCTCACAAAAAACGACAAAAAGAAAAAAGAACTGGAGAAAGTAGATACATGTATGGCTTATACGGGATTCTGAAAATCGTTACCATTGAGGTATAAAAGTAGCAATGAGGTGAGGTAGAAAGGAAAAAGGCAGAAGTGAATAATAACATTAACAGAGATCAAGCTTAATAATCTTGTAGGATTTGGTGCTACCAAAAGGTTTTAATTATCAGAGGTGTAGCGTAAGGATTTTCTACCCTCACTTTATTCCTTATGATGGCGGATCTCAAACCAAGGGGGTTGTTCATATGAGGTGTCACACAATTTTTGCAATTTTCCCTCACATTTCGCCACAAAAATACTACCAAAAACTTCAATTCTGACATATGCTTAAGTTTCCAAAACTAATGTTAAACGTAAAAGCTAATCCATAAAAATGTAAGGGTTTAAAATCTGAAGTCGTTATCAATGAATTATTTCTCTTCCTTATCATTATCCCACGGAACAGTAAGATGCTCCTCCATTAAACGAACTAAAATCCATGTGCTTCCACCTTTTTTTAGCCTCCCTTTTATGGCGTAAAAGAAATGTAATGATTAATGACAACAAAATTTTAACTTTATTGTTAAAGCTGGCCTCAAGCTGGCAGAATGAATAAAACCAGAAGTGAATTTAGAAGTTGGAACGAACATGGAGTGGATTCAGTTCCCTGCACAGGTGGAAATATCAACAGGAAACTCACACTTGAGTGTCATGGCCCACGTGGGCCATTAACCTTTGGAGTGTACAGGAGATTGTGACATATTATGATAATAGCTTTCATATATCTATTTCATTATCTGCACTTTTCTTTTACCTAGCTTTCACCTACGCATGTTTTGTTAACACCAAACCCTCCTACACTCAGAGATCTGTCTCTTTTTCTAATTTAGCACGCATATTTTATTGCTGTTCGCTATTTCCTTTGATGAATGTTTACCAGCAGACCTATTAGCTAACGTTGAGCTGTAATAAAACGCCAGCGATTGAAAATCATTGTAATAGATCTGACAGCGATCAGGGGAAATAAATTTGAGTACTAGGAGCTGATAATTTGGAACCAAGGTGAGACAATTTCTATTACCTCCCTTGTAATCCGTTCGCTAGAAAGGTAAATAAACACGGAGAATCACCAGATCAAAGGACATTGCTCGCTAGAATGGCCCATACGAGCAGAGCCGTGTAAAATTTGCACTGATTAGCAAATTACGTTATGCCTGATCTAAGCGAGAGAGCGTGGGTTCTGGTTGTCGGTTCTAGCGCGAAAAATGGCTTTGATTAACGTATTCCCCAAGATTTAAACGTAGGTGTTAAAAGTAACTAGTACGAGCGATTTTCTGGAGATTTAATATATAAACCCCAGCATTTTAAACTCTATTATTCAGTACTCCTCAGATTTTAAAGACATCTAGCTTCGATTTCTAGAATCCCTTGTATTAGTGAAGTTTCTTAGTTTTTCGTTGAAGATAGTCTTAGAAGTTTGTGTGAAGGTAATTATATTCCTCTAAGATTTTGTACAGAGTGATTTACTAGATAGGTCCGTCATTTATATTTCTCCAGGTTTTACTGTGTTACATTGGCTAGCAGAATAAATAATAATTTCTAGCTAAACTATTCCAGCTATAAAATAAATTTAATTAATGGCTAGTAACCAGTCAGAGTATATTTTAACCAACTAGTATATGCACTGTTCATCATGAGTATTGACGAAATATGTATTTATTTCTAATTCATGATGATTGATTTTTTTAAATGACTAGAATTTAATCCACAGGAGTTTTAAACGATAAGACAAGCTCTAAGCTTGTAGGTTATGATTTACGTTAAATAACCGAAGTGGATAAATATATTATATTTTACGCGGGTAAAGGATAGGATTGAGAATACTATATTATGGTTAAGTATTTGTATTTTTCTCCTTTACACAGTATTGGGTCAAACCCTAAACCTTACCAGCGGCTTCCATATGAATCTGAGAATAACGGACTTAAGTCCAACAGTACAAGAGAACATTCTGATATAAATATCGGGTTTTCAAGGTGACTTGTCTGGCCTCGTGTTTTACATCCAGAAAGAGACAGAGTACCAACCCAAAGAATATTAAGAATAAATTGTAACTGGACGTATAGATACCCAGATTTCTTTTTCCCAATTTCATATACATTCAGCCTGTTGCGGCGACAGAATCAAACATTGACATTCCCTGAATAACAACCACTGTGTTGTGAAGAAGATTTATCCTGAACAGATTTATTTACTTGACACTCGATTTAACGATCGGATATTCCAATCTACTGTACACTGTGAACATTAGATCTCTTAAGTATTTTCCTACCCTGGACAAAAATTGAAGTGACATAATCAGCATCCTACTAATAGTAACGAATCAAGCGTTTCCCAACATTTGGATTAATTAGTCTTGGAGAAACTGGGGCTTGTTTCGCCAAAAAAAACAACCTTGGATTTGCTGTGTGTACCTTAACGATTGTTCCAGATGTTGTGAAAGCACCTATTAGGTAAGAGTAACTGGATGTGATCACAGGTTTGTCAGAGCGAGAGAAAGCAGGGATGAATAATTCTTTTATTGTATAATCCATGTACTCACTTTGTATTTTTTAATGCAAGTTATTGCTAATGCTGTCCTTTTCAGAATAGATTAACGTATAAACTCTGTTCTTTACCGTAGAGGGAAATTTTAGACCATAGCGTATAAACCTTTGACTCTTTGGGGGTTAATAACTTTCTTCTAACGGGATCTTGTCTCAACAGATGGAGGGAGGATTACACCTATGAGTCTAACTCTTTAATTAGTTCATTAACTTATGTTTATTTGTATTTGATTGATATTCAAAAATATTGTTGTTGTGAAGTTTCTTTTTATTATGGTAAATAAAATTTACATAAACTTTATTTACGTATGTTGGTCAGCTCGTCCCAAAAGATCCCTATTCCATTGATATAGTTTTCACGTCTGTGCGTCTAATTGTCGTCACTTATCTGTGTGTGTGTAGATGTGAGTGGTTGAATATATATATATATATATATATATATATATATATATATATATATATATATATTTATATTTATATATTTATATATTTATATATATAGGAAAACTGTCTGATCTAAGAATCTCAGTCGTAACCGATAGGCTGGATTAGATTATCTCTAATAGATTATCTCTAAAATCCAGGGACAGACTTTACCTTTCACCATTTCACCAGTGAAAATCTATTTCTTTACCTTATCTCCCACTGAGCTATCACCGGTTCTAGTTCTATTCAGACCGGACCATAATTGATCTTAAACACCTATCAAAAAATCTACGACAGAGCTGAATGTCTGAAATACTTGTCTGACGGGGGAATTCTCCGATGATCAGATTGACTTTTATTGTAACGCTCCGTATATAGCTTCCAATTACGTAAACTTTTTAAAAATCATTCGGATTCAACACTCGTGTTATTTAAAAAAAAAAAAACCGTCAGATATTTACTACAGCGTTCCGTCACAGCCCAATTGTTCTGACATGTTAATCAAATCTTTAAATATATTCCGATATCCCAGGTAGGTACAAGTTAAACTGGAAACAGAATCATATCTAGACATGACATCTACAAAGATTTATTTCCGTTAAGAAATGCAAGCTGTTGTTAAAAATGTGGAACGTCATTATGGCGCATGCCTGCACACAGCCATATATTTTCTTCGACACAGCATAAAGCAGTTTTATAATCAACTTTCAAGTCAATCCCTGCGGCTCGTGGAAGAATCGATAATGAAGAAGATATAGAAAAATTATAGGGGAGAGATAAAAAATAAACATAAATTCCTCCGTCTGTTTAAGTAGTTCAAGTGTACCTTACCGAGCAAAATTTAGAAAACAATACGCAGTATTTCCGAAAAGACTTTTGGCAGAAGGAATAATCGACGTAAGAATGGCTGATATAGAGCACATGGAACCTCACAAGGGAACGATTATTTAAAAAAAACAGTTAACGGTTGTGGAAGATATAGAAACAAATAGCATAACTTCTCACATTACTGTAGAAAATCAAGAGAGTGAAAAAGAGCACTAGATAGAATAAAACCAAATGAAACTGAAAAAAATTCCGACAGAAAATGCTGCAGCAATGGAAATTTGAAGACAGTTGACAATCTCTCTAGAACCTCATGGGACACACAGTAACACCACAGCACACCAGAGTAAATGGACAACGCATCATCATTGAAGAGAAGAAAAAAAAATGAACCACGTGGGTGGAATATTTTAAAGACATTCTAAATAGGTGCCAACCGATGCAGTAGACCATGACATAACTAGCGAATGCATTATTTCCGTGGTGTGAGTATAACATCACTAGAGTGAAATATGGTAACATCAAATTTCACTGTAAGTAAGAACTAGCATAGCACCCAGGTTTTTGCCCTAGGGTAGGCAATTTAACACTCAAAGTGTGGACAATGGTTTTTCGGACCATTGCCAATGTCTACTCACGGATAAATTCCTTTTAACAGCACTGTGAGGTCGCCATAACTAAGAGTTCCCAACACATTAAAAAATGATGGTAGCAATACATGCACTCACATACCTCACACCGTCCAATAACACCTATCCGTCAAGTAGAGTATCAGTTGTCAAATAGTTAACTTATTGATCAAAAGCAATAATGCAAAGTATTATAGAACATACAAATTTTTAACAGCGTAAATAGATGAAATTAGGCAGACAATCATATTAGTAATGTGAATGAATGCATCATCATACGCGAAAAGATTAAAGTCATGTGTACATCTTGAGTACTTGTAATAAAAAGTATACTGTGGTGTGAATTTTTTTAAAAATTAATTCTTTTCATGTCGAAGTTGTGTGTCCAATCAGGTAAGAATACGCTGATGTATGGTATAGATTGCGAAATTGTTATGAGAACAATTAAAATGTTCCATTATATAATTAGTGTGAGTGAAGCAATTACTTATGTCAAAGACAGAATCTCATCAAGCTAATTAAAACTAATCAACAGCTAATTAAAGCACCGTATTTAAAGCAACAATGTTCTACTGTCATCCGTACTAGTGGAATAATAACCAACTAAAGTCCAGCAAAAATATATATAATCGCGCACAAAGTCCATGTCCATGATTATCCTCCATGTTATCATGTGGGTTCCTTTATGAATTCAAGTTAATCACCACTGTTCAATGTCCACCCTGATACAGATAAATTATCGCACGTTACGATTTATTAAGTTATGTCCCTTTGTCCATGAGAGCATTCATGAGTTAAGTCCCTTAACTTTCGTATAATGTTCAGAAACTGGAATAAATCAACATTCGCATTCAAACGACTCCAAATCTGGCTTCGCATTCAAATGGACGACGTTGTGTCAAATGTAAGCTGTGATTCTGCATTTCGTAGTCCACTTCTGCATTAACCGAGTTTGTTTTTTCGATCCGCACTCGCTCACCATACTGCACTGCAGCGACTGTGTATGGATGTGGAACCAGCTCACGCAGGCAGTCAAGCTATGAGTCGCTGACTGCATTCACTATTGCTGCATCTTTGGTTCAAGACATCCATGTGATGAGCTGAGTAAAAAGAGGTATATTATGTAATTGACGATCTGAGAATTCATCATCATCATGTGCTGAGTAATCATGGTCAATACATGTAAGCACTGTCAAGAGAGTTACTGAGCGATTTCTTTCATTTGTTGATGAAACAATATGATAGATTTCAGTTTTGGTGTTCATCACAGGGTATGTTCATATATCCTCTTTTAGTAGCAGTAATATGTCATTAGATTCACACCAGAATAAGCATCGTCAGCAAAATATGTGCATATATGGTACACTGTCTATTGGTCAACTTGCGGAGAAGTAAGTTGATAGGTTTGCTGTAACTTCACATCAGACTTGCATTTGCAGTGTTGATAGCTGACAGTGGGTCTTGCACACACCGTGATAACACATCCGCCACCACGTTCTGACTGCCTTTGATGGCACGAATTTCATATTCATAGGGCTGGAGAGCGAGTGCTGCTCTGGCTGCTTTCTCATTACGAAATTTTGCAGATTTAAGATACGATAACGCCCGTTGGTCTGTCTCCAAGACGAATTTCGTGCCAATAGGAAAGCGTTGCAATTTTGCAAAACAGTACACCACCGCGAGTAATTCCCGCTCGACGATGGGATATTTTTTTTCTGTTGGTGTCAATTTATGACTGACATACAGAATTGGATGAAGACAATCATCGAATTCCTGCAAAAAAGTACCGCCGATCCCCAAACCAGAGGCGTCGACCCTAAGGATAAAAGGAAGTCTAGTATCAGGCAATCTTAAAATTGGTGATATAGAAAATTGCGGTTTTAATAAATTTAATGACTCATTGCACGAATGAAACAATCTTATTTGGAGAGTTCTTCCTTAATAACGAAGACAGAACTAAAGTAATTTCTGAAACATTAGGTAAGAACTTTCTGTAGAATCCGACAAAACCTAAAAGACTGCGAACCTGTTTTTTTTGTCTTAAGAATTTCTAGACCTGAGATCCTAGAAATAGTAGAATCCTCAGGCTTAAGAAAGCCGCCTCCCACTTTGTGACAAAGAAAAGAAATTTCAGTGAATCCTATTTGAGTTTTAGAAGGTCTCGCAGTAAGATGATGGAGACGAAGAGTAATCAATAAAGACTGAATTCCAAGAACATGCTCTTCCCAAGATTCATGGAAAAGGCAAATATCATCAATGTAGGTGATGATGTCATCACGACTAGAGAAAATGTTTCTCGTCATACGAACAAAAGTCGCAGGAGCGTTGACGACACTAAAAGACATAAAATCAAATTGGAACAATCCCAACGGTGTTGCGAAAGCTGTACAAGGTTTGGCTCTATTCGACAGAGGTACTTGCCAATAACGTTTTGATAAATCACATTTACTGAAAAAGGTTGCTGTAGATAGTCTATCCAACCAAGAATCTAACAAAGGTAGAGGCTCAGCATAGAAAATAGTGTTTAAGTTTGCGACAGTCAAATCATAGTCCCATTCTGTTAGCATTCTTCATAACAATGACCATTAAAATGAACAACATTATTAGCCTCATCATAAGTACAGATGGGAAACAAGACCTCCTGAACATGATTAGTGTGAAGAATACATTCACGTCCCTGTATATGAACAAGTATGAAGTTATTATGTTCTGCAAATCGTGTAACACGACTCGTAGCACCTGAAGAAAGAAACAATATTGTTAATGCCGCCACACTAACCAATGAAGTGGCCAATACATACCACATGAAATCATGGTATGTCAGCATCTGAAAGAAAACATCGAAAGGAATATTAATATCCTTGAAGTTCCTAAATGAAAAGGAAGAACCATATAGTGAAAAGACAATGGAAAGAAGGAAAATAAGCAGCCAAATATACAAATTTGACTGCAGATTATATGACCAAAGTGAACTTGACACCTGATTAACATCGTAATCATCAATGCTAGGTATCACATCATCACTGATGGATGTGGTTGGTCCCACATCAGCAACATCCAGTGATTCACTCGAGTCAAAATAGTCATCAGATGATTCCTCATTAGTTTGGAGATCATCGATTTTGTATTATCAACATCACCAACCCTCAAAACTGTATTACTCTGAGTCCGATCATGTGACCGTGCATGCATCTGCTTAAGAGCATGTGCTCTGGTAGTATCAACCCTGTAAGTATATACATGTTGTTGTTCCCATTTTAAAATATCACCATTAGTGCACTCATGAAGTCCAGGGATATTCCCCAAAATTATCCCAGCAACTGGTTTTGCCAACAGGCAATACTAGAGTCCTTCCTGTAAAATAAGGGGTATCTAAAAATACTTCTGCAGTTGGATAAAATTCAACTGTGTCCCCGAATGTGATGCACTTGACTTCTTTGCCTGTGTAATCAGATTGGATCACTAATGATCTTCGTACCCCTAAAGTAGTGCACCAGTGTCCCGAAGCACTGAAAAAAGTTGGCTGTTTACAAAACCCCTATTAAATACTAGTGAACCTGTCCCATCATAAGAGGACATGACTGGCAAAGGGTGTCCACACAGGAGCCTAGGAACTCCCTCTAGCTGAAACAAAGAATTACATTCAGAACAATTAGTACTATTTGACAAGTCCACACTACATGCATTTGCATGAGAAGCAACATTGTTATTTTGGTCACTGTGAACTGCATTATTTTCACTTTGAAGCGCAACTAAATTGGAACGTTCAGAATTTCTAGAACGTCGAAAGTTATTGTTCTGTTGAAAACTCCTGTTGTTGGAATTATTTCCATTGTTTCCATAGAATGACCCGTGTCCTCTGTTTGATTGGGAATTGTATCCACCTCTGTTCCAATCCCTGGTAGGTCTGGAGAAGGATTGTTGAGGTATATATCCATCATCATATGGTTGGAAATTCCTTTGAGATTGCTGTGACCTATGTTAAAATTATACCTCCCTCTGAATGATCCAGTATTATTATCTGGATTCAATCGAAAATTTCTATCCAAACTATTTGATCTTTGTCTGGGTGGATTGTACAGCATTGTTCTAGCTGATGCCACTGGCAATGGATCCTTTATATTAGTCCTGCTAAGATTTCTCCCAGGATGTGCAATTTGGTACTGTCGTCCAAGATTTTCCAAAGGAGACAATGATTCAGGCTTTCTCTCCTGCAAAAATGACAAACAGTCACCACTGACTGAAAACAGCACTTTGTTTCTTAAATCAGCCAGCCCATCAAAAGTTTTATCAATCTTTGATAAATCAACCCATCTAGAAAAGCAAAGCTTAAAGGATGAAATAAATTCAGCCAAATCTTTGGCTGAATCAGGCAACAATGATTTCAGTTTCAATCTGTATCCATTTTCCCCCAGTTGATATTTTTTTAGCAATTAAAGCCTTCAGAGCATGATAATCATTTCTAGTATGATCATCCATGGTGCAGACTGCAGTAAGAGCCTCACCAACTAATAAACTCATTAATCTGCTGGGCCATGTATCTCTATCAATCGTGAACTCCTGGGAACAAGTTTCATATTTATTTAAAAAGCATGAAATATCGTCTATATTGGGATTAAATTTGGGCAAATTTAATTTAAAAGTAGAAGCATGGTCTTTCTTTCCAGCCTCTTCACATGCTGTATTAACCTGTTTATCTTCAAATTTTAATTTTTCCAACTCAATTTCGGCCATCCTCTGAGCATAGGCCAATTTTTTCTCCTCAAGTTCTTGTTGTGCCTCTATTTCTACTTGAGCTTGAGCATAGGCCACTTTTTTTCCTCAAGTTCCAGCCTTTTATTCTCCTGAGCTAATTCTTCCTGTCTTCTCTTCTCAGCTAATTTATCCTCTCTCTTCTTATCCTCTGTAGCCAAGAGTCTTTCATCCCTTGCTATGTCCTCTAACCTCTTTATTTCCTTTGCATGCTCAGTGACAGCAAAGGTTCTTAAGGCTTCTCCCTCCAGACCATAGTCCTTACCAAGCTTATTAAAATATTCCAGGGTAGCCATAACTCACTATTATTGTGACCTCAAATTGTCCAATAATAATTTAATTAATGTATTTTTTCAATATGTGATCAATATCACCAACCAATATTTCACCAATCAGTATCAATCAACTGCATTGAACTATAGATGGTACATTAGGAGCAAAAAAAAGCAATATAAACAAGTTTACAGGAGAACAGTAGAAAGAGCCAACACAAGAAAATACTAATGAATAAACCAAGGCAGAAATTTATGAACTGTAGAAAAATGAAAACAAATTTGGCTCTACCACACTTATGACACTACAAGCACAATTTCACAACATATAATACATCTAATAAATGAAGGAAAGCAAGATGAGATGCATGTCGTAGATTTCCGATAGGAGAATTAAGACTAGGTTTGGTCCCTTCTGAATAGGTTTGAATAGGTGATAGACTCAGTGAGAGTTAGTGAAAGGTAATAGAATTTCCACCCACGTGAGATGATAGGTTTTGATATAGTGGCTGTCTCTGAAAGCGAAAAGAATTCTTCTCTCTCTCACCTATCTTCTACAACAGTTGTTACAGCGTCAGACAGACTACACCAATATACATATTACGTATATTTCTATCACTCACAGGCACGCACATACACGTGACGACAGGTAAACACACAGACGTGGGAAAACTCATCATCTCATCTCAACCCATAACCCGTCATGGGTCGTAGGGGTGCCATGGTGGAAGCATCAACAGACAGGGTCCTCCACTGCTCTCTATTCTCAGCAATGCGTACAAGTGTGGAGAAACCGTGTCCTGCCCATTCTTTGATGTTATCAGCCCAGGATTTTCTTTGCCTTCCTCTTCTCCGTTTACCTTCGACTGTTCCCTGGAGGATCGTTTTCGAAAGGGAGTCATGAGGGAAAACTATAACAATGATATATATATTATCTAGAACGAGCTGACCAAACACGATTATTTAGTTCAAGAGCGATTTTAATATCAGGAAAAATCGGCTCACAACATCAAAGAAAGTACATCAAGGAAAATACATATACACATAGTCATAAAAAATCAAGGAAATGTTGCAAGGATGATAGCCCCGTTATAGTGTTAACTCTAGGTTTAGCCCGGCCCCGTTAAGAGAACAGATGATGGCGCCCGAGTCACAGATACATAGGGTTTGAGTCTAAGAGTTTTTCTTTGTTTTATCTCGTAATTATATGCACAGAGTTTGAAAAACATCTGATTTAACCTAAGACAAAAACACAAGAACTCTAGCCTTAGCAACAAATTATGCAGATTGAAAAAACAAAATTAGGACAGCAACAGGGTGTCAAAGATAAAATAGTGAAAAATATCACTCAAACCAGCGTACACTCATTCATTCCGCCATGGCTTCTCATACTTGTACTCACGACTTTGCTTGCTGCCTCTTGGAACACATTGATTTTAGATTTTTCACACAGACTCAAAAAAAATGCAGTCTTCTGCCAAGAAGTCCCCAGTTCCAAAAGACGTATTTAACTTGGAGTCTCCGGGAACGACTACTTGGGTATGCAAATTTGTTCAAATGTCTGATTAAGTCACCTAACAATTATTCCAGGCGCGGGAGTTAGCAGAGCACAGTGTCAATAGCGTAGGTTTCTAAAAAATGATGAATGTCAGGTCGGTGCCTTCCCTCAGTATAGGATTCACTTTAGTCACACCACAGATTTGTCCACAAGATATAATCTAGTCGGGAAATGATTGTTAATATTCACGCCACCAGGCAGCAAATTATATAGAGTTTCTAGAAGAAATTAAGTGCTGGCTCCAAGGTCCAGTATTTATCATTACAGTCTTTGAAAACCCGTTATAGGGATATTAGTATTTCTGTCTAACTTGCACCGTCAGATCAGTGTTACTTGAGAAAACCCACGTGGTTCAAAATAAGGACTGTCTATTTCTTCACAAGTATGGAAACTACTACTAGGTGCTGGTAAAGTTAGGGTCACCCCAAAACTTTCACTGTGTGGAGGAAAAATAACACATATAATATAATAAACAGAATCTGTACTGGTTAAAACTTACATTTAAACTTGCAAGCAGAGAGCTTTGCTTATCATTTAAACTTCCCGTGACGTAAGTTATATTTAAAAATCAGCAATCCTCATAAATTAAGAACACGTGCGTATTCCGTCACCATTCATGAGGCTGGATTCTAGAGTTTATACGTTAGTTTAGAAAAATACACTCGACTGAGTATTAGCAGTTAAATTAAATTTATAAATAGCTACAATTGCCGTTATAAGCTAGAAATTTTAATTTTATTCTGCTTTCCACTGAATGCTTCCCTAGAAAATATAATAGCCTACCACTTTATTTCTCTTCTGCGCTAAAGAAATAGATTAAAATGAATTAAGCGATTTAACACTTTAACACTCACAAAATCTATATATCTATCATATTAATTACCTCAACCACAGAATTACAGGTAGTCGCACAACTTAAGAATAAAAATGCTGAAAATATTTCTGGAAGTCTAGAAGTTCGACAAATTGCCGAAACAAACTGAGATCTTCGCTAACAGCTATTCTGTTTTCGAGCGACCTATCTACTGTGGAGTCTATGAGCGAGAATGAAATTAAAGTTTCAAACTTGGCCAATATCTTAAAATCAGACAAAGGGCCCAAACTTACTTCGCCAAGCGAAATTATCTCCCCTACTCCCAACATTTACGTCCGCTTAACGCGTGTCGTAACTGTCACCTACTGACCACGATGTACGCGTGTCAGTTTCAAATCCCAGACAGCCTGACTCCATTTCAGGGCAGTTTTCACACTACAGCTGACCATGGCCCAAGTGAGCGCCGTGTCAGTTTGGGATTTTCCAGACAAATGTCTGGATACTGACCGGTGCAGATGTAAAGTATCACACCTCACCGGGACTTATGCCGAGAAGAAGCTCGCGCGCTCGGTGAGAATGTAGACGATTTGCTACGTCCTGTGTTCAGCGAACCGACTTATCACGCCTTCTGACGCCCTGCAGCCCTGACATCTACGTAATATCGTCCTAGCGCGATTCTCAGTTTAAGAGAAAGAAACAGGTAAAGGTTGCGAATTATATGAAAATAATATTCGCAAAACGAATGGATGGATGAAAAAATATACAGGAAAAAAAAAGGAAATACAGAGATAATAAAAGAGAGAATTCGGGTGAAAGAATAGGAAGAAGATGTAGGAAATTAAATGAATATAAACCCTACGTGACAGAGCCTCCCCCCTTTAAGATATGGAAGCACTCCATGTCTACGTTATGGAGTTTAATTTCCTATAACCGTAGCTTCGGGGTGTCTGTCTTCTTCCCTCTCCTCTTCCCCCTCCATCTCTGTCCAATTCCTACTCAAGTCCACTCCTCAAAGTTTCCTTCCCCCGGAATGTCTCATATGCGCGCTTGAAAGAGCGTCGCCGCTTCTGACATTTTTGAAAGATTTCCTGTGATAGCGGTGGAATATCCCTGCCACTATCATCATCTTCGTCAGTTTTGGCGATCGTCAGGAGATGGTCGGAGGTTGGCACTGGTTTTTCCAAGTATCTCTTTAAGAGATTTAAATGGAAAACCTTCTCCTTTCCTTCAATAGAGATCTGGTAGTTAGCCTTAGAAATCTTTTTCAGGACGGTAAACGGCCCTTGCCATCCGATCTTCAGTTGGTTGTTCTCAGTAGGGAGTAACACCAAAACTTTCTCTCCTGCTTCCAGTTCTCTCTCTTCCGCGACTTTCCTGTATCGGTTAGCGTGCTTTGTGCGAGCTCGCTTAAAGTTAGTCGTTGCTAGGTCCCACCCTAGTTTCAACCTTTCCTTTAAAACCGACACATATTTACTTGCTGAGACGACTGTCTCATCCGCCTTCTCGTCTGTCAGAGACTGAAGTAAGGCTTCAAGCGGGCCCTTAATGGGTCTGCCAAATAAGAGTGTAGCTGGCGGAAATCCTGTGGAAGTATGAGGAGATTCTCTGTAGCCAAATAATGCTGCAGGAATACAGAGATCCCAATCTTCAGGTTTCACTTGTGCCAGCTTACTTAGCATCATGGTGAGGTTTCCATTAGCACGTTCCACGAGCCCATTTCCCGCCGGAGTATATGGCTTAGTGTGGATGTGTTGGGTCCTCAAGATCTTAACGATCTCATCCATCAACAGGTTTCGGTATGGAGATCCATTATCCGTCAACACTTGCTGAGGGAATCCCAACCGAGTGAAAATCTGCACGAGGGCTTCTGCGACATGCTTGGCATCTGCGCATGTTAGCGGGATAGCTTCTGCCCATAAAGTGCATGTATCGACTAAGGTCAGGATGAACCTGTTCCTTCTTTTAGTCCTTTCGAAAGGCCCTAAAATGTCGATCACAACCCGTTCGAATGGTGTACCCACTATTGGCATTTCACCCAAAGAAACTGGGGGTGCCCGTTGCTTGGGTGGCACACGTTGGCACTGGGCACAGGATTTGACATATCTGATAATATCAGTATTTACTCCTGGCCACCAATAATGAGTGGTTATACGTTGGTTTGTGGCGTTCTGTCCCATATGTCCGCTAAAGGGAAGAGAGTGCCCCATTTCTAGGATTTGGCTTCTGTACTGTTTCGGTACTAGGAGCTGGTTGTAACCTTGGTCAGGCTTGCCCGTTCTCCGATAAAGTACGCCATCCTCAGAAAAAATGTCCCCGTGCTGTTTGGGTTCCTTCGCCATGGGCAGTTTCCTAAAGCAGGGTGCCAAAGTAGGATCCTTTTGTTGCGCTTCTTTAAGTTCCATAGGTAACAAATTAGGCGCAGGCTCCCGTTCCTTCTTGGTTTGCCCTCTTGTAGTTACTGCTGCCACAATCGGCTCTTCCGGTTTCCCAATACACACGTATCTCCCGCCAAGTATGACTGGGTAGATGGGATCATCCATAACAGCCGCTTTGATCACACCTCTGACAAAGTCAGAGTGTATCTCCACCAATGCGATGGGAAGCGCTGTAGGTGCATCACTCTTACGAACTCCACAAAGTTTGACGGTCTCTCCTGTCTCTTGACCGGGTTTAACCAGGTTTCTGGCAACAATGCAATCGTAAGAAAGCCCCGTGTCAAATAAGCAAGAAGTTTGAGAACCGTTCAAAGTAACAGTACCTCGCGTTGAGGGTCTATCCCCAACAGGTTGGGAATCACTGTCAATAATTCCGCCTTGCGAGACTGTCAATAAGCATCCGATGCGTTTCGGCTCGGTGTGCTCGGTCTGATCATATGTCCCGTGCTCAGGGGTTCTCCCTTTGCCACCTTGTCCTTTCTGGCTACGCTGCCATGTAGGGCGGTCGGGTTGATCAGACTGTTTGGGGTGGTTGGGGTACTTGTTCTTGTAGAACTTGGATTTTTCAGGAGGGGGGTTTTGAGGTCCAGTTTCTCTGTGGTTGTTTTGGTTAGAAGCCTGAGAAGATTGCTCTAGGTTATGTTTTCGAAAATGCTCCTCTGTCGGTTTCCGCTTTGTGGCCGGTAGTTCAGCCAGCGCATTGTGATAACGCTCAGACTTTTCCAAAATGTCTTCAAGTTTTTCTGCCCCCTGCTCAGCGAGAAATCTCCGGGTATCAGCAGACAAAGTGTTCTTTATTTGTTCAGTTAGAACAAGTTCCTCAAGACCTTCATAGGTAGAGGGGAGCTGCGAAAGCTCAAGGCACTTTGTTAGATATCCCTTAAGACGAGATGAGAACTGGTGAAAAGTTTCAGAATTCTCTTTCCGGCTGTTGCGAAACAGTTGCAAAAACTTGCGAGCGTTCATTTCAAAGCGCTCCAGTAACGCTTTCTTCAACACATCGTAGTCGTCTTGTTGGCTACTTTCCAGCTTAGAATAAACATCATAAGCAGAACCTTTTAGGGCCTGGGAAAGTTTCATATTCCAACGCGACCTCTCTAACCCGTACAGAGTTGCAATTTTCTCAAATTTTTCTAACCATGTGTCAATCTTCTCATTTGGACAAGGAAAAGATTCAAGAGTGAAAGACATAGCATTTAGTTGAAGAGATTGAGTGTTAGCAGGGTCAGTTAAGGAAGAATGAGGAGAAGACTCTCCATTGCTGGAGGTAGAGGCAGCACCACGACTTTGAAGTTCTAGAGCTTTAAGAGCCAACTCATGTTGTCTCTCCTTCTCTTTCTCCTCACGCTGTCTTTCCTTCTCTCTTTCCTCATGCTGTCTCTCCTTCTCTCGTTCGTTCGCCCTGCGAATTTCCATTTCCTCGTCCATCTTCTTCTGCTGCAAAGCTTCGGCTGCTTCTTCTTTCCTCCTTAGTTCTTCTTTTTCCTCTTTAGCTTCAGCTGCTTTTCTCTCCGCGTCATATCTCTCAAGTTCGTCCCTGACAAAAGCTTTCGCTTCCTCTCCTTCCAGTCCCTCCTCTCTCGCTTCGTCCCTGAGGAGTTGTCTAAGCTTTGCCCTCTCGGCCATATTATGTCAGTGACTGAGACACGTGGAGATAGAAAATAGGAAAAAGAATAACCTGGTTCCTACCACTTACGAGAAAAAAAAAAAAAAATTCAAAAGATGATATCCTTAACCCTGGGATACCTCCTCCGAAATAAAATCTAACTATCGCTGCTATTATCGGCAATAAAGCACTTAATGCAAAACACGACTACGCCAACTAAATGGTAGTTAAGATAACTTCTGAAAAATAAGTTGCTACAGTGGAAAAGCAAAAGAATATTGCAAAAATTAAAGAGAAAAATAATCCCTTAATTTTTAAAAATCCACTATAAGTTCGCCCCTGAAGTCAGATCGGGTAAGGGAGGGAATTAATCTGGACAAAAAGTCCGAAACACACTCCTTAACTTAGTTCAAACGCCGTTCTGCCTCAGTACCCAGTGAATGTTATACACTCACCACTTTACCAGCATTTAGTATTACAATCAGCAGTTAACATATATCCCGACAAAATCAACCTGTAACCAAAATGTATATTATTCAAAGATGCTGTGGAAAAAAAAAAAACTTATTAGTTTGTGTGGTCAGCACGCCCGTAAACAGATCGCTAGTCTAGGGGGTAATTTTTTTTAAAAAGATACACAACTCACAAGACATCACACTCTTACTCTATTACAGAATAAGAATCTAAAGTTCAAAATCCAGATAGACGAGTCCACGTTTGTCGTACTCGTCTTCCTATTCTAAGTTCAAAGACCGGAAACGAGTCCCCATTTGTCGTACTCGTCTTCCTATTCTAAGTTCAAAGACCGGAAACGAGCCCTCATTTGTCGTAGATTTCCGATAGGAGAATTAAGACTAGGTTTGGTCCCTTCTGAATAGGTTTGAATAGGTGATAGACTCAGTGAGAGTTAGTGAAAGGTAATAGAATTTCCACACACGTGAGATGATAGATTTTGATATAGTGGCTGTCTCTGAAAGCGAAAAGAATTCTTCTCTCTCTCACCTATCTTCTACAACAGTTGTTACAGCGTCAGACAGACTACACCAATATACATATTACGTATATTTCTATCACTCACAGGCACGCACATACACGTGACGACAGGTAAACACACAGACGTGGGAAAACTATAACAATGATATATATATTATCTAGAACGAGCTGACCAAACACGATTATTTAGTTCAAGAGCGATTTTATTATCAGGAAAAATCGGCTCACAACATCAAAGAAAGTACATCAAGGAAAATACATATACACATAGTCATAAAAAATCAAGGAAATGTTGCAAGGATGATAGCCCCGTTATAGTGTTAACTCTAGGTTTAGCCCGGCCCCGTTAAGAGAACAGATGATGGCGCCCGAGTCACAGATACATAGGGTTTGAGTCTAAGAGTTTTTCTTTGTTTTATCTCGTAATTATATGCACAGAGTTTGAAAAAAATCTGATTTAACCTAAGACAAAAACACAAGAACTCTAGCCTTAGCAACAAATTATGCAGATTGAAAAAAAAAAAATAGGACAGCAACAGGGTGTCAAAGATAAAATAGTGAAAAATATCACTCAAACCAGCGTACACTCATTCATTCCGCCATGGCTTCTCATACTTGTACTCACGACTTTGCTTGCTGCCTCTTGGAACACATTGATTTTAGATTTTCACACAGACTCAAAAAATGCAGTCTTCTGCCAAGAAGTCCCCAGTTCCAAAAGACGTATTTAACTTGGAGTCTCCGGGAACGACTACTTGGGTATGCAAATTTGTTCAAATGTCTGATTAAGTCACCTAACAATTATTCCAGGCGCGGGAGTTAGCAGAGCACAGTGTCAATAGCGTAGGTTTCTAAAAAATGATGAATGTCAGGTCGGTGCCTTCCCTCAGTATAGGATTCACTTTAGTCACACCACAGATTTGTCCACAAGATATAATCTAGTCGGGAAATGATTGTTAATATTCACGCCACCAGGCAGCAAATTATATAGAGTTTCTAGAAGAAATTAAGTGCTGGCTCCAAGGTCCAGTATTTATCATTACAGTCTTTGAAAACCCGTTATAGGGATATTAGTATTTCTGTCTAACTTGCACCGTCAGATCAGTGTTACTTGAGAAAACCCACGTGGTTCAAAATAAGGACTGTCTATTTCTTCACAAGTATGGAAACTACTACTAGGTGCTGGTAAAGTTAGGGTCACCCCAAAACTTTCACTGTGTGGAGGAAAAATAACACATATAATATAATAAACAGAATCTGTACTGGTTAAAACTTACATTTAAACTTGCAAGCAGAGAGCTTTGCTTATCATTTAAACTTCCCGTGACGTAAGTTATATTTAAAAATCAGCAATCCTCATAAATTAAGAACACGTGCGTATTCCGTCACCATTCATGAGGCTGGATTCTAGAGTTTATACGTTAGTTTAGAAAAATACACTCGACTGAGTATTAGCAGTTAAATTAAATTTATAAATAGCTACAATTGCCGTTATAAGCTAGAAATTTTAATTTTATTCTGCTTTCCACTGAATGCTTCCCTAGAAAATATAATAGCCTACCACTTTATTTCTCTTCTGCGCTAAAGAAATAGATTAAAATGAATTAAGCGATTTAACACTTTAACACTCACAAAATCTATATATCTATCATATTAATTACCTCAACCACAGAATTACAGGTAGTCGCACAACTTAAGAATAAAAATGCTGAAAATATTTCTGGAAGTCTAGAAGTTCGACAAATTGCCGAAACAAACTGAGATCTTCGCTAACAGCTATTCTGTTTTCGAGCGACCTATCTACTGTGGAGTCTATGAGCGAGAATGAAATTAAAGTTTCAAACTTGGCCAATATCTTAAAATCAGACAAAGGGCCCAAACTTACTTCGCCAAGCGAAATTATCTCCCCTACTCCCAACATTTACGTCCGCTTAACGCGTGTCGTAACTGTCACCTACTGACCACGATGTACGCGTGTCAGTTTCAAATCCCAGACAGCCTGACTCCATTTCAGGGCAGTTTTCACACTACAGCTGACCATGGCCCAAGTGAGCGCCGTGTCAGTTTGGGATTTTCCAGACAAATGTCTGGATACTGACCGGTGCAGATGTAAAGTATCACACCTCACCGGGACTTATGCCGAGAAGAAGCTCGCGCGCTCGGTGAGAATGTAGACGATTTGCTACGTCCTGTGTTCAGCGAACCGACTTATCACGCCTTCTGACGCCCTGCAGCCCTGACATCTACGTAATATCGTCCTAGCGCGATTCTCAGTTTATGAGAAGGGAAAACAGGTAAAGTTTTCGAATTATATGAAAATAATATTCGCAAAACGAATGGATGAAAAATATACAGGAAAAATGAAATACAGAGATAATAAAAGAGAGAATTTGGGTGAACGAATAGGAAAAAGATGTAGGAAATTAAATGAATATAAACCCTACGTGACAATGCACAAATTTCACAAACAATAATGAAGAATAAACCAAATAAAATACAATGAACTTGACAACAAATACAAATTTACAAATAAACAGGGCAAAACAGCTAATGGAAATGGTTATAGTGAACTCAGTTGTAGCAGTGAAACACGTAGCTTTGGAATGCCGGCCCCACTATCTGAGAAGACCATACACCAACCCTATAGAACAACCAAGAATTCACGACCATAGGATTGGTATTGTGAATTCATGGTTCCCTCACCAACCAACCCGCCTAATATACAAACATGTAATTACATAAATACATGAAACGTATAATAACAAGAACCCTGTCAAATAGATTTTTTTGAAACTCAAGCTGCGTGAATCAATAAATTTACTTATCTGTTTTTTGAAAAAAACTTCCTCCTAGGTCCAACGTCTGAGCGTCAGGGAAAAACGATTCAATTTCAATAATGCAGGAACCAGGGTTAGATTTAGAAATCAAACATGTTTGCAGCCGACCAGAACCGCCATATTTAAATACATTCTCTTGAAAAATTTCCTCCTCTTGATATATTAGTCCTCAGACTTGAAAATACTTGGCCTACTTGAAACAGTTCAAAATGATACGTTCAGATCCCGGCTTGAGGCCACCAAACACTGATGCGTGCCGTAATTTATAAAAGTTCGGAGAAGGTCTCCGTGGCCAAAGCACACTAGGGGTAGTCAAACAACACGTATCAGCAAAACTTCAGTGAGCTGACAACACCTCCTTCACAATATACGATACACAGTTTATTTTAATTGAGACATAGCTCCATGACATAGAATATACGCCCAATGGCAAATGAAGAAATAGGCAGTCTTCCAGTCCGTTCACTATCAAACGCTGTCATGGCATTCATGCAGTCTTTATTCTCATCGTACACTTGACATCTTCGTAACTATATACACTTCCTGACTAGAATAAACTAGGGACACCTCACCATAGTATCTTGATGCCCTAGTGATGGAATGATGCAGGAAAAACACAGTAGACTGCAGGAGCTCAATACACATACGTCCGCTCACATTAAAACACAAGCCGCATCTCTCCTAGCAGACGATCATCCACCTCTGCTTCAAATATTCGCGTCTGCTTCTACACCATATCGGTATGACGTCACTTCCTTTATTAGTGAGTAAGTCCGTATACAATTATCAGAAAAGGAGCCCTGTCGAGCTAACTATAATACCTACATAATCGTTATGAATTTTAATCATAACAAACACCTTAGTAGGTGGGAACACACCAATGTAAAGGGTTCGAAGATTTATCCTGCCTTTCCAGGGAGGCAAAACGGGCAAGTGGCAGGGGGTCCCGCGGGTCTGTCAGATGAAGGCAGCTATCGCGAGATGTGAAGAATTTCCCATGCTAAAAGTAACGGCAAACTGCACAAAGATCTCTGCCTCCTCACGACAAAAGTTCCAGGGACTAAAAGCAGTTAGAGACAGAAGGGGACTAAATATATATACAAGAAATCGGCCACATGTGTCCGAGCGAGGGTTAACACGTGCACAGAGGCCGAAGAAAACAGTGTAACAATTCCAGGAGACTTTCCTGCCAGTGCCGCAGACTACAAAAATGTTTGCGTAACAGAGTGGCCGCTCTGGAGCTACGAGCTTACCAGACTTTTCCTGGATAAAAAACCACGGGGAAAATTTAGCCGCCCAGCGAGGAGCGTTGCGGACGCGTCACTAAGACACTCTTACCAGTCTTAAAACTACTTTCATCTCCGCTGGCCACTTTCGTGGGAGCAAAGGGGAGTTAACTTGTCAGATCAAAGTGACATACTAGCTGCAACCGAAAACTTGAAAAAAAAATATGAAAAATGGGCGTGCCTAAAATCAAGAAGAAGTTGGGGGTAGGGGGTAGCTCCACTGTAGGGCCAAAGTTTTGAACCCAACGTCACAGTCGTCCCCCCTTCGAAGTTCCCAAGTCATCTTGGGGACTCAACTTGGGTCCGAAATTATGGTCCTACATAACAACTCCAAACTCAAATCCCTGCTCATCTCTCCTCTGTTTCCACGCTGCCTGGAACGTTTCCCCAGTTCACGACCTTTGCGGACAGCACGACTTTTAAAAGAGTGCGGGCTCTCTGTGCCACTGATTTCCTTGCCCTCAGAATGACCTAATTCTGGCGGCCGGTCTCTATGTGTAATCGACGTAATAGCGCGTAAACAACCACCACTGGCTTTCCCAAATCCAGGCGGGGAGGGGAGACTATGGTTTGCCCTCCAAAGTTTGGGTCTGATTTTAATCGTGTGCCAAAGGGCTTTGTCCCATGGCCGCTGGTTATGTCATCAATCGCGTCATGACTGTGTTGGTCTGCTTCAATAAGCAGAGGCGTCTCTTCTAGAAATGAGACGCAGGGGTGCCTCTCGGAGTTATTTCTCCAAAGTTGGGTTTAGGCCCCAATCCGCCAGCAAGGTTATCCAATGGTATGGAATCCTCCTCGTCAAAATTCCGGAGCCCCAAGTTATTGGGTCCGAAGAATAGAAAGACACAGAATGATAAGATGAAGAATTACAAGAGGGGGCCGTGAATAGATTTTCTAAAAAGCCTACCTACACAATATTCTTTTAACAAAGCACTTTTCAAACACTTCCTCAACACTGATTATCTACCCCCATAGAAACAGTATTTGCCTGTCAACATCTCATCCATAGGTCAACATTTCTTTTCCTCTTCCGCTCATTTTTGTGTGTGAATAATTTGTTTTATATCCATGTAATATCATTATTATATTCACTTTAAAATATTATTATATAATGAAATGTATGTGTGAATGTACCCACATAATACTGTACTTTAGAAATGTGAGTCGTGAGAATGTACCCGCATACCAAAAATACAGATTAATTGTAGACGGATTGACCGCATGAGTGAGTGTCGGTATACAGAATTTATTTATTTTTATTTATTGTTTTATTTATTTTATTTTATTATTACTTTTTTCCCCAATTTACTAGCTTGTTTGTTTCAAAAAAAAAAAAAAACCCTACTCATTTTTTTTTATTATTATGCTTGCATACTGTAAATGAATGCTGTTATGGTAACTTTATAATGTTGCATGCCTTTAAATTAATGCTTAAAGCATCATGTGGGAATGAAAGGATATAGTATGCAAGATTAATGAGAGTGGAAGGGCAGAATGTTAGACGGGCCTGCGCGCCCAATTCTTTACCCTTCGAAAATAAAGTTCGTTCGTTCGTTCGTTCGTTCGGCGCCTTTCTGGTCTACTCCCACGCGGGGGATTAATCGCGAGTCCAGTCTCCGACCAGTGCCATCCCATGGTTTGTCTAAACCTTCCCTGACGTTACCACTACCATATTTGGCTGGGGTAATAGGTGCGTCCAAACTCCTCGGTCGTAAATTGCTGCTTTCGAGCAATTTGATGTCCTCATATACACTGAGATGTCGACGGGAGAGTTCTACTGCCTCTCCAGTCGCACTTGAGGGTCTCACTGGGTCACGCCTGATCTCAGCGGCTACTACGTCGGATAAAAGGTAGGGGGCATCTCCTTGCTCTCTCTCTCTTTTCCCACCCTTAACGAAGCTTGTATCCAGGAAAAGAGAGGTTGGGATCGTCGGCCCGAGCTTATTTCATAGGCGTAAGGTCGCTCAGTCCACTGTCTTCTGCCCTGAGAAGAGAGTGCTGGTCAAGTGGGGTCCCAGGGCTTGCTCCTTTCTGAGCGAGGACCCTGGTTTTACCACTTGTATCACCATTGCCCTCACTTGAGGGAATCAATGCCATCGGTTGCCTAGTTCCTGATAACAGCGGAGGTACTTCCAGTGTCATGGGCGTCGCCACTGCCTTGCCATCCGGCTGAACAGGGCTATAAGAGGGATACGCTTTTGCATAACGAATGTCGCTGTCCTTCTGGGTCTCCAATCCAGCACTCTGCAGACACTCTTTCTGGGAGTCCTACCCAGCTCTCTGCAAGCTATTTTCCTGAGAGCTCTCAGCACCGTGAATTAGGGGCTCTCCCCCTTCACTCATCGGGCCTGTTTATGGGGCCCCAGCGTCAGAAAAGATAGGCACTTGAGGTGTGCGAAGAACCAAATAAGGGCTTCCCAGAATAAAATCATAGGCTGGCCGATTCATAACGGCGGCCTGGATTGTGCCACAGACAAATTTGGTCTTCACCTCAATATGCACTATGGGAAGACGCCACTGTCTGTCTCCCCTCAAAACACCCTTCTTCTTCTTCTTCTTGCGATCGCATCTTTGATGATTACACCGTCAGACGAGTTCTCATGATGAATTCGACTGTTGTTTGAAGTTCCTCTTTAACTCCATATAGCTTTGAGTTTAGTGTTGATTCATTGGGCCAGTATATCTTTCTTAACTGGTCATACAGAGGACAGTCCTGTAGAACATGCTCAGCAGTTTGTTCGTTTAATCCACATGTGCACAGTGGTGAAGCAGACAATCGTAGCTTGTGCATGTGTTTATTCAGTTTGTTATGCCCTGTCCTGAGTCGAAAAATAGTTGTCTGTCCCTGCCGGTCGAGAGTGTGATAGTCGTCTTTGGGTTGGTTCTGTTCTCTTCTGATAGTCTGGATAGCTCTCTTTTTCTCAAAGTATGTGACTTCATTATCTTCTTGTTCACATTCTCCTCCCTTTTTTGCAAGTTTATCTGCCTTTTCATTTCCGGGTACACCACAATGAGATGGTACCCACTGAAGTATGGTTCTCTTTTTGGCAGCTACCTTGTTTAGTTCATTTCTCAGATGCGGGAGTTTACCACCCTTGAGAGCTTGCAGGACAGACAGTGCATCTGTGAGGATGACTACCTGGTGGCAGTCAGAGTTGGTGTTATAAATCATATTTGCAGCTTGCTCTAGAGCTTGAACCTCAGCTGTATAGTTGGAACAGAATTTACCAGTGGGAATGTGCCTAGTCTCATAGTGGTTGTCAGGATATGAGATAAAGATACCGGCACCTCCATTCCTAACAGCATTAGTTGCTGATCCATCTGTATAGGCATGTATCCATGATTGATCGGGATAGCTTTCTTGGATCATACTCAATGTAGCAGTTCGTTTTTGCAGATCATTATACTCACATCCACTTGTGAGACCACTGACTGTTGTATTAATTTGGAGGGCACTGCTGGCCTGCTCCCATGGTACAGGGTATAGGGTGGGCTTCAGTGGTGTTGTCTTCATGGATAGGTCTTCTTGATGCTGTCTTATAAGTCTTTTCCCCCGATGCACAAAGCTGCTACGCTTTAGACGTCCCAATGCCAGATCATCTAGTCTTGCCTTCATTGGGTGCATTGGCATACTGTTGTACTTTTCCATCTGGATCATGGTTTTTGTGTCTCTTCTATGGGACAATGTCTGTAATCCAGCAACCTTCTGCATCTCTGTTATTGGTGTAGTTTTCATGGCTCCTGTAATGAGCCTGAGAGCTTGATTTTGCACCTTGTCCAAAGACTGCAGATGTGAGTTAGCAGCTGATGACCATGCTGCTGAGCTAAACTCTAAGTGTGGTCTTATTACTCCATTATAAATCTTCTTTAGATTTCATTCATTTGCTCCCCAGTTGGTACCTGCTAATTTTCTGAGTATGCCTAGTCGTCTTCGGGCCTTTCCTTCTGCGTTTTCAATATGCTTATTCCATGTAAGCCTTTGGTCAAATGTCACCCCAAGATAGGTGGGGTAGCTTTCTTCCTTGATCACGGTTGTCCCTAGGTGTATGTTAGCTGATTTGTCCTTGGGGGCGAGGGAGAACAGTGTTGTGGAGGTTTTGTCTGTGTTTATTGTGATAAGCCATTTCTCTGCCCATGACACTAGCATGTCTGCTGCCCGCTGCATTCTATAATTTGCTGTGGTGACATTTTCATCAGCGCACCAGAGTACTAGGTCATCTGCATATAAGGCAGCTTTAACTCCTGCAGGGAGATCTTTCACCAGGTCATTGATGTAAACAAGGAAGAGTGTTGGGGAAATTACTCCTCCTTGAGGTACCCCCTGATGGAGCAACACTTTTCTGCTCTGCAGACCGTCAAGAGTGACTCTAGTTCTCCTGTTATGCAAGTATGACTGGATCCATTTCATCATGTTGCCTTGGATTCCACTTCTCCTAAGTTTTGCAATGAGGCCATCTTTCCACACCTTGTCAAAGGCCTGCTTGAAGTCGACCCAGATCGTTAGGACCTTTTTATTCTCCTGGAAGGCATCTTCTATTGCTTGAGACAAGTAAGTAACTTGGTCTTCTATACTGTAGCATTCTCTAAATCCAGCTTGTTCCGGCACCAGGATCTGCTCAGACTCTAAATACCATTACAATCTGTGGTTGACTATTCGCTCCATAGTCTTCCCAACACAGCTTGTGAGACTGATTGGCCGGTAACTTGCAGCCTCGGTCTTACATTTCCCTTTCTTTAGTATGGGTATTGTGATGGCTTCTCTCCATACTTGGGGTACCGTTACTTTCAACCAGCTGTGGTTGAATATCTCAAGCAGTTTTGTCTTTGCTGCTGAGCTCAGATTTACTAGCATTTCGTTGCTGATTTTGTCTGGGCCGGGTGACTTTTGAAACTTAAGCTTGGAAATAGCCTTCTGTAGTTCTCCTAGTGTGATGGGTTCCCTCATTGGGGCAGGAGTATCTGTCTGTCCCATGGTTGCCAGTATTTCTTTTCTTATCTCTCTCTGATGGTCTATGTTAATGGGTAAGTTGCTTTCTGAACTGTATCTTCTAGCAAACAAGTCTGCAGCTTGTTTTCCTCTGAAAAGTTTGCCACCTTCATCCAATGTGATAGTCTGCCTTGGTGAGGAATGCTCTTCATTTAGAGACTTGACTAATCTCCAAAGTTTCCTGCCGTCTTTCTCAAGGTTCAGCGATGCCGTTTTAGTTCTCCAGCTTTTCCGCTTTTCTTCTAGCTTTGTTCTCTGAAACTCTGCTACAGCCTTTTTCCATTTGTTGTGAGTTTCAAGTGAAGGCTGAGACTCTGCGTCCTTTCTAGCCTTGTCCATAGCTTCCTGACGTTCTTGGAGTGTGCTGGACCAGTATGGTATGTAGTTACGCCGGCATCCTTTGGGAATGGTTTCTTTTGCAGCTTGTAGTATGCATCTGTTGAAGTCTTTTACCACTTCATTAATGTCTCTGTTCTGTACCTTGAGGGTAGACAGCAGCGTGTTCACCTGATGCCTGAATAAACCCCAGTTGGCTTTTTTGTAGTTCCATCTTGTAATGGCTGGGCCTGTACTGAGAGTTGCACTCTGGACAGTAAGAAAGATTGGGCGATGGTCGCTTCCCCCTCAAAACACCCAAATGTCGACCTTTTCAGTCGTCATCTGCCCTGGCTTCACCAAATGTTTATCCACGATACTAGGGAAACTTAAACCTGTGTCAAATAAGCATTCACAACGAATCCCGTTCACTTCCGCTGGCCCGCTGTTAGTGAACAACGCCTCTGACACTATAGGTTTCCAGGTGTTCCGTTTTGTTACTCGCACTGGCCTCAAACAAGTCACATGCTGAGCGGAAGGTTTATTAGGGCATCTGGACGACCAATAGGAAATAACTCTACAAAATCGGCACCATTTATCATTCTCCCCCCTGTTTCCCAATCGTTTGCATTTCGGGGAAGCACGAATAAGTATCTTATATTTATGTATTGCAGTAGAGAATGAACGGTGTTCGTTACTTTTACAGTAACGGCCGATTTAGTCACTCAGGTCGATATTCCCTTAAATAATGATTTAGAAACGGAGTAATAGTAAATTTAATTTAGAATTATTATTTTATTTTTTAAATAAGTCCCAAGGCAAAATTTTAAAACATATCCGTACAATTACAAAACATGTTGTAATCAAACAGCTGTTAATTAATTAGTTACATTTCAGTCCACTGGCTTTTTCCACTTCCCCACAAGCCAGTTTTAACGCGTTGTTCCATAGTATCAAAACTAATGCATCCAGACAGAGGAATAATCATAGGAAAATTAGTGTCGTCATGCGGCAGATAAAGCGCTACATAAATTTTTGCAGTCATTTTTTGGCGGGTGACTTACTCGTATACAAATATTTGTGCGTATTTTAAACAGTTGTACTAATGTACGTGTTACATTTCTGTAAGTAAAAATAAATGAGGCTGTACAACATTAATTACACTTTAACATTATTATCATCTTTTCTTTTTTGCTCCATGGAACCACCAGGTCATATTGCACCCGTTTGGAAGCCTTCGCCAAAGCGCAAACATTTGCTGCTGAGGTTTCTGTAGAAATTTTTTTTGTTTTTTTCATGATGAGGTTACAACCCCATGCACAACCTAATATTAGTCACCTTTTACCATGTATGAGGGACAGGTAGCCTTATTCTTTTTTTACTTCCCATAGACCCCCTGGGATTTACATTTTGTAATCATCATGTTCCTTTGGGGCCGTTCACGAATTACGTAACGCAAAGAAAGGGGGAGGGGTTTGCCGAGATGTTACGCTTTGGTGCGGGGGATTCTGAAATGTTGTGGGTTTTTTATTACACATATGTTACGGGGGTGGGGGCGCCTGAAAATGTAAAAAAAATTGCGTTACGTAATTTGTGAACGGCCATTTTCTTCTCTTCACGGAGCGTGAAACCATCACTGCTGCTGGTCGCCTTATAGGTAACCTGGACTAAACATTCACGTGATAAGTAGCTATGGTTTCTGTGGTGATTTGTTTTACTTGATGAGGTTGCCCGCTCTATGCGCACCTTCATATTGGGGGCCTGAGGGTACAGTAATGCTTTTCTTTCTTTGTCTCTTGGGAGGCCCCCGGAAACTACAGGGGGCACACTTTGTAATGATGGGCAGAAAATGGTGTTATTGTTTTCTCTCAGTTATTAAAATGTAGTTGCGAGGGGAGGGGATGTCTTTTCTTTTTTACCGTCTTCCTTTCACTCTTTCATCCTCTTGTCTCTCTCTCTCTCTCTCTCTCTCTCTCTCTCTCTCTCTCTCTCTCTCTTTCTAAATCTTTTCCCTGAAATCTAAGTCTATTTAAGTCTATTTGCACATCTACTGTACTCCTCAAAACTTAGTCTATTATCTGTGTTACTTCGTTCTTGACTACATGAATACAGCAATAATTTTATTGCATTAATAAATGCCGATTCTTCCTTCCTTCACCCCGAAAAAATCTGCTGTGTGTTCCTAATCTCTTACGAGTCGCTATGCTCTTTTCCAAACAGTTTTCTTGTCAATACATTAACGTATCTGATTATGTTATTTTATAAATATACGCAGCTTGGAACCTAGAGACAAGGAATCCACCACTGACATCTCACAACACAAGTCTTTCAGTTCTCTGTTACATGGAAACCTAGAAACCGAAGTGAACGCTTAACCTGATAAGATTGGCGCGGTCGCCTGCGGATTTACCTGTAGCTTTTAATCCTGTAACAAGTTTGGCGAAGCTGGCAGAGTCACAAGAAGAAAGGGAAACAAATCTTGTATAAAGCTGTGTAATATTTTGCCCTATTTTCGTGGGTTAAATAAGGAAATTGTATAATCCCGCTTACAGCTGAGCAAGAAATTGAGGCACGCCTAGGGTAAACGAAAGATTTATTGCACATTCGAGACAGAATAATAACAATAAAAATACATTTAGGATAATGATGGGAATTGGAATGTGATGCAAGAAGCACGTGATAAAGTAGTAAAGAAATACAGCTGCACACATTTCGAAGTACCCAAGAAATAATCACGTTTGTGATCTTGTACTTGAGCTTTGTACCAACACATCATTATTTTTTTTCCTTAACGAGGAATTTTGCTTCGTTTTGGAGAGGCGCAACCGCTCGTCCTAGACAATATGTCTGTCGGTTATATTAGGGCGCATGTCTAAATATAACATACCTTGTGGTCTGGTATTTCTGTTTTACCAGCGTGTCAGAAATAAGCCTGTGTCACAGCTGGATACAGCATCTTAAGATTTGTGTGTCATGCTGAATATGGCATTTCGGAATGTGTATGTCAGGCAGTATTCATCTCAATAATTTAAAAACAAAAACAACCATCTACATGTGTTTCTCAACCTTTTTGTGTTCAATGCACACTTTTCAATTTTCTAAAAATTTGCAGCATACCTATATGGCCCCGCTCCTGAATAGAAAATTACAGTGATATATACTAAATTAAATACTCTAATTTATGGGTACTTTAGAATAAAGAAAACTCTCAATTTCATTGTCTTTTAATTGTTTAAAATAATATTGAAGTATATCTATTTTTGTTCAAAGCAGTTAATAGCTCCAAGTATTATTGAATGAATTCAAGCTGTAAGATCAGTTTTATATTACATGATCACTAAAAATATACTTCATATAGTAAATTTACAAAATTTTTGCGGCACACTTTGATAGTGTTATTAAACTTTATTAAACTTTCAGTTTATTAAACTTTCGGCATATATAGTATTATATAGTATAAAAATCCTATATATTTAGGTGATGCCTAGATGGCAGGGAGGATAGTGTGATTCGCTTGCATAGCTAGGCGGGGGTTGTCGCACGGAGGGTCCTGGGTTCGAGACCTGGGTAAGCCACTCACGTCTGTTGTTTTTCTGTTGTCTAGTGTTCTACTTCTTTATTTCTTATGAGTGCCTGAAAACATACCTTTATATTTGTCTAATATTTATTTACTGTTTACAGGCCTCGGGTTTCCCTTCCTTATGTGTTATAGATAGTTTTATTCTACCTTTCTTGTAGAGAACGGCTAGTTCCCTGTTTTCTTTGATTTACAGAGAACCAATGAACACTGGGGAAGTAACCTAACTTTTCATCCATCCGCCTGCGTCTAGAATCTCGAACTCAGGTCGCTCGTAAGACTGGCGAGTGTTGCTTCAGATTACGTCTTTTTCCTGTATCTAAATCGTCAGGGAAACATTTCCCGTGACCCTTATATCTTGTTACGTTAGATCCTTGCACGTGCAAAAGCCACCTGCAGACTTTATCTTGCTATTTAAGCGAGGTGCATCTATCACTCAGTACCAAGAACCAACCACACACATCAGCTTCGTCACTACCGACAAGACACCAACGTCCTTCTCAGGACGCCACTATTCGAGAAAAGTTTGCATTATCGTCAAAATGACCCGAAAAAAACCGCACGCCAAGAAGAGAAAGATCTACACCAGCCCACCAGCGCTGAACCAAAGCAAAAACAGCCAGCCGGGAAAAACAGCCAACCTACCTGCAAGCGCGATGACTGAGAGTATGAGTGGCCCGACTCCTTGCGAGGCAGAGGAGAGAGCAGATGCAAACTTCCCTGGCCTAGATGAAGTAAACAGGCACAACGCATCCACCGTCCTTTTCAAGGCGAGCGAGGAAGAAGATGATGAAGAAGACCCAGAACATGAAGAAATATTGAGAGCGACACAACAGTTGGAGCCGATGATGGAAAGAATACAGAAAAGGGCAGAAGCAAACGTCTATGGCCAAGATTATAAAGACCCAGAATATAAAGACATGTTGAGAGCGCATCAACAGATAAAGCAGATGCATGAAAGAAGAGAGAAAAGAAGACAGGAGCTTGAAACCAGGGGGCCACCACCGCACATACCCGAATCGTCAGCAGAAACCCTATCTACCACAGAGATGCTGCACAAAACACAGTTGACACCACCACACGATGCCGAGATGACAGCCGACCCACCTGCAAGCACTATGAAAGAATTGATAGAGACAGCTCAGCAACACAGACAGGTACAAGAGGAAGATATCGCAGAGACCAATATAAAAGCACTTCGAAGAATTGACGATGGAGACGAGGTCCTTAGACTCGCTCTTCAAGCAGCGATAGTAGAAGTAGACCCAGGAGTGCTGAACATCGAAAACACAGAAGCAAGCTACCATTCCTGGTCCTACGGAAACAACAGCAGACAACTCAAGGGCCCAGAAGCAAGATATAACACTTTATAACAAAGAACGGGAGCAAGATTCGAGCCAAGACTATGGAGGGAAACAAAGACCAAACACCAAAGGGACAAATAACGCAGAAACGATACGGGAGAGGATCGTAAAGATCACCCAGACGTCAGGAAGTGAGGCCTCACTCCGGGCCCTACCCGACAACAAAGTGATCAACATCCTCGAGGTGATAACTGGAAGAAGAGGTATCGCTAAAGTAGGGAGGCACGAAAAGGGAGTCGTGCTTTCGCTCAACAACACCACAACAACCACTTCACTGATGACCGAACTGGAATCTAGTCCAAAAGAAGTCCAGTTGCCCCACCAAATAAAAGTGGTGGTGGAGAAATACATAACAACAAAGAAGTTGGTCATCAGAGGGGTGGATACCAGTTGTTCCGAAGCCGAGGTCCACAGACGCCTTCAGGATGAAAACGCAAATCTAAAAATCAAGCAGGTCGAGAGACTAAAAACCTGGGCCAAGAAAGATACCAATCTGATGATAGTTACGGTAGAAGGATCGACAAGACCCGAGAGACTGACGCTCGAAACCACAACCAAAAATACAGAAGCCTATATCAGTGGAGAAGATGCGATAAACATGCAGAACATAAAACACGTGATGGAAGAAATGAAAAGAATCCAGCAACAAGTAGAAACAGATGTCAAGAAACTGAAAGAGCTGACAGAAGAAAACACAAAAATACTCAAAAGAATAGAAGCAGAAAGAATAGCCATTGAGGAAATATCATCAAACAGCACGCGAGAAACTAAAACGAACAACCAAGCAGTAAAAGAAATCATCCAAGAAACGCTAGAACAGCTACTACCAACGATAATTGAAAAAGCACTGTCACAGATACAGGAGAGCAAGAAGACAAAAGCAACAGAAACTATCAGCGTAGAAACACACAAAACAAAACGAGCCAGATAGTTGAGGCAAGACATAAAAAACACCATGAGCGCGGCACGGCACCACAAACGGACAAAGAGGAACCCAGACAGCCAGCTAGTGGTCCTTTTCAGGACCGATCACCTCCAGGACTACGAACGAGATACCAGTGAAGACGATAACACCTATATACTCCAATTATAACCAAACTTTCAGGTTGAACAGGGTATTACAGCAGCATAGTAGACGAAACCAACAACAACAACAACAACTCAGTACCATTGTCTCAAGAAAATTCTGCCACTGGACAAAGTGATATTCTGTGCCAGAGCTAATAGCAGCTGTAGTGCAGGAATTATTCTTAACTCGGTAAGCACACATTTACTTATTTAATTCATTAACTTAATCTAATAGAATAGAGATCCCGTGTTACTTTAATTTACCTTAATATATATATATATACACATTTTTGGTCTTTACGGTAAATTTTTTCCGTGACCAGGATGCTCTGAATTTTATTAAGTGAGCCACGATCCATAATCACTAAGTATTAGCCAGGAGTGGGGTTCTTTTCTTAAGACAGACAGGGGGAGCCGGTTATAATATTATTACCTAATTTTGTGTTTGGTTGTGTGTATAATATTACTGTAAAGAATTCTTTTGCTATTATATATATATATATATATATATATATATATATATATATATATATATATATATATATATATATATATATATATAGAGAGAGAGAGAGAGAGAGAGAGAGAGAGTGTAAGCCCCACGCTAAAATTTTTCGTAACGCATGCAGTGTTATCCCTACTTGGATGATTATCACTCGGGCCACATATAATTATCATGGAGTGTGGGGATACCCAACATTGTTTTCACCTTTCCATAGCGTGTGTGGGACCAGGTGTGTGTGTGAGACCAGGTGTGTGTGTGTGAATATGTTTAGCCTCAGGTCGCCTTGCGACGCAGCGCGCCATCAACGCGTGGCTTGTAAACAGAAACCTAGGGCGGGGCCTACAGTGGTAGGGATTCCCTAGGCATAACAGAGCGGGTTTTGTTTTGATTTTGTGAGAGAGAGAAACGGCGAGGGGAAGTTTGTTTATATTTTGCATGGATGAGGGAATAACATAGGAAGTGTAGGCTACGAGTAGTAATGAGATATTGAATTGCTGTATATTTTCAGAGCCTTGGTCACAACGTTGTATTGTGCTTCCTGGTTAGATTGCTTTCAGTTGGATTACAATTTCCATATAATAAATATTACACGGCAGTCTACGTCACACTGCCAGTTCCTGATTAGATTGCTGCTTTCAGTTGGATTACAACTTCCATATAACAAATATTACATGGCAGTCAACGTCATACTGCCAGTTTTAAGCTATAAGGCTGCGTCCTCGATTATTTACCTACCGTAAATGTTGCCTCCATTTGCAGTAAACCACCATCTCAGCACATACGGGCTGTCGCCTTTGCCATCCAGTCATTTTCGGCAACGCGGTCCGACCCATTGATAGCCTGTTAGCTCTGAGTATAATGGTGTCCAACAGAAAGGATTCGTCAATTGCCAGTACTCGTCACCCTTCTTAGAGCTCAAGTCTTCATTACCTAGCATAAGAGTCGCCCCAGCGCGCCTACTGGATACTCGCTCGACAGCAAAAGTCCTCGTCGTTTACATATATATAGATCAGTGGGTGCAAGTATTTATGCACTGGTTTTAATCTCCTTCACCTGCTAGTGTGGCCACCAGCCACAGGGAATTGTGAACTCATAGGATTTATAACGACGCTGTTACAGAGAGAGAGAGAGCTTATCTCCATAGCCTTTGAATATCAAATTAGGCGGAAAAGTGTAGTGTTTTTCCTAGCTGAGGAGTAAATTTACCTACCAGGATTTTTTAACTTCACAGGAAGCCGTTTTCGTCACGAAAACTGGGACGGAGTCTACCCCTTTAATTAGATTATCTTGGTAGTGAGAAAGTGTACGGGTGTTAGTGGTTTGGAGTGAGACGTTTTGCCTGAGAGATTGGGTGAAGTATTTTTCTGTGATTGTGACATATAATCACTAACCCATCAGAACTAGAGAGGTTATTACTTTATGTTGGTGTTGTGGTTTCTTTAATAAATATATTTATATGTTCTAAGCTGTCAGAATTCATTCTATTCTAACTGTCCCTTGATGTTTGCTGTTGTAGTCCTTACTGTAATAGATTATCCTATTTTGCATGAGAGGACGGAGAAGGGTATGACATATTAAAACATAGTCTCGAGTATGGCTGGGAAGTAGACCTTAGATATTTGATTATATCTCTCTTCTCTCCAGAAGTCATATCTCTCTCCATATTTTCATTAGTGACTTTAATTTTCTCTACTTTCACATTACTCATTAATATTCTGTCTAAACTCAGACATCCTCTATTTCCATACTCGCGACAGGCACCGATAAAATGACAGCTGAATCTACTGCAAAAGTTCCCAACATGCGAAGAACTGAGAAGCACATATGGCCGTCACAGGGACCACTCCTGAGCAAACTCTATGGAGACACCAACAACCTCAGGCTGACCACCGCTTTCTTTAAACTTATTCAAGTTGACGTAAGAAAGTGTACGCAAAAGAAGAAGAAGAAGAAGAAGAAGAAGAAGAAGAAGAAGAAGAAGAAGAAGAAGAAGAAGAAGAAGAAGAAGAAGAAGAAGAAGAAGAAGAAGAAGAAGAAGAAGAAGAAGAAAATCCGTGATAAGGACCAAGAAACTTGACACCTTAGTAGATGTAGTGATGGGAGCAGAATAAATTCCCAGAAATGGAAGTTGTAGTTGAATAAACGTAACGATGGAATCTTTAACAATAAGGATTTAGATGGTTTAACATTCATCCAAATTTTACTTTTGTATAATTTATCTTTATGGTTGTGATTGCTTTCAGATATGCTTGCTGACATCATAAGGAATTGTGATTACGTCACCAAGAACCGTGATGATGTCATTATCAAACAAGGCGACGTCGGAGAGTGGTAAGTTCAGATATAGAAAATCATGTGATTGGCGCGCAAGTTTTGTTTAATATTTTGTTTATTAAGAACAAATATTCCGTTCAACCTCTGTTGGGTTATAACTCGGATAAGTAGTGCCGCTAATTGCAGATAATAATTTTGATTGTCGATATCTGATCATGGTATCATTTAGGCTTTCCAGGTATTGTAAATAAAGCACATTAAAAATGTCTTATTGTGTGAATGCGCATGTGTGCGTTTTTTTCTTTCTCCCAAAATGATAGTCTCTCATACCTGTCATGTTGTTAATAAGGCGGTGGAGGATGGGAAAGTCTGGGGTGTTTGGGATGACACCAAATTCACCATTCATCTGTCATTATCATAGTGTATTACAAGAACCTCACCAGACCCCTACTGTCCTGCCATACCGTCACAAATTCTTATACATTAACTTTTGGGCAATTTCCTATTACTCTTGCTTTTTTGCTCCGCACACAATATGTTTAGTTATAAGTTGTTTCGTAGCATTTACAGTTAGGATTAGGGTTGGGGTTAGGGTTAAGGTTAACCCTAACTCTAACCCTAACCCCAACCCTAATCCTAACCCTAATCGTACGAAACAACACATAACTACAGATATTCTGTGCGGAGCAAAAAAGCACGAGTAATAGGAAATTACCAACTTTTGTTATTGTTGTCCACCATTTTTCTATATTGTGTAGTCTCTAGGTCTGTCTATTCTAAACACATGTGCTACAGTTGTGGGGGAATTGCTTGCCTGTAAATAATCTGGTATTCTCTGTTGTTCTTACTTCTTACATTTGAGTAGGAAACTTGCAAGTGTTTCAGCGCTTCCTTTACATGTGTAGAAAATAAGACTGTTCAACGCTAATGTAACATCTGACCTACTCTATGCTTCGGAAACATGCCATGCCACCAAGAATATCTGGCCTGAACTTGTGACGATAACCAAGAGATGTAACCGTCCACAATATAGAATACGTCTGACAACGAAAAAATACGACAAATGTTCCTATTGCCAGACGTACTTCCTATGTTGCATAAACTCATTTATTCATTCGTTTCATTCATTCATTCATCACCCTTCTGTTTCCTAAGAAGCGTGGGACTTCAACAAACACACACCAAGTTCTCCTGCCCATCGCCATGTACTCAAAGTCTTGCCATGTCATCTGTGTACCTTACATTTCTGTCTCCAGTTCTCTTCTCCGTGTGTTTTTTCGGTTTCCCTCTATCTCATTTACCATGACGATTCCAGAACAAAGAATTCCATGTAATGCCATCAGCAGGTTTCCTCAGTGTGAGTCTTATCCATCGCCAGCAAATTCTTATATCTCTTGATCCACTGGCACATGTCAGATTCCTGTCATCAGTTCCACATTAGGTACCTTGTCATACCACTACAATCCTTCTGTTCTACGCAAGAGCCCCATTAATGAAAGTCTGTAACCTCTTGTTTTTTTTTGTTCGCAATTTTTCATAGCCATACAGTTCTTTAATCTATAGTGACGTCACTAATCTCATCTTAGTCGTGTAAACTTGGTTTCCGGGGATCGCGAACACAGACGTCCGCGATCCGTTGTATTCTCCGTATCAAATATCAGAATAATAATAATAATACCCTAAACCGGTGAAGGACAGACCTGGCAACGGCCAGCCATCTGGAGATTAAAGACATGAAAGTTGAGATGAATAATGTATACCTTTAGGAAGCATCCAGCCAGCACAACGAGACAAGTTGTTAACTGGAAACCACAGGAGAAAAAAGGTGAGAAAGCTAAAGAGAAATTTAGAAAAGAAAGTAGAAAATGGAGCCAAAACAATGGGAACATCGAGCATAGAGATAAAAAAAGACATCCCAGAATGTAATCGACGGGGAGCTCTTTTCCTATCCTCCTTTACTCGAGGCATAAAATGATGGATGATATAGTGGGTAATGATACGATTAATCAGCACAGAGTACAGAGCAAGCATGTTTCATATTTTAAGGTACACAGATGACATGTCAAGACTTTGAGTACATGGCAATGGGCAGGAGAACTTGGCGTGTGTTTGTTGAAGTCCTACGCTTCTTAGGAAACAGAAGGGTGATGAATGAATGAATGAGTTTATTTTAATGTTAGTCATACTAAAAGATTGGAAATCTTTTCTTTTTTTTCAAATTATTTATAAACCATCTATCGGAATAACCTACTTTCTTTACACCTATGACTTAACAAAACCCCTACTGAATCGAGCAACGTCAAAGAGCTTATTGTCTTTACTTATGCAGGGTATTTTCAACATGATGTCTCATAATCTACAAATAAGTATATAGTACTGGACACGGAAGTCGTGATATCTGAGCACAAATTTGTTTTAGTCAATAATACACACAAATGGGTATGTTACCGGTACTTGTCATACATAAAGAAGTAGAAAACTAGACTACAGACAAGTTATAAAACTGGTAGGCAACCGGGGAATCAAACCCAGGACCATCCGAAAGGCGCCATAGCCTCGTTACGAGACTTTGTTTCTACAAATTGGTCTTGGGGATCTGAAATACGAGTGAGAATACAAAAAATAATGGACAAATTCTGGACTGGGGTAACAAAGCTGCGCTTGACATGGAGTTCCCAGGACAAGAGAAACAGAAATAGAGAACTTGAGATAGAAATAAAACGAGACCAAGAAAACGTGGACCGAACCAGAGGTGGACTGAGAAAGACGTGTTGTCTTAGTGAAACACCCTAACAATTAAAGTCACAAGCTGGTGTTTGATAGTCACACGTTACCGTAGTTTAGTGACATAGGTTGCCATTATTTACTTGAGTTAACCTCTGTTACCACGACAGATTAATTTAGCTTACTTTAATGCAACGGATTTTTGTTATTTAGTTATTTTAATGTTAAATGCCGTAGTGTCGAATACCTGCTTTACTTATTGTAGTAAGATAATACTTTAATGCGACCGAGTTGTTTAGTTGTATGAGTTAACATATCATTGTCTGCAGCTATAGCAGCTCGCGCAGATTTTGATTGATTAATAAACTTGCTTTAATGTCACAGATTTGTTTCGTTATTTGAGTTAACGTGTCATTGTTTTCAGATTTTGATCAGATAATAAACTTGCATAAATGCCACAGATTTGTTCCGTTATGTGAGTTAACATGTCATAGTATTACGATTTTTATCAGTTAATAGTCAAAGATTAGTTAAATGTGTTAACTTGTCTTAGTACGCAGATTTTGATGACTTAATTAATTTCCTTTAATACGACAGATTTGATTACTAACTTGAGTTAACGTTTTGTATGTAGAACGACAGATTTTTATTACCGTACTCATTTGTTGAATAGATGGTATCTCACTCTGTTGTGGCCAGTGCGGAGTCTGAAGATTACCACTTGCTCTCTTCCGTTGATCTGGTAGTATGCATCATTTAAAAGCAAAAGATAGGAACTACCGACCAGTGTAACTGGCACTGATAAAATGACTGCTGAACATCTGCTTCAAAGTAGCCCAACATATGCGGAACAGAGAAAGCGCATATGGCCGACACCAGTACCATTCGTGGAAAAGCTCTACGGAGATTCAAATAGCCTCAAAGTGACTACTGCTTTCTTTGAAAACAATCAAGTTGACGTCTGAGAGTGTACGAAGAAGAAGAGGATTACTCACTTGAGTTTACTTATTTTAGTACAATATTTTTTTTTCAATATTATTTTACGCGTATTAAATTATTTTAAAACAACATAATTTAATTCCTTAGCTTATTTTAATCAGATTTTCATTACTTATTTGAGTAAATGTAAGACAGATTTTCATTTTGGACTTTGTATGTTTTAGTTTGACACATTGTATTTTCAGCATTCTTATTTTAATTACACAGATGTGTATGACTTTCTTGAATTCCCTGTTTTAATCACACTGATCTTTATTACGGGCGTAGGTTAATTTATTAATTAATTTACGGTTTTTCTTTAAATTTACATGGTTAACTTTTCAAAATTTGTTACTGCCTTTAAATATTGTCAGTCCCCGTGTGGCTCCCTGTGGTCTCTGATGAGATAAATAAAGAATATGATAATTGCTTCCACCAGGTATGTCGTAAGAGGCGACTGAGATGAGAATGTGCAGTAGGTTAGCAACTCCATAATATACAACAAATTGCTACAAAAAGATTTAAATGATGTGACAAAATCATCATACAGTAATGTGCAACTGATGGACAGAACCTAAACATTACACTAATATGGAACTGATGGACAGAACCTAAACATTACACTAATGTGGAACTGATGGACAGAATCTAAACATTACACTAATGTGAAACTGATGGACAGAACCTAAACATTACACTAATGTGGAACTGATGGACAGAACCTAAACATTACACTAATGTGCAACTGATGGACAGAACCTAAACATTACACTAATGTGCAACTGATGGACAGAACCTAAACATTACACTAATGTGCAACTGATGGACAGAACCCAAACAAAGACCAGTGGGACATGAGGTGAGAAGTCGCTGGCTTTGGACAGGAAACACATTTTTAAAAAGCAGATGATAGCGTTACAAGGCAGATCCTGCTCTGGAATCTCTAGGGCACGAGAAATAGGGGAAAACCAGAAACACAGAAAGAGAAGAGAACTGAGAGAGACATGGGAGGGATAAAGAACATATGGAAAAACCTAAAACGGATGACACTGGACAGACAGGTATGGTATATTTTTGTTGGTGATCTGTGCTCCTCGGGGAACTGAAAGGTTTTAATTATGATGATGATGATGATGCTAGAGGAACCGCTACAGCAAAAGCACATAAGTGCCTTGGTGCAGGCTTCATCCATGGGGGGGGGGGGGGGGGGGGGGGGGGGGGGGGGGGGGGCGGGGGGGGGGGGGGTTACTGCAGTGGTGGTTCCATGCTGTATAAGGTGCGAAAAAAAGGGGGAAGAAAGAAGGAAAGAAACATTGTTAGCTGCCTTTTACTTTCATAGCCACTTTGTGTTTTTTCGCCATGAGTTCGAATCGAACACAATCACAGCCTCCCTGTTTAAGTTTGTAATGTCCACTTTTTTCCAATTCTGACAGTTTTTATATTGTGCTGAATGGGAAGGTAACAATATACATCCTGAACAAAGATCAAGTGGAAGGCGAGGAGGATGACGGGAACTTTGACAACATTATACAGTACACGAAAGATGGCGCCCTGGACAGGTCTAAACTCGGCTACTGTGTTACCTCTCTTGGTAAGATGTGAGAAAAGGCTTGGACACAAGGCGTGTTGCAATCATTGTGCGTTAATATATAAACCTGGGTTTTTTTATCTTTGGGTTCATGTAAACAACAACATGTTAAATGTAAACTTTTGATTATGCTTTTATGTAAATGTCCCGTCCCCCCTCCCCCCCTCCCCCAAGAAGGGCCTTAGCCTTCATCGGACAATCAAAGGGGTCCATGTGTGATAAACGAGCGCAAAGGCCTTATTGCTCCATCTTTTCCTACATTCTTCGTACTGTATTTTCTCCGACATTTGCTCTCTCATCTCATGTTTGCGATCCACATTTGCTATTTCATTGTTGTGATTACTCGCGACCGGTATCTAGAGAACCACATTTGTTCTTTCATCGGGGGAAATAAAGTCCTTTGATTGAGTCCACATGCCTGACATTATCATTTGAAGCCCACATTGTATCGTGATAAATCTGGTAAAAACACATATGGTCATCCTAATCAAACTGTAATTTCTGTGACACCACATTGGACGCCCAGATTGGCCAGGGGAAAACGTGGCCGCGGTTCAGACAAGCGTGGGTTGACCACATTGGACGCCCAGCTTGGGCAGGGTGACTTCCAGAAATATATAATACCGCATAATCTACTAGAGTGAGGCAGTCCAGGTTTTTACCTTGTGAGGAAGAGATCAAACCCAAAAACGCATAACCTAATACACGTGTTTATTCAGAGTGGATGATAATTCAGTTCCGTGATTAATTGTGTTCTTAAAGGATTTTGCGAAGGGAAAAGAAGGTTAGTAGATCTTATACTTATTAATACATTTTCTTAATTTTGTTTATTTTAACCTCACAGCTAAAATGTGCGGAAGATAAAGTTTCAAATAATTCTTGGCATAACTGATTAATAAAATCAGAAGATTTTCATAGAAGATGATAGGATGATAGAAGGTAATTAATAGTTCATATTTCACCTTTATCATCATCACAGTCTCCCATATGCACACACTCTCATGCACAAGATATTTAACATCATTAGAATTGAACTCAGAGAGAGGGAGATGAATAATGAGCAGTAGTTTAAATGAAAGTCAACCAGTGATGTTAAATGTGAAAAACTTACGAAGACTTTTGTGTGTCTTCAGTTCATCAGAAGTCTGAGTCTACACGCAACGTGTCTGACGTCTAACCAGAAATAAGTTATCAAAAACGGACATTTGGCTAGCAGAATTCGCCATAGGACATCTTTCATTCCTCAATTTAAAAGGAATATTGTCTCACCCACAAGTCATAAGGTGGACGCAGCATTTTTCGTCACCATATACTGCTTGCTCACAAGTTCAATACAGAGTTATCACAAGTTCAATACATCGTTATCACAAGTTCAATACAGAGTCATCATAAACTCTAATCACTCGAAAGATCATTATTATCTGAAGTCAAGCAAAAGAGCTCAAAAGAGGAATCGCATATTTATACCACGTGCAACACACTCTTAAGCGCATTTTATGAAGCAGACTCGAAAGTATATGAATCACGACTACATACGCAAGATTATGAGTCTACATATCACTAACATTTCGTGAAGATATCCAGTCTGACCAGTACCGTCGGGAGATTAGACCACAGACCTTTTGTTCATATGACAACTATTAACTGTTGATCCACACTACAGAGATATACTCAAACAGTGAAGGAATATACATAAATATCTCGTCAGCGTTCTCCGTACGACAACAGTATTCATCAGAACGTCCTCGACTTAGAGATACCCCATTCGACATAACGTATAACAACTTGGGACATTTTATGCATACATGTGAATCCTCATATCTAGGAGAAGCATTTAGAGACACATGGACTGTGTAGAGTACTCACCATTTTGGTAACACGTATCATATCACATCATCATTTCACTCTACACCAGTTCATCCTTAATTAACTATTACTTAATTAACTGTAATTTTATTATCTCATCTGTGTGTTTTGTGTGAATCGTCTTTCACCATCATCACGTTCTAACCATTACTAACCCTATATGTGTGGATATTTCATTAATAAACCCAACGATCAGTTGATCATTATCAAGAGTTTGTTAATGTATCACTCGTGCTGTCGGTGTTACATATTCACCTATAGGAACCTTTCTCTACTCAGATGAGGCTGGGGGCTTTTTCTTTACGGGATCTAAGGGCAGAAGCTAAGGTCGTGGGGAAACAGAACTCTTTCCATAATTTATTAGAAAACACTGTCTAGTGGAAAGCATTCGCATTCCTGTCTTCTTGTCCCTATCTCGAATAGGTCTTTTTTTCTTTCTTAACGAGCCAATTTCTAGAGACCTTATATCTAATATCTCATAGACTATTCCTGGCAAAAACTACTGTCGTAGTTGCCCCAGTGACTCACCACACGACACCATGGAATAAAAAAGGTTAATAAACCCTGATAACAGCAATGATTGAAGGCACGCTCAACCAGTTTTTTAATAATTTGTTCTTTTCATTTTATGGAGTTTACCTACGACTAGTACATTTGTCTTCTTTGTTCTTTCTTTTTGTGTGTGTGTGTGTCTTATTTGCATAAGGCCACATATGTACTGGTCCATGTGTGTGTGTACTGGTCCATGTGTGTGTGTACTGGTCCATGTGTTACAGGAAGCCTGCACCAAGGCAGTTATGTGCTCTTCTTGTGGTGGTTTCTATAGCAATTAGTTTTACATTGTGCGGTTGCCAAGTCCCACACACAACCTCACTTAAGTCGCCACTTACGACATGCTTGGTGGAAGCAGTTATCCTATTTTTGTTGTCTTTGTTTCATTAGAGACCCCCGGGCGACCACAAGGGGCTAAGTTGTATGTACACAATATTATACATTTAAATTTGTTTGTTTTGTGACATGCGATAGAATGTACGGAACACTTATTTCATGTTTTTAGTGCATTTGATAACAGTGATGTAAGTGGATCCTTAAAACTTTTTTTTTTTTTTTTGCGCTTTTCCTTGATTTATTCTGTAGCATGAACAAAAAATGTCCACACAAGTTAGAGGTGGTCCCGTGGTAGATACTGCCAAAGGGGAGTGCATTGTTAGAGACTTCATTATACTCGGATTCAGCTTTATTAAATAGGTAGACCTGTACCGTTCCTCGCTGCCTTTGTTCAGAGAAGCAAGAGCTCTGACCACCCAGCCACTACTACTTATATATGTGACGGTGCGAAGACGATGTGTGAAGGAGAATAAGGATTTGTGTGTAATGTTGTCGTCACTCTCTCTGGCCTACTTTCACACACGTTCCGCAGTCACAGAAAAACTCTTGATGACAGGGGTCCCACTTTTATTAATGAAACCCTATCAGGTAGCACAAGAATCATACATAAACAATGTTGTCCGCAAGTATACTTTGAAGGCAATTCCTAAGCAACACCATATAACCAAGCTATTTAGGTAACACCATCTAATAACCCAGCACAGACTGCTGGACTCTCTGAAATAAAATGAAACAAAATAAACTAGCATCGTACTAATGGACAAACATCATCTACTTAATAATACATACATATGTGTGAAATTATGTAAGCACATGCACTTAAATGACCATGTGTGTGTGTGTGTTCATGCAAGTCTGTATGTATGTGTAATCAACAATAAACATATCTCAATCAACAACAATGCCTTCATACGCATATTAGATACTAACTCCATCATCACGCGAGATAAAACTTAAATGAAGCACTTCTATCTATGATGAAATATTCCACACAGCGCACTGGTCTAAATGACATCAATGTATCAGTATCTTAGAGGTCTAGCTGCTCTAAAGAAAAAGGAGATATATATACTCTATTCTTACAGCTCTGTACTAAATGTAATAGGCATTGTTGGGAGTAGAAAATGCCTTAGTTTTAACGCCCAGTTTGGCACTTTGCCACTTCACCCAATAGCCACTCTATGTCACGTGATGAGACCGGCTGGGAAGTATTGCTAATGAGACAGGTAAAAACGAGAGAGAGTTAGTAGCGAAGGGGGGCATTGAGTGACCAGCCGTTAGGCGGTTGAGATGTGTGTTTGGGCGTGTGTGGATAGCCCTAATGTATATTCCTGTTTTACATGGAAGTATACTACTGTATGGCATATTTAACATTCATAATTGTTCATGCAAATGAGTGACTATTATTATTATTATTAATCTGGACTATGTTCTAATTGCCTGACCACATCAATGGGTCTATTTTGAAGTTTCGTCATTGTCGTGAGAAATTCTAATCCACATATATAAATTATCAGGAAAATGTAAAGCCTAACACATAAATTCAATAAACGGAAAGAAGAATGGTAAAGAACAGTGCTGTCACAATGACTGTACTCGAAATCCCCCTTGTTTTCTACTTCGTCTGCAAATTGTAACGTTTCACGTTGATAATAAAAGCCTACTGCTTCACTACCCGCTTTCTACGATAAAACGTGTACTGCCTTTCTAAGAAAAACCTTGAGATACGCAAGTTGACCTAGATTTAAAATTCCATTCATGTCATTTTATACACTACGTTACCTAAAAACGAAAGACAGATGGACTAAAGATAGAAAGAAGGGAGGGCTGAAAGCAGGGACGCATGCAACACTAAACACGCGTCTCGCTATACAATTACTACCCTCACGCGTGTAAGGCCACATGCACTAGCTTTTTTCAAATCCACAGTGATAAAAAACACTACCCATACCAGAGTTAGGTTTTTAAATCCTGAAAAACGCTTATTAGGAAACATGACATTATACTGGTTTACGTTTGAAAACATGACAGTACCCAGACACCATAAAGTTTGGAAGTGAGGAGGTGGTAACAGCACGACTATCCTAGAAGAAAATGCATATTGGCCCCATTAAATATATATATTTGGGTTCCTTAGGACTTGCTGACAAAAAATATGTTGAGTGTTACGCAAATAGTCTAGGAATTACCAAATTATAGCCAAAAGAAATAGTGAGGGATGTCAGACAACACCTAAATCAGAATCGCTCAGTGGCAGATTTTCACCCCACCATTGTACGGGAAATGGGTCTCCATGTTAAATCCGATTTGATTGGAGCGCAATAAATGTAAGGCTAAACACGATTAGTCGGGCTATAAATACTATCTTTAGTTGTCAGGGGAAACGGGAGTAGGAGTACTTTTTTTCAAACGATTGGGTAAACATGGCACGATTGGTTAGACCCGCGAATATAGTCAATCAGAGGCGTCAGGTCACCACCACATGTTCAAATAAACTTACTACAGAACCAGTGCGTTGAGCGCCAGTGCATATTTTTCTAAATAAAAGCCTGGGACATCGGCAGATCGAAATTGTGCTATATTCATTGCCAGTCAACGTAATTCTGTAATATTTCCATGAATTGTGGTAAGCTTGAAATATTTGATATCTTTTTAATGAAAATTGAATGTAAATTGATAATTTATGTCTATATATATGTGTGGTTCAGTAGCGAACATGAGGTAAAGCCTATATAGTGCTCCAACCTGAACAGAAGGTGTCGGAGGAAAGTAAAACTACATGGAATTGCCAAACAGTACACTGACACCTATCTTATCGACTAGAAAGAAATAATGCTGGAATTGCAGAGGCGTAGTAATCATTAGGGAGGAATATACTGGTGTAAATTATTTCAGATGAAGCTGAAAGTTGGCCTACCGCTCTGAACTCCGTGTTTGTTATGTATTGTGCTCAGTGTAGAAATAGAGTATAAATTAGTTCTGAAGTAGGAGGTACAACCTTCTTGTTTCAGGGACCGTGGTCCTAAAGCTATTGAGCAGCACCTGGTCAGAGCTTTGCTGAATCCAGAGGCGGACAGCATACTCCTTGGTCCATATAGCAAACAGTGAGGTGTCTCCAGAACACAGGGGAGCAATCGAGCAGAGGAGTCTTTTCCTGCCGCCATCACGAAAGATAAGCCTATGTGGCCAGCGGAGCTCAACATTATGTAACCCCATCTTAAACTGACATTGTATAAAAATAAGAGGGGAAATTAATTGTTTTAATGAACGGAACTGAGAACATCTCCAATACTAGTTCCAACAGAAACAAACACTTGAAGTCATGATGATAAATAACAACATAGCTTGAAAAAACAAAACCAGTATTACCTCATATTACTACTACACAACTGACACACATAGGATAATATTAATAAAATATGTCACTACAAGATTCATATTGATAAATTCTGTACATATAACTTGTAATTAAAATTGATTGTGATTCCTGGTTCACTTTGTATTTGAATCAGGACACATATATATTAGTGACAGTAATTAATACATATTTATATTTGAAAATTTACCAGTGCCTCATTTAAGAATAGTCTTATAGAGTGTTAAATGTGTGTGAGTGTCACAGTGTTGTCACGTGTGGTAGAATAAATTAAATTGTTTATCTGTCTGTTGTTGTTGTGACTTACACTTCATCATATACATACCCTAGACATTCAACGTAGTCATCACAATATTCCAGAATAATTCTGACTGAGGTATAAATATGTGGTAGCAAGTAAGGTCATCTGTAATACACTACCCTTATTAGATACAGATACCTTCACAGCTGATCTCAGTCAGTACACTAAGTCCCCTATAAATATTTATATATACCACTTTACCACAGTCATGTGTATTAAAGTTACAAACCGTCACTCAGTTATTATTACTTTCGTTGGAGAAAGAGATGTGTGCACAAAGTAAGTTAATACTAAGAGTTAATGTTTATTCGCCAGGTACGTAAAGAAAGAACCATGGACATTACATTTCTATCCATATTGGATACACATAAACAGTCGTGCAAAAGCAAAAGGCAGGAATAAGCACGAAATAATAACCACCCTTAACAGATGGGTAGCCAAGCCTTGTGCCTCGCAAATTTTTATGCCTGAATTAATTATGTGCACCAAGTTTATCTAAAATGCATTTGCATCAATTGAACTATAACATGATTGAACATGAAACAGGAGTTCAGATGCACTTTTAATGCAACGTGTTTTAAGCTATTTTGAAGTGCTGCGCTGTATAACAATGACTTTTTGTTCGTGTAAATGAACTTTCGTGCAAACGAACCTTTTTGCAAACACTGTGGTGAAACCAGCAATCGGGCAAATGACCTTCCCGTGCAAGCGAAACTTTTCGACGCACAGCGGCAAATTAGCCACGCCCCGTGACCTTTACCGGCAGCAGGAATTTAGGTCAACAAACACGCTCTTATTGATTTCTGTTTATGGAATATTTTAAAGACAAACGAAGTACCTATTTTTCCAAAAACATTGAAGGCTTTCAGAGACCAATACTTTGTACTAACATTTATAAATCTATAAAAGAAACTTTATGGACCTTATTATTAAGAAATAAATAAAACAGTTCGACCAGACGACATATTATCACACAAGTTTTCAGAACTATAGTTTCTATTTTGGCTCAGTGTTCCTGATTCAAGCGAGACAGTATTAACAGCGTCACGTTACGCCGTGTTCAGACCAAAATAGTTTAGTCTGTATTTTAAGATACGTCTAGTTTCATTTTAACAGCTTGTTTAAAGCATCTTGTGCTTTCATAGCGTGCCCCATCTTTACTATTTTTTCTTTTATTCTATTCTATATGTTCAGTGTTACCAATTTTTTGTTAGGTATCATTTTTTTTCATTCATCTTCGGAAGTATGATGAAAGGTGATTTTCTATAGGTTTATGTGAGGTTTGCATTTAAGGAATTTTAGCGCTTTGACGCATTCATACTGATAGTCCTTTTTTGCATTGCGAACATTTCATTTTTGTTTAGATGTGGCGTTAGGTATCACGTTTTGTTATTGTTTCATATATATGTCTCACATTGTCAGTTGTTGTAATAGTGCTTTCTATACCTTCTTCTCCTTAGTTGTTAATGTGACGGTTGTTTCGTTTTAGTTGTGAATTATTTGTAGTGTCTAATAGTTATTATTTTTTTTACATGTTAATATAGAATATTGTTTTTGTTGTCTTATTTTAGTTAATTTTGATTTGTTTTTGTGTGTGTTGTATTTGAAAATATACCATCATCATCATCATTGACATCATTGCCTTCATCTTTTCATTGTACATTTGTCTGTACCCATTGATATACATGGCATAAATTTGCATTTTTTTTTCTTTTATTATAACATGTATTGAGCACTGTAGTGTTCATTAACAATATCACCATAATTTAACACATTCTAATTATGTCCTTGGTGGGTTTGTACGACTTACATAGGTATTGAGTTTTGTATTGTTCATCATTATAAATATCACTATATTTTGAACAGAAAGTAGTTTCTGGTAGGAAACCATGTCTTCGTTTCAGGACTTTATAGAAATTGGGATTAAATTTAATAAATCAGGAGCGGAACTAGAGGCGTTTGCTACTGCACAATTTGACAGCTATAATGCAAGAATTGAAAGACAGAATGAACGTGATTTAAAACGTCTTCAGTTAGAACATGATGAGAAGAAAAAGACACAAGATTTGGAGAAGGACAAGTTAGAACAAAAGGAGAAATTGGAGAGAATGAAGATGGAAGAGAAAGAAAAAGATCTTGCACAAGCTCTTGCGCTAGAAAAAACTAAAGATTGACGCTGAGCAAGAAAAACTAAAGATTGACGCTGAGCAAGAAACATTAAGATTAGCTGCTGCAACTGCTCAGAAAGCAACTGATTTGGAGATAGAAAAATTGCGTATTCAGAAAGATATAGATGTTGCTGTCGCCCTAAGAAAAGTGGAGTTGGACGCTCCAAACACATCATCTAGTACACCTGTGACCACAAACCGGATACGATTGCCTAATTTCAACCAACAAATCGACTGCATCGATAGTTTCTTACAACGTTTTGAGCTCAAGGTCAGTGCATTGAAGATCCCCAAGGGTCAATGGAGTGCAACATTATGCGATTTTTTTAACAGCGGACGCTCTACAGGCTTATTTTGCTCTGGACAGCGGTAGTAGAGAAGACTACGATGTTGTCAAGGAGACATTGCTACGTAAATTTCAGCTTACGGAAGCAGGATTCCGTGATAAATTTCATTCCTGTCTGCCTAGCAGGAAAGCTGACTTTGGAGAATTTATCTCATTAATAAAATGATATTCTAAAAGATGGATAGAATTGTCCGGAATTGATAAGACCTTCACTGGCTTACTTGATCTAATGTTACGTGACAAGGTGTTGTCGGCATGTAGCACCGATCTTGCCTCATTTTTTCAAGAAAGAAAACCGAAAGACCTTGAGGCAATGGAGATACTTGGGAGACAATATATGACAGTTCACCCAGATAAAGAGGTTCACAAACCAACTATAAAGGACGCACTCCCAGTATGTGTGGCTCGTCATGACTTTAGAGATGGTGGTCATAGACCTCGATCACAAAGTGTGGACAGCAGAGTAAGGCAAAGCTATAGATCCAACTACCGGGGAAAATATAACTTCCCAAGGCAGAGGTCACATCTAACTTCTCACAGAGGCGAGACTATGGTTATTCAAACCAAGGTCAGTGGCGGCACAATTCTAGCCGTGGTGAGGAAATACATCACAAACGGATGGATCATAGACCCGCACAAGACAGTGCATCCTACAGTGGTAATAGGAATAATGGCAGATGTTGGTCATGTGCTAGGAATAGACCTTACAAGAAATACTATGGAAACAGTACTAACAAACACTGTGGGCATAATGACAATAGCAATCATGATAAGGGTAATGCATGTGTAACTGCAAAGAAGAATGATGAGAAGGGAGCCGACCATGCCAATGCATGTATTGTTAGCTCACTTAATGATGAAAATTGTTATGGGTGCAAATCTTTATTCCATCCTGGTTCACAGCCCAGATTAATTTGCGGGCATGCTTTACCCGCTATGTCATCTTGTGAGAACGTGGGACGCCTCACATTATATACAGGCTTCCTGTATAACAGGCATGTAAGTGTCCTTCGTGATTCTGGCTGTACCACTGTCGGAGTCCGTAGATCATTAATTGATGAATCTGCCTTTACTGGTAAAACAGTGAAGTGCATAACATTTGGTGGGAGTATCGAGTGTTACCCAGTGGCAGAAATAGAAATTGCCACACCCTTCTTTACAGGTAAGGTAAGGGCATGTGTCCTTGACCAACCAGTATCAGACATTATTTTTGGTAATATACCAGGTATTAAGGATTGCTCTCCAGAGGAGATACATGAATGGGTTGAATCTCACCCAATGTTGGCTAACGCTGTGGTCACTAGGGCCCAGCATGCTGCTGAATCCAAGGCAGAGCCAGCTATACCATTTAGTGAGAGAGCATCTCTTCAGAATGTTCATAATGTTTCCCCCCAGTCGTTCGCGACCAAACAGCGCAAAGATGTTGCTTTGCAACCATTGTTTGCTCTAGCAGAGAGCAAGCATGTGAAGAAGACAAAAACTTCACGTTATTGGTTTGAATTTAAAAACTCAGTACTGATTAGATGCTTTGACAACTATGTTTTAGTCAGGAGACAGGTAGTTATTCCAAAGAGTTTTAGACCTATTGTATTGAATACTGCCCATGACTCGCTTTTAGCTGGTCATATGGGGATTAAGCGTACTCTGTTTCGTGTCACGTCAAATTTTTATTGGCTTGTGTTAACAGAGACGTAAAGCTATACTGCAGGTCATGTACAACTTGTCAAAAGGTAGCACGTAGGGGCAAGCACCACGCTGCACCCTTACAAGTCACTGATGTGCCATTACGGCCTTTCACCAAGCTTGCAATTGACATAGTTGGTCCTATGTCAGTCATGTCAGACAGAGGATATCGATATATCCTAACGTGTATAGACTTATGTACACGTTGGCCGGAGGCCATACCATTGAAGACTATCACCTCAGCAGCTGTCGCTGATGCTTTATTTGTTATTTTTTGTCGCATAGGATTTCCTGATGAAATCCTATCAGATCGTGGTACTCAATTTATGTCTCAAATGATGAAAGATATTGAGAACATGTTAGCAATTAAGCATTCGTTCACAAGCCCATACCATCCGGAAAGCAATGGCGTTTGCGAGCGTTTCAATGGCTCGTTGAAGCAGTTGTTAGGCAAAGTCACCGAGACATGTCCTCGTGACTGGGACCGAATGTTACCAGCAGTCTTATTTGCTTACAGAGAAGTGCCCCATGAGAGCACTGGCTTTTCGCCATTTGAGTTGGTATATGGTGCCAACCCTAGAGGTCCTATGCACATACTCAAGGATTTGTTGTTGGGATCAGTGGAGGATGTTACTGTCCGCACCAGCTATGAACTGGTCATTGATCTCAGACAACGCCTTGTAGATGCATGTACTTATGCATCAGGTATGATACGTAATGCTTCACAGAGGTCGAGATTGCGCTGCAACCAATCTCGAGGATTACGTTGCAACCAATCTCGAGGATTACGTTCGTTCTTACGAGGAGAACAAGTCTGGCTACTTCTTCCGACCAAGGAAAATAAACTGCTAATTTCCTGGCAGGGCCCTTTTAAGGTGGTTGAGAAGAAAACTGATGTAGATTATGCCATTGACATAAGGGGCAAAGTTAAAACATTTCACATTAATATGTTAAAATTGTATGTGGAGCGCCCTGCAGAGTTAGAACATATCTTTGACAGTATTTCTGATGAACCTGTTCGACAGACTTTGACAGCTGTTGTGGAATCTGATGATTCTACAGCGAGCGATATTTCTTTTAATTTTCCTCTGCTGCCTTTAACATCTTCCGAATCATGGAGAGATGTAACTGTATCAGTGATAAAGTTGATATTTAGTTGGATATAATATATGTTGATAAAGTACACCAGAACACTCCTAGGCGGGAAGACAGGCGTCTATCATCATCAGTTGACAAGATCCCTATGGTGTTGCCTGCCCCACTGTAGTGTATGGAATGTCAACTTGACCTACGCAGTGTTGTGTAGACATGGATGGAGTGTATAATGTGCGAATGATGATAAGGGTTCGTGTTGTTGACAAATGTTCTCTTCTCACACTCATGTATGACCGGAAGTCATCGACACCAACGACTGTGTACCTTTTCTAAAGTTTAATTGGACGTACACACTCGACAGCACAGATAGTGACAAATCACAGGTTGCCATAATACATCATAGTACAGTGGACAAATGGTCTTGCAATGTTACATGGGCACTCATGTAGAATAATGGTATAATGGACTGTCAATAGCCAAGCACTCAGTATCGCCCATACATATATCATCTGACGTCACTGACTGAGCACGTCAGCTTGTAAACAATATTTTCAGATGACTTCTAAACCTAATCTCGTTTAGCAACGATTCTTCAACATAATGTTCAGCACATATTTTTCCATATAATAATATTGAACCGCTAACAATGGGTTCTCATGTGTAGCAGTGATCTCTGGACTGATCAAGCGATAATACGGGCATCCCTTTTCTCTTCTTGAAAGTCCTACATGTTTTGGTTCCAAGATGGCTCCACTCGTGAACTGTCACTCACGTTTGAATACAGATAATGAATCTGTTCTAAAGTTAGTCATTCATACAACATTTCGTTGCTCTGTAGATTTGGTCATGAACAATAGACTGCATTCTACAGAATATAGTGCTGCTAGGAATCGAAGTCGTTTTTCATCGAGTCAAATCTATTCTCTTAAACATTCAAATCGTAATTATCGACAATGGTGGCTTCGATCGAGAGTTCATAAGAGTATCTTTGATTACCTTGGTAGAGGGAATATGAAACTGCCATTCCTTGGCAAGATGAATAAACACTGGGGTAAAGCATACACGATAGGTCTAGACGACTATCACTTTCCCCAAAACCACTGAGATCACTTTTTCAAGGCATCAAGCCGACATAGCAAAACACACACAGTCCCTATCAGGACGAAGCCAAATCACACCCCTCAAGCGACACATCCGCCGAATAGCCTTTGACCTCTCTAGAGACAACAGAACATATAGTTCGACTTAGATATGTAAAGATATACAGATATAAGACAGACTTGTCCTACTCAGACAAACAATACACATAAATTCAGGCCATAGATATTCTGAAGCAAGAACAATCTATTATTACCCAAACAACGAATAAATCGCAGTAAAATGTATTTATCCGCGGAGGTCAAGGGAAGTAACTCAATAATGACTTTCCCTTAAGCACTAAAAAATTACCTATGTATAATATTGTAAGATATCAAAGACTGCACGTAACAGTCTTACCACACCACCCGGGAAAAAAAAAATGGAACATTTTTTTTTTTTTTGAAATACATCTAGGAGCAACGTACAATAGGCTCACAACGCATGAATAATGCGCAGATGAAAATATCAGGAATACCTATAACGCCTAATATGAGGCTAAGTCGACTTATGGAGCGACTGGTGAGAATGTGTCTCATAAACTGAGAGAAATTATTTTTCTACAAGTATATTTTTCCAGGAAGGTGTCATCAAAGTATAATACAATTCTGGCAATTACACAATGCCTAAAAAATTCATATCATCATAACTACGTAATAGATATCTTAACTTTATGATTTATGCAGTAAAAATCATAAAAGCACAGCGGTGAATAAACATACATGAACCGCTATGTAGTGATACAATCATTATATTATTAAATTACAAATGTGTATCTATCATGATATAGAAAAGGAACTACTATAGAACTAGACATATCAAGAAGTCTAAGCCCTAATAGTTATGTGGAATCATGTGGGCATCTTGACAGAATGTCTGCCATCACATTATCTGATCCCCGAATAGCTCGCACAGAGAAATGAAAAGGTTGAAGAGCAATTGCATATCGAGTAGACCTCGAGCTCTTCAAATTCTTACTCTGTATAGCAGTAAGAGCTTTTTGGTCTGTTTCTACTATGAAATGTGCGCCTAGAAGGAATCTCTGTAGTTTGAGGATCGACCAAACCATAGCTAATAGCTCACGGTCTAAAACCGAATAATTCCTTTCTGCCGCATTAAGTTTTCTGGAAATATACATTACAGGATGCAGAGTTCCAGAGTACTCTTGCATTAGTGCCGCTCCAATCCCAGTGGATGAAGCGTCACTACGAAAAACGAATGTCTTATCTTTAGTGGGTAGCACTAAAATAGGTGGTGTTGAAAACATTGTTTTAATCTTATCCAGAGAGCATTGGCATTCCTGAGACCAGTGGACCACATTAGGCGAACCTCTCTTTAGAAGTGTTGAGAGAGGTGCCATGATAGAGGATAGATTCTGAATGAATCTGCCATAAAATTGAATAAGACCTAACAGACTTCTCACCTGTTTTTTAGTCTTAGGGATTGAGATGTTAAGTATCTTACTAGTATTATGGTCCTCTGTCTTTAGGAAACCATGACCAACTCGGTGGCCTAGGAAAGAAATTTCGCTAAAACCAATATAGGCTTTAGAGGGTTTCGCTGTCAGGTTGTGCTCACGCAAAGTAGACAGCAATTCATCTAACCCTGAATAGTGATCTTCCCAAGTATCGCTGAAAAGACAGATGTCGTCTAGATATGCAATGACATCTGACCGATAAGATAGGATTCGGCGCATCATGCGTACGAACGTAGCTGGTGCGTTCATAAGACCGAAAGGCATAAAATTCCATTGGAACAAACCTCTAGGTGTTGAAAAAGCCGTGAGAGGTTTGGCGCGTTCAGATAAAGGAACTTGCCAATATCCCTTAGACAAATCAAGTTTAGTGAAAAAATGAGATTTGGAGAGTCGAGTAAGTAGCTCTTCCAGTAAAGGCATAGGTTCGGCATCGAACTTCGTTACTTGATTCAATTTTCGATAGTCAACGCAAAGACGTATGTTATTGTCTTTTTTACGCACAATAACCATCGGCGAAGAATACGCAGAGGTGGATGGTTCGATTATTTTCAAATCTATCATCACATCCAACTCTTTCTCGACCTGTGCTTGGAAATGTATAGGTATAGGATAAGGTCTAACCCTAATAGGAGTATGGTCAGTTAGCACAATGTCATGTTGAATGACATTAGTTTGTCCAGGGATGTCAGTGAGTACATCCTGAAATGTTTGCAACATAGTTGAAACTTGTCGCTGTTCTCCTAGAGACAAATCAGGAGAGACAGTAACGTTCTTCCATGATTCACTGGAATGAAGTGGGATCATTGGAAGAGGAAGATTTACATCTGAAAAACTTGTTTCCTCATCCTGTATCACGGACAGTGATGAGTAATGACCATGTGGTACTGGAGAATTGTCCGTTGCTTGGAAAATGGGTTGCAAATAATCCGGACGTTCATGGAATTCAGTAAGCATATTGATGTGGAAGGTTTTATGCTTCCCATCAATATCGACAATATAGTCGACATCGGAAATTTTCGATATTATATCGTACGGACCTTTCCAAGAAATAAGTAATCTGTTTTCCCTACAAGGTAGTAATACAAATGCTTTGTCACCAGGACAAAGTTGTCGTAAGCATCTCTTCTTATTGGCAATTTGCCTTGCCTTCTGTTTCGCAAATTCAGAAGAAGAAGTTGCTAATTTGCATGCTTCGATAATCTTTTGTCTCAACGCGATGACATATTCGTAGGATGACTTTGTGTCATCGTCAATATTGTCAGATGTTATGAGATCGTGAAGCAACGACATAGGGCCACGCGGACGCGCGCCAAAGACGAGTTCAAAGGGAGAAAATCCCGTATGTTCATTGGGTACCTCTCTGTAAGCGAAGAGGGCCGCAGGTAAAACTCTGTCCCAGTCTTGAGGATGATCCTCAGTTATCTTCCCCAGTAAGTTTTTAAGTGTTCTATTAAGGCGTTCGACCATACCATTAGACATTGGATGGTAGATACTACTTAAAGATCTATCTATCTGCAGGGTAGACATTACTTGAGACATGGTATCTGATATTAGTTGGGTGCCATGGTCTGACAATATCTCTCCGGGGAACCCCAGACGAGAAAATATAAGCCAAAGAGCATCTGCAATATCAGCAGTAGTAATGCTCTTCAGAGGAATAGCCTCTGGCCAACGTGTGCACATATCAACACACGTCAAGATAAACTGATGTCCTCTGGCAGACTTGATCTTAAATGGACCAATAATGTCTATGGCCATTTTTTGAAACGGCCGAATAGGAATGTCCGCCGCCTGAATGGGTGCAGCATGCCGTGGACCTTTGGATTTAACTTCCTGACATACTTTACAAGATCGACAATAAATCCGTATGTCCTTGTTTACCAATGGCCAAAAGAAAGCCGCAAGGACTCTTGACTTAGTACGGGAAAAACCCATGTGTCCAGCACACTGAGAGTCGTGAGCGTGCTGCAAAATTTTAACTCTCAAATTCTTGGGAACCAGGATTTGAGAATGACTTGACGTAATGGAGTCTTGAACCATACGTACAAGTACGCCATTCTTCTTTGTAATCCACGATTTACGACTTGTGTCCTTATTCGGATCACCTTTAGTTGCAAGAATGAAGAATTTCTTCAGAGTGGGATCATCTTCTTGCTGTTTTATAAACGAGTCACGAGAAATTACCAAGGGATTATCTTGGTTATGCACTTCATTATCTTCAGTAGATGAAGTTTGAGGCACATTAAGAGCCTGAGCTCTAGTGACTACAGCGTTAGCAATCTGCATGTTTTGCCTTTCCCACGTGGAAATTTGTTGCGGAGTGCATTCCTTGACTCCATGAATGCGACCGATGATGAGGTCAGCGATCGGATTCGGAAGAAGACATGCGTGTACATCTCCTGTAAAGAAAGGAGTAGCAATCCTAATGATAGCGGTAGAGTATTTCTCTAATGTGCCGCCAAATGTTACACATTTGACTACTTGTCCAGTGGCACGGGAAGGATCTACGAGTGACTGCCTAACACCAATTGTGGTGCATCCAGAATCAAATAGCACAGAGACTGGATTGTTATTCACTAAACCCTTATGTAAGACAAGAGACCCTCTTCCATCATGCGCGACTGATGCTGGAAGAGCAGGAAGAGGATGGCCACAGCTTAAAGTAGTCACTGTGGTTGGCTCAAATAACGTTTTGCATTGGGGGCACTGAGATGCTCTCCCAAAATCAAAAGCGGCACATGCCATATTACTAGCATCATTATTATCTTTACTCTGTTTATAGGCTTCATGGGACTCTTGTTGTGCAGAGTTTGCCTGAAAATGTGGTTTATGTCTTTTGTATTGAGATCTACCTCGGTTATTATCACCTCTGTAGTTATTGTTACCTCTATTGTAACCCCTATTTGGGTTTGAGTCATAGTACCCTTGGTTACCATTATCATATTCATTATAATGAGTATCTCTGTAATTATGATCTTGTTGACTCCAAGACGGATAACCCTGATAGTTTCTATAATTACTTCCTCTACGGAAATTCCTATAATTATGACCACCCCTGTGTCGAGAGCTATCAGGTCGTCTCCAGTTCTTTGAAGAAGAACCCTGAAATGATTGGTTACCTTGGTTTTGATAACTATTATGGTTACCTTTTTTATCAAATCTGTTTTGAGGTCCCTGAAATCTGTGTGAATAATTGGGATTGTATGGTGTTGCTGAAGCAACTGGCATACTCTCCTTAATCTTAGTGTTGCCAAAAGTCACGTCGGGGTGTGCAGTGACATATTGGGAACAATATTCTTCCATTTCTTTTAGAGATTTAGGTTTACGCTCATGTATAAATTCAAGGAAAGGTTTGTTCACACATGACATAATCTTATCTCTGAGCAACAAATCCATAAGTCCTTCATACGTTTTTTTCTGTTTTGGAAAGCTCAATCCAACGATCAACTGTGAGACGTGCCTTTGCAGTGAATTCTGAGAATTCTACCCCCGTCTCAGGTACCATCGTCTTAAATAAAAGGCGATAGCCTTCCTCACTTAGCTGATATTTTTTTTTTATCAAAGCCGCCCTAATGACATCATAATTATCCTTATCTGCTTCTCCTACAAGGCATAATCTAGTCAAAGATTCACCTTTCAAGTTTTCTGATAATTGATTAGCGTATTGTGATTTATCCACATTATGTGTACGACAAGAACGTTCAAATCTATCCAGCCAGAATGTAATATCGTCACTGGACTGATTGAACGGTGGAACCTTAACCTTGTAAGTAGAAGGTTTACCATTACCACTAGATGCCTGATTAACATTACTCATACTTGTCAATCTCAATTTCTCCAACTCAAATTCATGTTCTCTTATTGCTTTTTTCTCTTCAGCATCTAATCTTTTTTGTTCAGCCTCCCTGTCTAATCTTTTTTGTTCAGCCGCAGCTTCTCTTTCCAATTTTTTTTGTTCAGCTTCACTGTCTAATCTTTTTTGTTCAGCCGCAGCTTCTCTTTCCAATTTTTTTTTGTTCAGCTTCCCTGTCTAATCTTTTTTGTTCAGCTTCACTGTCTAATCTTTTTTGTTCAGCCGCAGCTTCTCTTTCCAATTTTTTTTGTTCAGCTTCAAATCTCCTTTCCTCTACCTGCATCTGCAATTTCTTTTGTTCAGCAGCAGCCTCAGCTTCTTTTTCTAATCTTTTCTCTTCCGCCATAGCTTTTCTTTCTTCTGCAGCTAATCTTTTCTCTTCTGCAGCTAATCTTTTCTCTTCTGCAGCTAATGCTTTGTCATATTGAGCAACTGCCCATTGTTCTAATTGTTGACCAGTCTTATCAAGAGCTTTCCCTTGTGTAATGAAATAATCTAAAGTAGACATGATGCCTAACAATAATACTAATCACCTGAATCAATAATAATACCCCAAGTTCTCAATGACCTGATTAATCAGTATACTATCCCAATATCTGTGGGTCACAAGCCTTTAATAAGGTCTTGTATAATAGTAATAATAATCAGGTACTGGTCTATACCATAATCCAAGTGCAGTGCACAGGCAATTGTGTCTTATGAAATATACCCATATAAAACATATGTCAACCAACAGAATACATAAAGTACAAATAGGACTGACAATACAAGAACGTTTGCAGAAATCAAAATAAATCAAATAGGGAAATCAATGAAGATAATCACTGAATCTGCAAAGAATAACAACACAAATGACGTCACAATATATGAATATAAATTATGAATAGAACTGAAAGATAGAAAAGGTTAGACCAACAAATTACAAACAAATCAAAACAAAACTAAAGAACAAAGAAATATTACAAAAATAACAATAATTACAGACTTCACAGCTAACACAAAAGCAACAGTTGTCGCAGCAAATTTTCAATCAAGAAAATTGCACCTATAGAAAACGCCCACAACGGACCCTCTATGACGTGGGATACTCTGTTGTGAGGACGCCGCCCAACCTTAAACACAACCCGCTGACATAGAAACTAACATACTATACAAACAAATAACATGTAAACATAAATATATATAAATTATGTGTATGATAGTATGTGTTGCAAAATAGGCTCAGTCTTACAGTAATGGCAAAGTTATTTTTCATGAAAACAAACAAACTGCCACTTTATTCAATTAAACATTCTGGCCTTAAATATTAAAGTTCATATATGGCAAACAAGAAGATCCATCGATGAAACCAGGACTTCTTAGTTCACAAATACTGTCTTTCTGTTAACACTGACAAGAATTGATCCAACTGTTCTGTGAAACTCTATAATGTCTAATGTAAAAAATGTCAACAACGCTGACCTACATACTGCATTCACTTGACAGGTCACGTGACGAAGCGTTGACAAAGAGCAAACCAATACTGCAAGTGTGTCGTATCAGCCACAGGAAACGGTCTGGTATCGGTAATCTGTTGACTTCTGAATTTCTGCGAGGTCAAACCCAGAAAGCTGGTCCACCAGTTGATAAAGTTGATATTTAGTTGGATATAATATATGTTGATAAAGTACACCAGAACACTCCTAGGCGGGAAGACAGGCGTCTATCATCATCAGTTGACAAGATCCCTATGGTGTTGCCTGCCCCACTGTAGTGTATGGAATGTCAACTTGACCTACGCAGTGTTGTGTAGACATGGATGGAGTGTATAATGTGCGAATGATGATAAGGGTTCGTGTTGTTGACAAATGTTCTCTTCTCACACTCATGTATGACCGGAAGTCATCGACACCAACGACTGTGTACCTTTTCTAAAGTTTAATTGGACGTACACACTCGACAGCACAGATAGTGACAAATCACAGGTTGCCATAATACATCATAGTACAGTGGACAAATGGTCTTGCAATGTTACATGGGCACTCATGTAGAATAATGGTATAATGGACTGTCAATAGCCAAGCACTCAGTATCGCCCATACATATATCATCTGACGTCACTGACTGAGCACGTCAGCTTGTAAACAATATTTCAGATGACTTCTAAACCTAATCTCGTTTAGCAACGATTCTTCAACATAATGTTCAGCACATATTTTTTCCATATAATAATATTGAACCGCTAACAATGGGTTCTCATGTGTAGCAGTGATCTCTGGACTGATCAAGCGATAATACGGGCATCCCTTTTCTCTTCTTGAAAGTCCTACATGTTTTGGTTCCAAGATGGCTCCACTCGTGAACTGTCACTCACGTTTGAATACAGATAATGAATCTGTTCTAAAGTTAGTCATTCATACAACATTTCGTTGCTCTGTAGATTTGGTCATGAACAATAGACTGCATTCTACAGAATATAGTGCTGCTAGGAATCGAAGTCGTTTTTCATCGAGTCAAATATATTCTCTTAAACATTCAAATCGTAATTATCGACAATGGTGGCTTCGATCGAGAGTTCATAAGAGTATCTTTGATTACCTTGGTAGAGGGAATATGAAACTGCCATTCCTTGGCAAGATGAATAAACACTGGGGTAAAGCATACACGATAGGTCTAGACGACTATCACTTTCCCCAAAACCACTGAGATCACTTTTTCAAGGCATCAAGCCGACATAGCAAAACACACACAGTCCCTATCAGGACGAAGCCAAATCACACCCTCAAGCGACACATCCGCCGAATAGCCTTTGACCTCTCTAGAGACAACAGAACATATAGTTCGACTTAGATATGTAAAGATATACAGATATAAGACAGACTTGTCCTACTCAGACAAACAATACACATAAATTCAGGCCATAGATATTCTGAAGCAAGAACAATCTATTATTACCCAAACAACGAATAAATCGCAGTAAAATGTATTTATCCGCGGAGTTCAAGGGAAGTAACTCAATAATGATCACCCTATCAAACTCAGACCGTATACTATACCCTTACACTACAGATCTCAGGTGGATAGTGAACTTAAGGATATGCTACGCATGGGCATCATTTCTCCTTCTGAATCATCCTATTCTTTTCCTATGGTTCTAGTTAGAAAGAAGGACAAATCTCTTCGAATCTGCATTGATTTAAGACGTCTTAACAGTGTCACTCTCACAGATGCTGAGCCTATGCCTGTTTTGGAGGATCTCTTATCACAACTATCCCAGGCTACATACTTTAGCAAACTAGATCTTTCCAAGGGATATTGGCAGATCCCTTTAACTGATAAAGCCAAACCACTAACCGCATTTATGACTCCATATGGTTTATTCCAATGGAATTATATGTGTTTTGGCCTTGTCAATGCTCCTGCGACTTTTGTGCGCATGATGCGGAGACTCTTAGGAGATAGGTCTGATGTCATCACATATATAGACGACATCTGTTTATTCCATAGTTCTTGGCAAGAACATATCACAGGATTAAAATCTTTATTAATGCTACTCAGGAAGCATGGTTTGACAGTTAGACCTTCAAAGGTTCAGATTGGTTGTCGAGAAATTTCATTTCTTGGTCACCGTGTTGGTAACCACATGTTATACCCTGATGAGCACACTGTCAAACGCATATTAGAATTAGATATCCCTCGGACAAAGAAACAGGTTAGGAGCATGTTAGGACTCATTAACTTCTATCACAAGTTCATTCCGAACTTTTCATCTATTTCTTCTGTCCTGTCATCTTTGACTAAAAAGGGAGCTCCTAATAAAATTGTTTAGTCCGATACTTGCAGTGGAGCTTTGAACAAAATTAAAACTGTATTTTCCAAGGCACCTATTTTGGTGTTACCTAATATCACTATGCCATTTCTTCTGAGGACTGATGCTTCTCAGACTGGCATTGGTGGTTGCCTGTTGCAATGGTTCAATGATTCTCCACATCCATGCTTGTATGTAAGCAGGAAGTTGCTACCAGCAGAAACTCGGTATTCTACCAGTGAAAGAGAACTTTTGTCCATCATTTGGTGTATAAGCAAGTTATCACGCTATTTACTTGGCGCACACTTCTACCTCCAGACGGATCACCGTCCACTAACATCCCTAAATCAAAAAACTACGACAAACTGTAGATTACACAGATGGTTCTTGCTTATCCAAGAATATAGATATACAATTATCCCCATCAAGGGATCAGAAAACTTTCTCGCAGACTTATTGTCAAGGAATGTAACTGGAAAGTGAAATTGTTTGTGCCAGATAATGACATTGTCTGATCTTGTTTTGTTTTTCAGGTGATATACTATTGAAACATTCATGTTACGACTTTAACTGCATTTTTTGAAAGATTGGATTACATTTTGTCTAAACTGTTTAAATGTATCCGTTTTCATGTCATTTCGTACTACAATTACTATTTCATATATATTATTCTAAGCAGTATGATTTTTCTTTCCTAATGGATTAATAATTCTTATGCTAACTATCCACTGTTCTCAAGCGAAAACCCTTGGTTTCCGCTCGGGAACAGGGGGGCAATGTTGGGAGTAGAAAATGCCTTAGTTTTAACGCCAAGTTTGGCACTTTGCCACTTCACCCAATAGCCACTCTATGTCACGTGATGAGACCGGCTGGGAAGTATTGCTAATGAGACAGGTAAAAACGAGAGAGAGTTAGCAGCGAAGGGGGGCATTGAGTGACCAGCCGTTAGGCGGTTGAGATGTGTGTTTGGGCGTGTGTGGATGTCGTGAAATATTCTAATCCACATATATAAATTAAAACGTAAATGTAAAGCCTAACAAATAACTTCAATAAAAGGAAAGAAGAATGGTAAAGAACAGTGCTGTCACAATGACTGTACTCGAAATCCCCCTTGTTTTCTACTTCGTCTGCAAAATCGTAACGTTTTCACGTTGATAGTAAAGGCCTTCGGCAACATACACGCGTTTCCCCAACACAATAAAATGTGTACTCCAATTCTAAGAAAAACCTTGAGATACGCAAGATGACCTAGATTTAAAATTCCATTCATGTCTTTTTATACACTACGTTACCTAAAACGAAAGACAGATGGACTAAGGATAGAAAGAAGGGAGGGCTGAAAGCGGGGACGCAGGAAATACTACCACAGTCGCGCGATACACAATTACTACCATCACGCGTGTAAGGCCACAAGCACTAGTTTTTTTTTTTTCAAATCGACAGTGAAAAAAAAACACTACTACTACAAGAATCAGGTTTAAAAAACATGAAAAATGCTTATTAGGAAATATGAAATTCTACTGATTTACATCTAAGCTCCTGACTTTAGTATGACATAACAGTGGAAAAGGCAGGACAGGTGGCGGTTCTAAACAACGAAAAGGAATAAAGAACAAATATACGACTATCTTTGGAAAACACATATTTTGAATGCCGCCATGTAGCTCACTTTAACTTATATATTATTGTACGGCCGGACTTGCTAACCAAGAATATGTTATGTGTTACGCCTTTAGTCTGTTAATAAAATAGTTATGGCCAAAATACAATAGTGGGGGTGCCTGACAGCATGAAATCATTTCTGCTCATAAAATTTTTTTATAACGTGTTTGAAAAACATTACGTTACGGAAATAGCCTACCATGTTAACTCCTATTTGATTGGCGGGAATGAGATGTAAGACGAAACACGATTAGTTGGACTGCAAATACTAGTTTAGTTGTTAGGGGAAACGTGAGAAGGGTAATATTTTTTGAAAAGTAGGTAAACATGGCATGATTGGTTAGAGCTACCAATATACTCAATTCAGGGCGTCTGTTCCGAGCCACATCTTGTAATAAACCTACTAAGAAACAGTGCGTTGAGCACCAGTGCATATTTTTTATAAATAAAAGCCTGGGACAGAGGCAGATCGGAAGTTGTGTCCATTCATTGCCAGTCAATGAAACTGTTTATTTTTCCATGAATTGTGGTAAGCTTGAAATATTTGATATCTTTTAATGAAAATTGAATGTAAATTGATAATTTATGTCTGTATATATGTGTGGTTCAGTAGCGAACATGAGGTAAAACCTCTATAGTGCGCCAGCCTGAACAGAAGGTGTCGGAGGAAAGTAAAACTACATGGAATTGCCAAGCAGTACACTGACACCTATATTATTGACTAGAAAGACATAATGCTGGAATTGCAGAGGCGTAGTGATCATTAGGGAGGAATATACTGGTGTAAATTATTTCAGATGAAGCTGACAGTTGGCCTACCGCTCTGAACTCAGTGTTTGTTATGTATTGTGCTCAGTGTAGAAATAGAGTATAAATTAGTTCTGAAGTAGGAGGTACAACCTTCTTGTTTCAGGGACTGTGGTCCTAAAGCTATTGAGCAGTACCTGGTCAGAGCTTTGCTGAATCCAGAGGCGGACAGCATACTCCTTGGTCCATATAGCAAACAGTGAGGTGTCAACAGAACACAGGGGAGCAATCGAGCAGAGGAGTTATTTCCTGCCGCCATCACGAAAGTTAAGCCTATGTGGCCAGCGGAGCTCAACATTATGTATACCCCCTTAAACTGACATTGTATTAAAATAAGAGGGGAAATTAATTGTTTTAATGAACGGAACTGAGAACATCTCCAATACTAGTTCCAACAGAAATAAACACTTGAAGTCATGAAGACAAATAACAACATAGCTTGAAAAAAAACAACACCAGTATTACCTCATATTACTACTACACAACTGACACACATAGGATAAGATTAATAAAATATGTCACTACAAGATTCATATTGATAAATTCTGTACATATAACTTGTAATTAAAATTGATTGTGAATTCCTGGTTCACTTTGTATTTGAATCAGGACTCATATATATTAATGAAAAGTACTTAATACATATTGATATTTGAAAATTTACCAGTGACTCGTTTAAGATAGTCTTATAGAATGTTTCATGTGTGTGAGTGTCACAGTGTTGTCAAGTGTGGTGGAATAAATTAAATTGTTGATCTGTCTGTTGTTGTTGTTACTTATACTTCATCATATACATACCCTAGACATATAACGTAGTCGTCACAATATTCCAGAATAATTCTGACTGAGGTATAAATATGTGGCAGCAAGTAAGGTTATCTGTAAAACACTACACCTATTAGATACAGATACCTTCACCGCTGATCTCAGTCAGTACACTAAGTCCCCTATAGATATTTATAAAATCCCACTTTACCACAGTGGATAGCCCTAATGTATATTCCTGTTTTACATGGAAGTATACTACTGTATGGCATATTTAACATTCATAATTGTTCATGCAAATGAGTGACTATTATTATTATTATTAATCTGGATTATGTTCTAATTGCCTGACCACATCAATGGATCTATTTTGAAGTTTCGTCATGTGTATTAAAGTTACAATCCGTCACTCAGTTATTATTACTTTCGTTGGAGAAAGAGTTGTGTGCACAAAGTAAGTTAATACTAAGAGTTAATGTTTATTCGCCAGGTACGTAAAGAAAGAACCCTGGACATTACATTCCTATCCATATTGGATACACATAAACAGTCGTGCAAAAGCAAAAGGCAGGAATAAGCACGAAATAATAACCACCCTTAACAGGCATAGGCTACTCACGGAGCTAGAGGGTACGCTAATCTTTCTCTCACAATAATCACTGATGTAACATTAACCACACTTACGGCTCACAAGAATGCAATATAATAATTATTTAACACTACACAACTAATAATAATAATGGTAATAAATACACACTTGTATACAGCGCAATGCGACATTAGAATTCCTCTTATAAATTCACTTAGTACTTTACACATTTAACACACAGTCTCACTGTTGAAAATAGCGATGAGATATACGTGAAATTACACTTAAATACACATAAATCGCCTGTCAGCTTCTATCAAGCTATAGATAGACAAACGCTACAAAGCATTAACTTTTAAACTTGAAAGTCTAATATTACTAAATCTAAAGTATTATAAAAAATGTATTTATATGCAAGCATACCTCTATGTCGTTAGTTCTCTTAGCACAGACGCAACTATGCAAAAGCCCAAACTTCAGTTGGTTATCGTACGAGGGCGCATTTTGCACAAGAACGATCTTGCTACTTCTCAGCTCTCTCACTGAAGCCTCTCACTGTTTCAGTTTAAATCTGCATCTCCAACCATGCACCACATGATAGCTACGTCAAAATGTCAGGGAAAACTCCACCCATCCCTCTAGGGAGCAAATCAGGAGTCCTATGCTCAGTTTGGATGACATGACATCACATTTTAGTAAAGATTATCTTTCTAGACGCCCACAATTGAAGTTCCGCCCAAAGGTGGTTACATTCCCACGATATTTCTTGCCTGGAGTCACCCCTCACGGTTTCGTGCTCAACAAGGTGTTTTCCCTCTGGTGTCAGACCGCGCCAAGATGTCTAACAACCGATGATTGTCTCCCACGTTTCACACGTCTGTCTTCTTCACGGATGGCGAAAGTGTGTTTCGTTAAAATCGCCCATTACCAGGTGAGAATGCCAACATGAGCCCAAATTCACACCGTAGACTAGATCGACAACTAATTACTCAGTCTAACATTACACCTTTCTGGCCACACGGTCACATGTTCTGCCCCTAAATTTTTTGTGGTCCACACAAACGTACTCTGCTCCATTGTCATTTTTAAGTTTATGTCTTTTTGCTTCTCGTGGTCTTTTAGAATTGTCCGCTCGTACAGCGTCGCTACTTGATTGAGAGTTCAGCGAGTTAGTGCCTGCAGTTATCGGCCTTGGTGGGGGATTGCCTCTAACGTGTTTTACGTTTGTGTTCAGTCGATGTCGGAGTGCATTCCCCCCAATCTGATCTAGATTGGTGTCCTCTCCGGAGCGTCGGCGTATATTCCCTCCTGTCTGTTTAAGATGAGTTTTTTCTTCTGAACGTTGACCGCTTCTCTTGGCGCCCTTAGGGTAACAGTAGTCACGGCCATCTCTTGAAGACAACCTAGATATGTCGGTACGTTTAGAGAGGATGCTCTTTGAGGGACAAACCGATATCAAATGCTCTAGGGACTTACACTGAAAACATCGCTTCGGAAGCAGGCCATGAGGGCACTTGGCTGCCATATGGTCTGAAAAGTCTCCACAATTGTAGCATCTTATTTTTCTGAGCTTCCTCTGTGCCATGGGTCGCCTCCTGCTACCCTTACATTCCTGGCCGCCAATGCCGCATACAAAGACCGCTTCAATGCCCTGAACAGACGGTTTGCTGTCAAATTCTACTCTCTCATTTCTCCCCAGACTACGGAATCCCCTTCTGAAAATTTTTGTCTGATGTACAAAAACATCAACACCTCCATCATCCGGTGTAATGAATCCCCATCCTTTGTCGACATTATACCATTTACAAAATCCTTGTCGCCTTGTTGGTGCATCTGTGTTTTTACTAACCTCTAAATCACTGCATGCACTATCAACTGCCTGACTCTCACCTACAGGAAGGTCTAGTTTTGGTTCCAATTGATCCACACCTTGGTTCTGCTCTAGGTTTTCACGCCGTTGGCACTGTTTCCTTCTTCTTCTCGTCTCCTTTTGTGCTGGCGAACTGGTCTGTGATAGCTGTGCTATCTGGGACTTTAGGCGAGCTACTTCAGCTTCGAGTTTGTCCTTTTCAGTGTGGGCTTCTACACTGGCTACCTGCACTGGTGCATCATGCTTTTTGCCTTCCCAGAAAAGGGCATAGTCCCTAACTTCCCTAAATGAAACACCAGGATTCTTTAGCACATGTTCCTTCACAAATGTCCTGCTTAGATCATTACTAAGCTGGGCAACAAAATGATCTCTGAGCATGGATTGGTCTGCGGTAGCCAAGCCTTTCTTCACGCGCGTTGCATTCAATCTCAGAAATAATTCATGCAACATGTGAGAGAATTCCATTACTGATAAGCTAGGCCCCTGTCTCATGGGATAGAAACCCCTAGTCATCTCATTGACTAGTTGTCGCTCACTGTAGGCTTCTTCCACTATTTCGAGTAACTTCTCAGGGCTGGCCTTGGCTCCGCCACGTATCCGTAATTCCCTAGAGACCACTGGTGTAACATTATTCCACACAATGTCTAACCTATCTTCTACAGTTAAGGGCCCTACCTTCCATGCAGCTTTTACCTCCTTCACAAACTCTTGCCAAGTGGGGCCTGCCTTTTCACCAAATCTTCTTACCTCCGGCACTGTTATGTAAATCACCTTCACATGCGCATTGCTTGGGCTCTCTCCTGGTGTGAGGATTTCTTCACGGGAGCCACCTTCAGCTGTCGAGGTGCTCCCAGGCTCTGACTGGCATGTTGCGTCTGCGCATTGAGTTGACATCTCTGCTCTACCCTAATCTAGTACAATACAATGCAAAAACAGATGGAAAGAAAACTTTTATTATAATATTACAATAAATAATAGAAAGTGTCTCTTATTTTTTTTTTTTTTGCTTGCTCTTGTCTACTCTTCGCTTATCTGGCCTGTAGCAGTTTCAGGTGCTGCCTGGTGATACGATTGAGTCTCTGGCTGAATGTCAATCGTGGTAGGTCGGCCACTGGTTTGGCATAATAACACTGGCGTAGCAATTGTGTTCCTGTTTGTTGTGATGGAGTATCATTAGCAAGGATACTATTGTAGGAAAATTGATATAACTGTAAACGGCTGGTCCCTGGCTTGATAAGATATTAAATGGATGTACGGTGGTATGATTCTTCTCTGGGCCTGCGTTGATGCAACTCTTCACCTGGCCTACGTTGGTGCGACTCTTCAATGGGCCTATGGTGCTTCGAATCTTCATATAACGTGGTGCGTTTCTATGCTGGGCCTATGGTGGAGCGAATCTTCACTGGGTAGATGTACTGGGCAGATGTGCTGCTCCGTCTGTGCTGGGTGTTGTAATACTCTTGCAAGGTTTAGTTGTGGTATCATTGGTTGTAGTGCTCTCTTGCAGCATTGAACATTCCGCGCATGACTCTATACTACACTGTCTGTCAGTATCCTGCCGACGACGCCATTTGTGACGGTGCGAAGACGATGTGTGAAGGAGAATAAGGATTTGTGTGTAATGTTGTCGTCACTCTCTCTGGCCTACTTTCACACACGTTCCGCAGTCACAGAAAAACTCACTTGATGACAGGGGTCCCACTTTTATTAATGAAACCCTATCAGGTAGCACAAGAATCATACAGAAACAATGTTGTCCGCAAGTTTACTTTGAAGACAATTCCTAAGCAACACCATATAACCAAGCTATTTAGGTAACACCATCTAATAACCCAGCACAGACTGCTGGACTCTCTGAAATAAAATGAAACAAAATAAACTAGCATCGTACTAATGGACAAACATCATCTACTTAATAATACATACATATGTGTGAAATTATGTAAGCACATGCACTTAAATGACCATGTGTGTGTGTGTGTTCGTGCAAGTCTGTATGTATGTGTAATCAACAATAAACATATCTCAATCAACAACAATGCCTTCATACGCATATTAGATACTAACTCCATCATCACGCGAGATAAAACTTAAATGAAGCACTTCTATCTATGATGAAATATTCCACACAGCGCACTGGTCTAAATGACATCAATTTATCAGTATCTTAGAGGTCTAGCTGCTCTAAAGAAAAAGGAGATATATATACTCTATTCTTACAGCTCTGTACTAAATGTAATAGGCATAGGCTACTCACGGAGCTAGAGGGTACGCTAATCTTTCTCTCACAATAATCACTGATGTAACATTAACCACACTTACGGCTCACAAGAATGCAATATAACCATTATTTAACACTACACAGCTAATAATAATAATGGTAATAAATACACACTTGTATACAGCGCAATGCGACATTATAATTCCTCTTATAAATTCACTTAGTACTTTACACCTAAAGTATTATAAAAATTATTTATATGCAAGGGCCTCATTTTGCACAAGAACGATCTTGCTACTTCTCAGCTCTCTCACTGAAGCCTCTCACTGTTTCAGTTTAAATCTGCATCTCCAACCATGCACCACATGATAGCTACGTCAAAATGTCAGGGAAAACTCCACCCATCTCTCTAGGGAGCAAATCAGGAGTCCTATGCTCAGTTTGGATGACATGACATCACATTTTAGTAAAGATTATCTTTCTAGACGCCCACAATTGAAGTTCCGCCCAAAGGTGGTTACATTCCCACGATATTTCTTGCCTGGAGTCACACCTCACAGTTTCGTGCTCAACAAGATGTTTTCCCTCTGGTGTCAGACCGCGCCAAGATGTCTAACAACCGATGGTTGTCTCCCACGTTTCACACGCCTGTCTTCTTCACGGATGGCGAAAGTGTGTTTCGTTAAAATCGCCCATTACCGGGTGAGAATGCCAACATGAGCCCAAATTCACACCGTAGACTAGATCGACAACTAATTACTCAGTCTAACATTACACCTTTCTGGCCACACGGTCACATATAGTTATGCCACTGCTACAGGCCTATGTCCCGGCCTATTGTAATTAGGTCAACAAGTCCTTAACGATTGTTTGCAATTAAATGTGCATGAGGTCTTGGCGATATTTCGTAAAGAGAGTTGAGATTCGAATATGGAAAAAAAATGACTACGTTTAGGTGTAGTTTAGGAAAAGAAACTAGAACAGGCCAGTGAATCTGGCAACATCAGTCTGCAGTAACCGTGAAGTGCCCGCGAATAACAACAACAAACGGAACAAATATCAGCGAGAATGCAGGTCCAACGATAAATGAAACAGTTGATAGAACAAACACAGACGTCAAACGCAAGAAAAAGAAAATAGCAGACAGAGAGCGATCTGACCGGAAATCTGTGGAATTGAAATGCATCATTACACGATCTCCAGAAGTGGCCAATGAAGAAAGTCTATTAAACAGGAACAGAGAGGATAAATAATTAGAAGGCCGGACGGACGATACAGTATGTTACTATCATATAAATCAGCATGTTACTATAATCTTTATCTTTTTCATCACCTTTCTACTATAATTTTTTTCATCATATTACTATCCACCTTGTAACTATAATCTTAATCACCATTTTACTTTCCTGCTAATTCCCTCTCAATCATATTACTATCCTCTTAATCATCATATTACTATTCTCTTAATCATCATATTACTATCCTCTTAATCATCATATTATTATCCTCTTAATCATCATATTACTATCCATCTTGAAACTATCATCTTAATCATCATTTCATTATCCTCTTAATCATCATATTACTATCCTCTTAATCATCATATTACTATCCTCTTAATCATCATATTACTATCCTCTTAATCATCATATTACTATCCTCTTAATCATCATATTACTATCCATCTTGAAACTATCATCTTAATCATCATTTCATTATCCTCTTAATCATCATATTACTATCCTCTTAATCATCATATTACTATTCTCTTAATCATCATCATCATCAATCCTCCTCTTCGCTATTACACAACAGATCTGTGAAGGAGGTCCTGGCCAAAGAATTTCTTGAAAAGACCACATTTATAAAGGTGAGTAAAAGTTGTATGTACAAAATATATACATTTAAATTTGTTTGTTTTGTGACATGCGACAGAATGCGTATTTCATGTTTTTAGCGCGGTTAATAACAGTGATGACAGTGGATCTTTAAAACTTATTTTTTTTTTTTTTTTTTTTTTGCTCTTTATTTGATTTATTCTGTAGCATGAACAAAAAATGTCCACGCAAAACAGCTACACAATAATATTTGTTCTAATGTTCTTCTGCAGAATAATCCCTTATTTTCGGTTTGGCCAGCCAAGTACAGGAAACAGCTGGCTATGGCGCTCTACAATGACGCCTTCGCATATGAGAGCTCGATAGTTAGACAAGGGGACAGAACCACGGACATGTACTTTATTCTCAGGTAAGGCCTAGTGCCCTAGATTTCTATAAAATCTAGGGCACTAGTAAGGCCACGGCCCACGAGTTGTATTTGAATGAAGAGATCAATGTCCTCACGTTGAATTACACTTTACTCTACGCCTACCATCTTATTGCCCAAATCGTAATCGACAAGTCGCCCAGTTCTCTTGGTACAGTAGAAACTCGATAATCCGAAACGTTAATAATTTTAACGAGCCAGGATTGTTTCTATGCTGGCACCATAAAGCGAGAAGTGTTCCTGAGCTAAATCAAAATGTGTCCTCGACGTTGAGAGTTGCAGGTGGGAATTGAGTGTCTGTTTTTACCTCTCACATTCATCCAGTCACTTCGTCAGTTTACTTAGTGCGAATGTGATTGTCTAGTGTTTATATAAGTTTACTTTTACCGTATTGTAACTAAGACGTCTTCTTCTTCCTTATCTTCTTCCGCTTCGTCTTCTTCCTTATCTTCTTCTAAATGAAAGCAGAAATGTTCAACAACTGAATCGAACATTAAGATTTTAAACATACTTTCAAAAGGAGAACGCAGGTCTTCGTTAGCATTTGTACGACGTTGGGAAATTGACAATAACATGTTTTTAAACAACAACAAGAAAAAACATAAAAGTTGCATCGAAACTTGAATCAGGTGATGAGGTCTATGCATTTAGATGTATTCGCCACGCCAGAGACTGTGATAGGTTCGTACGAGCGACAAAATGAATGCTGTCCAAATAAATTACTCTTACTGAAAATAATGAGAGACCTGACAAAGAAATGAAGTTTGAAAATGGCGATAAACCATACATTAAAGTGTGATTTGAAACAGGGTTATAATTAGGAGCTTAGCGTTAGGATTTAGGGTTAGGCTCAGGATGCGGCGATAGAAAATAAGCGGCTGACGCTAACATTAACCCTAATTTTGTGTCAAACTTGTTCAAAAATAATAAGGTGCAACAAACATAAATGCGGTACATTTTTTTTCTTGTAATACTGAGCGAATTCTTCGGCTTATCGATCACGAGCTGGGCGACAAGAAATCGAGCGAGCAGTTAAAGTGTGATCCAATCATCGTTGACTGTGATAATGTTTGTGTGATTTACATGCCAATTTCCATGACTTTTGAAATATAAAAAATCTAAAAATTAAAACAATTAATCATCATTGTCACGAAGTGTCTTCGCCTTCTTTTCTCTCTGTCAATCTGTTCTCATACCAAAACATTCCTTTTCTGTAAATTCTCTAGAAAATCTACCACGCGTAAATACACATCAGGAGATCTCCCATTTGCTTCGGAAAATAAATTCCTTTTTCTTAAATCGAGGTTACCAGCAAACCACTGTGACCTTTTACCGCTGTGAACTTTTACTTCCGCGCCCTGAATAATTACAGTTTAGCCAATGGATAGGGAGCGCGGATTATTGTCTTTTGACCTTTGACCTCAGCAACCAAACTGAAACCTGGAGAAATTAGGCGCGATTTTCAAGGCATAGTCTGGTAAGCCCATTCTCTCGCTAGGCAGCGACCGGCCTGGACAAGATAGTCTGGTTAAGAAATACCGGTCATTTTAAACAGCGGTGGTTGTGAGCGGAGCGATCCTACCAGGTTGTCATACCAGGTTGCCATACCAGAAGACTAAACCATAAGCAGTGTTCTCAAGGGCAGACTTAATCCATCCCAGCTGGTGATGCGCCCTGAGTCAAGACGGAGAAAGCAGCTTGCCATCCTCCGAAACCCTAAAAAGAACTTGCGTGACCTGGAGTGCTGGGACATATTGAACCCCTGGCAACAAGACTACATCAGCAATTGAGATGAGTATCTGAACATGCCAGCAGAACCACTACAGAATATTCCTATTGTCCTATGATTAAAAATTAATTCTGACATGGATCAGAACCATTCATAGATTAGGGAACATATTAGTTGTATATTTGAATATATTGGGAGATTCTATTTTCATTTTTGAAAACTTTACATAACAGAGTCTGTTGTTATTTTCTTTGTAATATTTAATTGGGTTGTATAGTTTTAGTAACATAAATCTACACCCTGGGGGCAGAGCCAAAATTAATAAACACTATTGGGTCAGGATATTTTTAATGTGGCTGGGCACCAAATCTCTTATCCATCTATATGTACTATACATAGTCCTTTGTAGGATATCGGATATAGAATTTATCGCCTAGAGAATATCCTGTTTAGTTTCACCAGAATTCTCTTGGAAAGTTTTTTTGAGTGGACTAATTCCCGAGGAGAGACTGTGCATTCAACTTGCAATCTGGAAGAGTTTCCTCTAAAGATTATCTTTTATTCTTCCATCAAGTCTGTCATACGTACACCTTCTCCCCTCAAAACAAAAACCATTTCGCTACACTGGGGGCTCGTCCGGGATTTGAACCCGGGACCTCTCGCACTCAAAGCGAGAATCATACCCCTAGACTAAAATACATAAAAAATTTTACAAGAAAAACAGATTTTAGTTATGATATGAAAACTATTCTTGGTGGTACTGCTGGTTATTAGTTACATGTTGTTAATTAATATTTATGTTATGTTGTATGTATGCTGGTTTTAAATAACAGAGGTTGTTAAAATACTTTAGTTTAGTTACGGCTATAGAAAGTATTAAGCCTGTATTTATTTGATAGTGAGGAGAGATCTCATACTCGCTCAGCAAAACCACTGCTGTTAAAATGGATGAGATAGAAGGACTGAAGAAATGGACAGCGCAATCGTATAAGATGGGAAAATTATCTGGCTTCTCGGGAAGTTTGCTGGAAAATTATGTCTCGGAACAGGTAGAATGTTTCATGAGCATAATGGGGCAACAGAACGAATGGAGAGCAAAATGCAAGGAAGAGAATGTGGAACATGAGAGACAAAGACAAGAAAAATCCCTCCAGTGTAAGGAAGAACTGCAAGAAATGGAAACTCAGTTTCAACCTACAAAAATGGAATCCAGGGATAAACTTGAATCTAGGAATACTCATCATGCCACTCCTTTGCCAATTCCATCACCACCCTCAGCAGTAAATATAACTGCACCACATGAAGCCAAGTCTATGTCTCAGAATTCAGGCTCAGACAGAGCAGAGGTACAGGTATCGAAACAGAGACATCTAGACAATCCTGAAACCCAGATTAAGCACAGCTGTGCTAATAATCTGAAGAGACCTTCCTCATCCTCAGCAAAAACTCACAACAGGCATACCAAAAACAACCGCACAAACAACCTGGTAAATAGGATCGCTCAAGTAAATAGGATCGCTCAACCTAATAGGATCGCTCAAGTAAATAGGATCGCTCAACCAAATAGGATCATTCAACAGAAAAGGATTACGCAACCCTATGGGAAGGGAAGGGATGTTCTTGAGCATCACCTGTCGGCCACCCTACATCAGTTAGACTGTAGGCGCCGAGACCCAAACCCAAAGACTTCATACAAAGCTAAGGTCCCTACCATGGATGGGAACTTGACGAAGGCCCGGAGTGGATACAGGGATTCTCAAAATGTGGAGACTGCCACAGTAAATGGAGAAGAAATCACCTGTTTGTATTATCAAGGTCTTAGGTGTGATGCCCTTGTCTCAGCCTCTGTCATCGACCTTGATCAAGTCACCGAAGAGGATGTTGAGGTAACCGCACCCATGATAAACAACAGAAGGATGATTTTGCCTTTAGCTTATGTAGAAGTTAGGTCGAACTTTGTAAACGGCAAAGTAAAGGCCGCAATATTGGATGAACGAATTTACCCCATACCTCAAGGAGGGAAATATATCATCTTAGGAGACTCAGCACGATCCAGAGATGGCGTGACTGAACAGGCTATGGAGACTCCAATGCCTAACTCATCTTCCAATATTTTCACTGAAAAGTTGGAAGAGTGCAAAGGGATTGACCACCCCAGTGCACTTAATTCTGAACAAGTTTTGATAGTCTCACCCACTAACTGCGTGCAGAAAGTGAAGCCGGGCCAGAGTTTCTTGGTACCTGGTGGGATAAAACATGTTTCAGAAATATCTTCCTTTATCATGAGAGAAGCAGCTGTAGAGGAACAGGACCCTCAAGCACTAAGACTTCACTCAGTTCCGATAACCTCACCCACTCTCTGGGATCAGAAAGTGAAGCGGGTCCAAATTTCCTTGGTACCTGGTGGGATGAAATATGTTTCAGGAATATCTTCCTTTAACACAGGAGAAATGGCTAAAGAGGAACATGAGCCTCAAGCACTTAGTCTTCAGTCAGTTCCGATAACCTCACCCACTATCTGGGATCAGAAAGTGAAGCGGGTTCAAATTTCCTTGGTACCTGGTGAGCAGGAACAACTGAAAGACATATCTTTCTCTGTCACTGGAGAAACAGCGAAAGAAGAACATACACGCTCTCATACCTGGGGAGATAGGTATGTGTCCTTAGGCAGGTCAAGTAATATGACTAAAATAAGGTTGTGTATGAGGTTGGCAACCTCATCATGCAAAACGATTTGCTATAGACCGTATTGCAAGCAGAGTGTAGGCTTTAATGCAAGCTCTTTGCCAGGAGGCAAGCTACAATGTAGGGTCCACAAGGAGGAACATAAGAGAGGGAAGATCATACGAGCAGGATTGCTTAACATCCCTCAACTCCTTGACAATGAAGAAACGGATAGACATGTGTTGATTACAGGCATTCCGTTCGACAGAGGAAAAAGAGGAAACAATGGGATTGAATTAACAAGAGATATGAGACAGGAAGGTATTAGCAGACAGAAGAGAATAGTCGGCTCAACTTAAGTTAGCCGTAGGCATAACTTTTAAAAGGGGGCCTATGTCACGAAGTGTCTTCGCCTTCTTTTCTCTCTGTCAATCTGTTCTCATACCAAAACATTCCTTTTCTGTAAATTCTCTAGAAAATCTACCACGCGTAAATACACATCAGGAGATCTCCCATTTGCTTCGGAAAATAAATTCCTTTTTCTTAAATCGAGGTTACCAGCAAACCACTGTGACCTTTTACCGCTGTGAACTTTTACTTCCGCGCCCTGAATAATTACAGTTTAGCCAATGGATAGGGAGCGCGGATTATTGTCTTTTGACCTTTGACCTCAGCAACCAAACTGAAACCTGGAGAAATTAGGCGCGATTTTCAAGGCATAGTCTGGTAAGCCCATTCTCTCGCTAGGCAGCGACCGGCCTGGACAAGATAGTCTGGTTAAGAAATACCGGTCATTTTAAACAGCGGTGGTTGTGAGCGGAGCGATCCTACCAGGTTGTCATACCAGGTTGCCATACCAGAAGACTAAACCATAAGCAGTGTTCTCAAGGGCAGACTTAATCCATCCCAGCTGGTGATGCGCCCTGAGTCAAGACGGAGAAAGCAGCTTGCCATCCTCCGAAACCCTAAAAAGAACTTGCGTGACCTGGAGTGCTGGGACATATTGAACCCCTGGCAACAAGACTACATCAGCAATTGAGATGAGTATCTGAACATGCCAGCAGAACCACTACAGAATATTCCTATTGTCCTATGATTAAAAATTAATTCTGACATGGATCAGAACCATTCATAGATTAGGGAACATATTAGTTGTATATTTGAATATATTGGGAGATTCTATTTTCATTTTTGAAAACTTTACATAACAGAGTCTGTTGTTATTTTCTTTGTAATATTTAATTGGGTTGTATAGTTTTAGTAACATAAATCTACACCCTGGGGGCAGAGCCAAAATTAATAAACACTATTGGGTCAGGATATTTTTAATGTGGCTGGGCACCAAATCTCTTATCCATCTATATGTACTATACATAGTCCTTTGTAGGATATCGGATATAGAATTTATCGCCTAGAGAATATCCTGTTTAGTTTCACCAGAATTCTCTTGGAAAGTTTTTTTGAGTGGACTAATTCCCGAGGAGAGACTGTGCATTCAACTTGCAATCTGGAAGAGTTTCCTCTAAAGATTATCTTTTATTCTTCCATCAAGTCTGTCATACGTACACCTTCTCCCCTCAAAACAAAAACCATTTCGCTACAATCATCATAATTTCCCTTTTACCCTGATATGGCCGTCATCCCAGTTGGTCACCTACACTAAAACACGTCATGTCCTCCTGTAGTGGAGGTTTCTGAAGCAGTATGTTTCATATGATGAGGTTGCCAGCTGTCCGTGTACAACCTCACGTTAGTCTCTTCTTACGACAAGGGAGCAATGGTTCTATTCTCTCGTTGTTTCTTCAGAGACCACGGGAAGCTCCATGGGTAAAAACTGGTCAAACTCATAGTAAACTAAAATAAGGAAACAAAGTTGCTACTTTTATGGGTTCTTCTTCATGTCTGAGATGAATGTCATTGTCACGGCAACAGAGTGCCTTTTGGAGGACACCTGTACACAAGCTATTCATGCGCTCGTGCAGTGATGGTCTCTGTAGAACTTTGTTGAATAGGATGAGATTGTTAGCTGTTTGCTCCTGCCTGGCTAAAGTCATTTGTATCGCTACCAGAATATTAACCACGCAGTCATAGGGAGTCCTTCTTAAGATCATTAACCTAATAAAGAAAAAAAAGATAATAAATGCCGAGTTCTTCATGATGAGCGCTCTGATAAAGAACTGAGGTGTTGCAGGGATGCCTCTTACCATGATTTCTTTTTCTTACACGCTCCCTATAGGCTGGATTATGTAAAGCAACAGCATCAACCAACATAAATGGAATTCAGCTTACTCTGACAAAACAGCTTGATGATCTAGATTGTGTACATTGCCTGGCTCTTCTGCCCCATCACAGTGACCAGATGCAAGACGAAATGAAAATACTTGATGAGAGGTCACGGCGGTTTGGTCTGAAGGTACACAGAGACAAGACAACAATTCTGAGCATAAATGTAGCCAATGATAACAGGACTACACTTGGAGCACTACAAGATGTGGACACATACATAAATCTTGGCAGCAATACATACAAAGTTGAAGGAACATACGGCGGCATATAAAAAATAAACAAACAAATAAAAACGAAAGGCAAGACGAGTTTTTATTACATTCCGAAATGTGTGGAAATCCAAATATATAAAACTCAACGCAAAAATAAGAATCTTCAACTCATATGTCAAGGTTATCCTACTGTCTGTCCCTGAAATCTGGAGAACGACGAACATGGCCACAAGAAGGTTACAGACATTCGTAAATGGGCGCTTGTGCAGAACAGAAGGATTAAAATGGTGTGACAAGATCACCTTTGCGGAACTGATGGAAAAATACCAGAAAAATACCAGAGCAATAAGAGGTGAGGGAAAAAAATGACGTTCTTTAGAGCACTTATTGAGGAGCCCAACTGATAACATCACATTGTTGTCGAATCCGCAGGGTAAGGGAAACATGGAGAGCACCACACAGAAAAAGAAAATGGAAACATGTTTAAAAGGGATAAAGAAAAAATGGAAAGACATTGAAGTGGATAGGGAGACTTGACGGAAACTTCTGTAAGACCTGTAGCCCACAGGGAGCCAAAAGGTTATCAATAATTATTGCAGAGACTGCACAATAGGGACGTGAAAAAAAAAACGTGGTCGCGTTATATTTGACTCATTCTATAATAACGTAACATGTTACGTCACACCTGCAATGGCACACAAACATCGTAAATGTATATTTTTTTTAATTGATTTAGCGTAACTAAAAAGGACCCGTGTAGTTCCGTGAGGAGAGTGGGGGGGGGGGGGGGGGGGGCCCACTTAAGAGGCAAAGAAAGAATAAGACTAATGTTCCGTCAGGCATGTCGTAGAAGGCGACTGATATGAGGTTGTGTATGAGACTGGCAGCCCCATCATGTATAACAACAATCTACTACAGAAACCACTGCTGCTAGAGCATGTCAATGTTATGTGTAGGCTTCCTGCAAGGTCAGGGACAGTGGTGGCTCCATATGCTATAGGGAGCAAAATGGAAAATGGTGGTGATGCTGGCGGCAAAGGACCACTGGTTAAAAACATACGGTTTACGACATGCATTGCAGAAACCATTAAAAATATTTTTTTAATAAAGAAGAAGAAGAAGAAGAAAGTAGGTTTAGAGCAAAACGCAGAATTTAAATAGCCAACACAGAAAGTAAGAAAGATGTATCAAAAGAGACAAGCGGAAATAAGGTCAGTGACGAGTTGGCAAGAGATAAAAGAAGCTGCAGCCACATGATGGAGACTTTGTTTTCCTGAGAAAATGAGTTTCTTGTAGAGAGGATGGATCTTTTATTCTTTGAATTCAGTTTTGAATACTTTCGTACACTTTCGTAAACTGTGCTAAAAGCACAGTTTATGGTTTCTATATTATTTTCGTATTTTCATCATCTCATCTCAGCCCGTAACCCGTCATGGGTCGTAGGGGTGCCATGGTGGAAGCATCAGCAGACAGGGTCCTCCACTGCTCTCTATCCTCAGCAATGCGTACAAGTGTGGAAAAACCGTGTCCTGCCCATTCTTTGATGTTATCAGCCCAGGATTTTCTCTGCCTTCCTCTTCTCCGTTTACCTTCGACTGTTCCCTGAAGGATCGTTTTCGAAAGGGAGTCATGACGAGTTACATGCCCAAACCAGGCAAGCTTTCGACGTTTCACTGTTGACAAAAGTGGTTCTTGGTGGCCTGCATAGGTGTTTATCTTCTCTCTAACATAGACATTTGTTTTGTGCTCTTTATAGCAAATGCGCAAAATTCTTCTATAACATTTATGCTCGAAAGCCTGAATCCTTCGCTCCGTATCTGCAGTGAGTGTCCAGCTCTCACACCCATACAAGAGAATAGATAATACAACTTAGCAACATAATCCAGAAAAAGCCAAACACACTACAAACTCATACAGCCTTAATAAGGGCTGTTACCACTGATGCAGACTCCAAAACGACGACATGAAATGCACAACACAAAAAGTGCGGCCTACCACGCCGCCATCTTGATCTTCTTTCGCATTTTACTGATGACTAAATTCGCCAATGGCGATTTTTAAATTAAATTAAATTTATTTATTTTTTTGTGTGTGTGACTAATTATGGACCTGATAATTGCGTGTCTGTAGTGGTCAAGTGGAGATACAGATGGATCCCTCTCTTCACCCGCACCAGTATCCACACATATTTAGGGCAGCAAAGGAGAACGAGGTGGAAAAGTGAGTTTTGATTGTTTGGTAATTTTTTTGTGTTTGCGCGCGCTCGCGCGTGATTAAATGACTCAGTGTTTATACCATTTATTATTTATTTCCTGCACGACTGCATGTATGCGTATTTGTTGAAGTTGGTGCAGGAGAGTGAAAAAATAGCATATAAATATCTCGTTAAATGAACGTCCGAATGGTGGAGTGGTTAGAGCGTTCGCTTCTCAGGACAAAGGGACATGGTTCGAGAACAGGTAGTTTCACACTGTAGTCTACTCAGCTGTAAAAATGGACACTTAACACTGCTTTGAGTTAAGGAAAGCAAATCAGCGAGGATGGGAACTGGTCACCTCAGCTCATAAAGCTGAGATCCAGTATAGGTGAAGTTTCTGATATTCTCTCCCCTACGTCATTATCTGCTATGGTCTATGGATCTACCTTAACTTTACTGGATAAGTAATAGGCCAAATAAAGTAGTAGTTATTGAGTATAGGTAGTTAATATGGAGCTTCTGATTGGTCATACCTTCCTCACGTGGCAAAGTTACCGGGTTATGAGATCAAAACCTGGGTGCGTCGCGTTCCACTCTGCCCAGCTATAAATTGATACCTTGAGTTAAGGTAGACAAAGCAGCAAGTAATGGAAGCGGTCACCCCAAGCTCATAAAGCTGGACCTAGTGAAGTATCTGCTAGCGGACGGTTTGGGCTGACTGAAAATTTATAAGCTGCATCACATAGTGGAAGATGTTGACTAACTGACAGTTGTAAGTTAAATCAAGTAGTGAATGGTTTTGTCTGATTGAAAAGTTGTAAGGTATAGCAAGTAGAAACACTTTGCTCTCCTACCGCAGTATCTGCTATGTGACTACCTTTACCATAGTTAATATGGAAGTGAGCGTGCGACTGACAGAGTGGTTAGAGCGCTGATTTCTCACGGCAAAGGGGCCGGGTTCGATTCATTGTATCATCACGCTCCAGCTTACCCAGCTGTAAATGGGTACCTGACTTTGCTCTTGAGTTAGGAAAGGAAAAGGCAGCGAGGAAAAGAACTGGTCACCCCACTTCTCGATGCTGGACCTAGTATAGTGAAGTCTATAACACTTCACTCCTCTACCGCAGTATCTGCAAGGGGACTACCTTGACCTTAGTTAATATGGAAGTTGTCAACATCGAGATAGTAGTCACACGTACAGGAATACAAACTGGCCGATGCATTTATATCTAGGAGCCAAGGGTTTTGATTGATTCAAAAGTTGTAGGTTGTACATGTAGGCCTACTAAGTAGCGTACGGTATAGGCTGACTGGAAAGTTATAAGCTGCACCATATAGTGGATGGTGTTGACTAACTGACAGTTGTAAGTTAAATCAAGTAGTAAATGATATTGTCTAATTGAAAAGTTGTAAGGTATAGCAAGTAGAATGACTGAAATGTTGTAAGAAGTCGCAAGTAGTAAAGGGCAATTTCTAATGTAACATTGTAAGATGTTGCAAATACAGTACAACTCAAATTATTCGAATTAATTCGTCTATGTGGATGTTTGAATAGTCGAAATTTCTGTTAACTGGATTAAAGGGGGGTGGTGGGACTCTCATCCACGTAAAAACATGTTATTAATTAGTCTTTATTGAATATTATAGCCTTCTCGGGTAAAACGTGTCTTGAAATTATCTGTCTAGTTGATCCCTGTGTAAGCTAAACTACTACCTTGTCAAATATCACTACACATCAAATATCTGTAGCATTGCTTTCTTCCAAAAGCTCGCCTATGACATGCCTCTGGTGTAATTTTGTATTTGTTTAATACTGCGCTGGCACATAAATTTGTCAATGTTTGTGAATAATGCTGAAATATCAATGAGACAGAATGTTTAATTATCAATTGTCTTCATTGTTTTTTTTTTTTTTAAATACTTGGCTAAGACAAGGTAACTTTGCTTTGCTCATCAAATTTAAAAAAAAAAAAAGACAGGACTTCCAGTTTACACAGTATACTACATGAAACATGAATACACAAGATTTTGCATGCACAATAAGAATATAGTAATTTGTCACAGCATTTTAGCATTCCTAATAATTAATTCACTGAAAAGGGAAAAAAAACAACCAAACAAAACTACATTTGTAATAAAATTTGCAATTAAAAATGCCCTTTATGCAAACATCTGTGCTACTTTCCCACCCAGTTTTGCTACAATCCACAGCAATTATTACGGAGCCGCGGTAGCATAGTGGTTAGTGCACTGGCTTCCTAGCGCAGTGGTCTATGGTTCGATCCCCAGATGAGGCGGAAAAATTTTTAGGCCACAAACGGCTCCTGGGTCGACCCAGCCCCAAATGGGTACCAGAGATACTCTGGGAAGGTTAAGGCGGCCGGCGTGATGCCGACCACATCACCCCTCGTGTGCCGACGGTCAAGATAATATGGGCCTAACACCATATTCCCAATATGCCTCAATGGGCGTGTAACGGGATCCTTTACCTTTTTTTTTACCTTTACAGCAATTATTGATAACTGGTCGTCTACATATCCACTGATGTTGTTGTTGTTATTGATCAAGCCGCGCTTGGGCTCTCGCCCTTCAGCCCAATGCCATGTAGTGATATCTGCATGTTTTCACACGTTCTTTTGTTTCTCCGTACAAGGTGTTCCACTTATCAGGCCTGGAAGGAAGGAGCATTTTCCTAAAATCACAGAGTGCTGGGCACCAAAGAGGTGGTGGTCAACAGTTTTGTAGGGATAGTTACACAGCTGGCACTCTAGAGAGTGTTGTGGTTGGATTCTGTTCAAGTGGCTGTTGAGTGGTATATGTTGTGATCTGAGCCAAAAAATGGTGCTCTGATCCCTCCTTGTAACATGGCCGATGTTGTCATTAGGATCAGGACCAGACATGCCTGTAAACCTCTCTTCCGGTGTTTCCCATGGCCCATCTGGTCAGCCACGTTTCTTTGTTTGTTGTTCATATGAGTGATTTGGCTGTTTGGAGAGTTGTTGCTGTGAGTGGTTGTTCTTGTACCGTTCCCTTCTTTGCTAATTTGTCTGCTCTGTCTTTACCTGGTTTACATCACTTTGTAGTATGGAAACTAACTGAAGAATTGACTCAATATTCTTAACGTTAGAAATTATTGCTTTCGGATTTTGTGATCGTTTAATAAGCGATTCTGATGATCGGACTCATATAATCGGAGTTCTACTGTAGTGAGGGAAACTGGCTGATTGAAATGTTTTACGGTGTAGCAAGTAATGGAGGATATTGGCTCACTGAAACGTAAATAGTTATGCTCTGTAGCAAATAGTATTGGCTAAATGAAATTTATAAGTTGTTGGTGAAGCGTAGGGAATTGGCGGCTGAAAGTTGTAAGTGAAACCATGTAGGAGATGATTTGACTAATTCAAATGAAAGTTGATTCCGTTTGTTAAAATAAGAGTGTCGGTACTTGTAACAGTCTAATTCACTAGCACAAGTACAGTGTTAATAGCAGAAATTAGTAGTCACTGACATAATAATAAAATGTGCAAGATCGTAATATACCCAGCGATGTGGTCAGCAGAGCGGGGATGCATAGAATATTACTAATGTATTTTCTTCTTGTCTCATGCATGATGACAATAGACGACTATATAAAATTGGGAAGACAGACAGAAACCTTCTTTCTTACTATTTTATTTAAACGCACACAGGTTAGTTAAGAAAGCAGACAAGCCTCATCAGCGATCTCCACTTGGTAGTACCAACGGCGTCCTGAACAACCACAGCAACTGTAGTATAAAAAGAGGAGGAAGTATGATCTGCACTCGCTTATGTCATTTAGGAGTCAACGAAAGCGTGGGTATGGTGTATAGTCATGTATTGATTATTGTCATTATTGTGTCTTGTATTGATTATTGTCATTATTGTGCTTTGTATTGATTATTGTCATTATTGTGTCTTGTATTGATCTTTTTTGTATATGTTTCTCATCCTCGTATTTCTTTGACCTGTATGTAATTCTTGTCCTTGTCACCTGTTTGTAACTGTGGCTGACGAAGGGTGGAACCCGAAACGTCCCGTGTTTCCTGTGTACCGTTAATTTGTAAAACTGATTTCATACCATTTTTTTTTTTTTACTTTATATATTTATTGTGTCTTCACTCAGTGCCTTCTTCCTTTCACTTTTCTTGTTGTGGCTTGAGCTCACACTTCAGGTTTTGTTCCCTTGTTAGGCGCGGACGTTTTAGTTTTTATTTGCACTCCATTTTTCCTAACATTTATTTTTAAAAAGTTAATATTTGTTTCAATGTGAATTTGTGGTAAAACGACACATTCGAATAATAACACAACAGCGAGATGGAACATTGTTATTTTGTCCCGGATAGTTACAGACAATTTAAGCGACGCCACCAGGGACAGAGAAGAGTTAAAGAATTGCATTGTAACAAAGAACTTTAAGGACTTTTAAAAAAAAATTGAAAAGTAGCTGCAATAAATTACTTCTTGTGAGATGTACCAATTTTCTTCTAGCCTTCCAGAAACCGTGTTTACAGTCTGTGATGTTTGTTTTAAATTCTTGTCACGTCCACTATGGAGCATTTTAAATCGTTTGTATAGCTTTGCATATAAATAATCCAATTAACTCCCTATGTGATACGTGTTTAAGATCTGTTAGATAGAGATGGCTACTGTGTGTATGTGTCGAAACAATGCTTCGAAACAGCATCGAGTCCGAAAGATTCGACACACAGCCTGCTTGTTGTTTCGACAAAGTTTCAGTTCCTGTCTGCCTCGCTGTTTTGCAGAGACACAATGTCTCACTGTCTCACCTTCCGTGGGCCTTTGTAAAATTGGAATCAACCGTTCGGAACATTAGTATGGAATATCAAACATGTCATATTTTTCAGGGATGTGTTATGATGACTTGATTTTACAAGTGATATTATTTTTACTGAGAAGTTATAGACACTGGAAATTGTGTCAGTGCTGCAGTTGTCAATGTTTTAGGCACTATGTTATAGTTGAAAGTGTCCGTGTGTTCGTATACATGTAATGGACACTTTATTAGCTCTGCTGATATCTGTGTACTCGGTGTGGATTTGAATCATTGTCTACCAAAACTAGCTTACTCTAGTTTGATATCATGTGTTATTATTACTGTTATTATTATTGTTGTTTTTTATTATTTTCACATATACTGCAGCTATCATCATATCTCCGTTTTATTTCATCATAATGAAGACTTGTGTAAAAATATTGAATTGTGGTCACACGAAATGTCATAGATTTTCACACACGCCAGTAGCGCGCAAGTAAAAACAGTTCATGTATAGTAATGTATACTGTCTATTAGAGACTTCTTTCTCCCCGATACGGGCAATAGTGCCGTTGTGTCGACACACTGTTTCGGCGACACAGTTTCACTGAGCCGACTGTCTTGAAACAGCGGAGTGTGTCGATTTGCCCACCTCTACTGTTAGAGTCGATGTTGGACGTCAAGAGTTATTTGTTTACTTTGTAAATGGAGAGCGACAAAACAATCGTTCTTGACTGAGCTTATGTCAGTCAGCCTGGTGAGTCACGCCATTAAAATATTGCTGAAGATCATACAATAAAAACGAAATCGACAATGTAGCTCGGGGGGGGGGGGGGGGGGAGTTTTGTTTTTCTGCAGAAAAGCGGAGCACGAGAAGCAAAATTATATAATACTTGCAGGAATATATATAGCGTGCTTCATTGACTCTAAGAAGACTTTCGACAGAGTCCATCATGCCAAAGTGATTGAATACCGTAAAGATATTTGTTTTGATGGAAACGATATAAGAATGCTCAGTAACATTTATTGGGAACAAACTGTGACTGTAAGATCGGCAGGAATTACTCACCATTTACAGACGTCGCAAGAAGTGTGTGACAAGGATGCATACTGTCCCTTTAACTATTTAATGTCTACGCAGAAAAAAAAATGTCAAGCCGAAACAACGGCGGAAGATCAACCTTAGATATGCCCTTAGATATGCCCTTAGATATGCCCTTAGATATGCCCTTAGATATGACCTTAGATATGCCCTTAGATATGCCCTTAGATATGCCCTTAGATATGCCCTTAGATATGCCCTTAGATATGACCTTAGATATGCCCTTAGATATGCCCTTAGATATGCCCTTAGATATGCCCTTAGATATGCAGATGATACAGTTTTGTTGGCTGAAAGCAGCCTTTCTCAACCTTTTTATCCTGGAGGAACCCGTGAAATAATGTTCAGGTCTCAGGGAACCCCTACATAAAATGAATTGTGTCTACAGCTGACGGTACATTAGCATGATCAGTAAATTGTAATTATATAATCCAGTAAAAGTTGTCAGTACTCTTTTGAGTAGAGAATGATTTTTTTCTGTGGAACTGTAGATTTTCGCCAACATACAAGCCTTTTTTGTGTGGTTCCCCCTCTCCACAAAGGATATCAGCTGTAATGCAAATCAGTGTTGTAGGTAGAAGAAACATCAGTTCTCCATTTTATTAAATTTCCTACTTGATTTTTTTGTGTTTTACCTTATCCAAGTAGACCTAAAAGTGTTATCACAAATTTCTACTCTACAAGATGCTAATGAAATATGGCATGTACAAGAGTGAAGAAGATTCTATTACACTGCCATACGGGCCTGCTCGGTCATTGTAAACCACTGCGATCATTAAAATCCGCCAGCAACACTAAGTTAAAAAAAACGACGTTCATTTTTTTCAATCACGATCTCTCGTGGAACCCCTAGCGACCTCTCGTGGAACCCCTAGCGACCTCTCGTGGAACCTCCAGCGACCTCTAGTGGAACCTCCAGCGACCTCTTTTGGAACCTCCAGCGACCTCTCGTGGAACCTCCAGCGACCTCTCGTGGAACCTCCAGCGACCTCTAGTGGAACCTCCAGCGACCTCTCGTGGAACCTCCAGCGATCTCTCGTGGAACCTCCAGCGATCTCTCGTGGAACGTCCAGTGACCTCTCGTGGAACCTCCAGCGACCTCTCGCGGAACCTCCAGCGACCTCTCGCGAAAATCTAGGTTCCGCGGAAGCCTGGTCGAGAGACGCTGGCTGAAAGTGAACAGTAATTATAAGAACTAGGGGTGCAAGTAAACAGCAAAGTCGGGAAATGTATTGGACACTAGCACCGAGGTGGAAAAACCCCCAAGATAATTAGCAAAACAGATGGAAAGCCAACTTTACAAATAACAATGAATTGGAAAATACTAGAACAAAGAGTTTCTAACGTCGTGGTAACATTACAGCAACATATGGTCACTGTAATGCATGCCTGAAGAAGAGGACAGGGAGGCCAAAGCCATGTTCAACAACATGAAACAGATACTAACATCTAAACAAGTAACTCACACCATAACAAAACGAGAAGTCATCAAATGTTATTTATATACTCATCATTACTGAATGGACCCCGGATAGTTCTCTGACGAGCACATAAAGAATAGGACTACTGTATCATCAGACAAGTCGTACAAGGCGACTAATGGGATGTTGGTCACGAGGCTGGCAACCTCATCATGTGACACTGTTACCACAGAAACCACGACTACAAGAACATGTGAATGTTTGGTACAGGCGTCATGCAAGGAAACAGCTGCAGTGATGGCTGTGTAAGGAGCGCAAAAGGAAAATGATGAAGATGAAGATGATGATGATGATTACTGTATGTCGTAGAAGTTGAAACATGGACAACAAACAAGCAGATAGAACAAAAATAATTGAGACCTTTGAAATGTGAAGATACAGAAGAATGGGTAGAAACGCTGGAAATGAACAGAGAATTAATGAATGAAATCAAAGTTAGATGTGTTGCGTACAGTTTTGCTAAGTTTATATTCTGTTAAATGTACCTGTTTAAATGGGAGACATTATTTGTTAGATTCCTGATCAAAGGGTAGTTACTCATTTTTTACTTGGGTTGAAGTCAACAGTGGTTGTTATCCCACTTGTTTTTAACCTAGCGATCTAATATTAGAACCGATGTCTGGTTGCCTGACCATATATGGCTTGAATGGTCAGCTTTTCTCGGAATGTTTGCAACTAGAACCGATGTCTGGTTACCTGACCATATATGGCTTGAATGGTCAGTCTTTCCTAGTATGTGTTCAACATCGCCCACCTGAGTTTAGCTCAGGGGGTCTAGCGTCTCACGACGCATGCGCGACTTTTGGGGCGCGTTAAGAAAGACTTCCGATCTGGAGTCGAGCTGTAGTTTTTCAAAGGGTCAAGATGTCTTGTTCGTCTTCGACCTGGCTTTATATTATGGGGAAGGAAAGTTCTCTGTGTCGAAAGATTGTTCCCCCATATTCTATTTCTAAGCGCCTAGGAGGCGAGTGAGTTTTTTTGGTGGAAGGAATGACAAGGTAAATTAGCCTTCATTCCCCAAGTTTTGTCAGATGACTATATATCATGATGTCGGCGTGCCTTGTTCTTGTATTGTAATAAATTATTGAAACGTCAGCTGTTATCAACATTACTGACTTCTACATGTGGTTGAGTGGGTGTCTTGTGACATTGTTCAAGAACCTAGACGCATTCGTGTTCATCATTCTATATGACGTCTACTCACCCACACAGCCTATCAACCAAATTTTTTTACGAGCACTACACAATTAAGAGCCTGTACGAGTGAGTCTATATTACCCCTGTCAGTGCCTCAACGTTTGTTGACCTACATCCACTACAACAGTGTACTACCAGGTTGACCTGACCACTCACTCACTTAAACAGCACTCAACATCTTACGATACCAGTTATGACCGTTATCATTATGGTGGCCTTTTTTACCTTCAACATTTATGATGTCCAATTTGGGCCTCAACAGATGATAAAATATTCTTCTTTTTCTCTCCTTATGCACTATTGCAGGTATTCTCTTCAGTGGCGTCACTAGGGTTGGTGTCACCCAGTGCGGTAACTCATGGTGTCACCCCCATGGACCTCCTCCCGTATCTGACCATACAGAATCCTTAGTAATGTTTTTTGTACTAATGTTACTCGTAAATCGTAATTCCCGTATATCACTGAATCTAATGGCAATAGTAGTGACATAAACAACTAGCAAAATTAAAATTACACCTTTAAATTACAATATCATACGCACAGCCTAAATGTATTTAAATTTACACAGTTTCACGCGGTTAAAGTCAAAATTCGGTAAGAAAACAATAGAATTCGAAGTAAAGACGTTTAAGAACTACATCAAAATTATGTTCATTTTAACGTTAGTGACTACAGGGATATTTTTATAAAAAATAAATTTCTGCTGAAAGACTGCACAAAAATGTTATAGACATTCATTTTGGTGTCACCCCCCTTTGATAGTGTCACCCGGTGCGGTCTGCACCCCCCTAGTGACGCCACTGATTCTCTGTCAGGAAGTCTGTACTAAAACATTCATGTGCTCCTACAGCAGTCGTTTCTGTGACAGTTAGTTCCACGTGATGAGGTCACCAGCCCCAAAATGATCGCCTCTTAAGAGATGCCTGAGGGAGCAGAAGTCCAATTCTTTCTTTGTCTTGTCAGAGACCCCCGGGAAGAAATCAAATATTCTGGTCGTTTAAAACAAAACTAACGCCTTGGTCAACACCATAATACGTAGATGGTAAAGCTGAAGGCAAACGATCATCACAAATACAGAACTGTAAGGGGGGAGATGAGGTGTACAGGAAGCAGCGTGCCAGAGGGTACCATCAAGGTAAGAGGCAGGAGATGTTGGTGATCTACTGCAGCCGATCTTTGGTGCTAAGATGGCAGCTTATCTGATATGATGTCGATTCAAGGACTATATGTTGTGTTGGATTTGTCAACTAGGAAGCATAATGTCTTTATTTAAAATGAAGGAGCTCGGAGTTTGAATCAAAGCTGAACATTTTTTTTTTTTTTTTTGCTTCATCTTTCTTATTCTTATTTCTTATTCACTTTCTCCTCGTTTCCATTATTATTACCCAAATACTTGACAGGGGATTTGGAACTCACCATGGACCTTGCAACATACATGCAGACGGCTGTATGTAAGGAAACCACAGTCGTTCTGGTGCTGGAGAACAAACATTATGAAAGATTGTTTATCAGACGTCACCCACGAACCATAGAGAGCATGAGAGACCAGATAGGCGTAAAGCTGGCTTCCAGAATGTCCATGTTGAATACCAAATATGAGATTCCATTTTTACAGTAAGTATACATGAAAATACCTATAATTACATGTGTATGTTATCTCAGTCCTAATTATCTCGAGGTTTAGTTGGATTAGACCAAAGTGAAAGGAAATTATAAATAAACGCAGAAACAAGATAAAAGAAATATTTTAATAAATGTGACAAAATACAAATCTGCCACTTATTGGTATTCTTGTGCCCATCTTTTCCTTATGCTGTTCACACTCGTTTTAAACTTTCATTACGTGCTGTATTAACATATCAGCTAGCTACATTTCTCAATCTTTGATATGTTCAATAAATTCCTCGGTGTTTCAGGTGTAGGTAACTATATTCCCTGGCTTTGTCCCTTTTTTCCTTCGACTTTTCTATCATTTAGATGCGTGGAATTGATGACAAGAACCAGAAAAGTGCCAGTGGAACAACAGTTGAGAAGAAGACGCTGGCGATGGATAGGACACACATTGAGGAAACCTGTTTATAGCATTACAAGGCAGTCATTGTTCTGGAATCCACAGGGAAAGAGAGGCAGAGGTAGACCAAAAAACACATGGAGAAGAGAGCTGGATACAGAGGTGAAAATGATGAGGAAAACATGGAAAGAACGAGCAGATGGTACAGGACAGGAAGACTTGGCATGTGTTTGTTGAAGGCCTATGCTCCTTGGGGAGCTAAAGGGTATTGATTTATTAATTGTTGCCTGCATTTGTTTTTGTTTTTTTTTAATACATTGAAACGGACCGTATTTACATAGCATCTCAAACCTGTTTTATATTTATGTGCCAACACCATCAGAGCATCCTGCGGTCTCTTTCTTGCTAATTCTACTCTTGCTTCTGAGCTTTTTAAGATCATATTTCAGTGATTTTGTATTCCAAATTGATATATTTAAATAAGTGTTTCCTCCACTCAAGATACTGCTTCTTGCTGACAAGTTTGTGTTATGTTCTGTTTTCAGTTATTTGAAACAGATTATTGACAGCAGGAACAAACCTTTAGTGCAGTCAGACAAGGACAAAGAAGAGTTGACGGTATTCGAAGCAGAAAAAGAGTTTCTCAACCATAAGGTGTGTCCATGTTGTTGTGATTCTTACTATTAATTTGGTACATTCGACAATAGCGTCTACTGAACCAGCATGATTCTTACTATTAATTTGGTACATTCGACAATAATGTCTACTGAACCAGCGTGATTCTTATTATTAATTTGGTATGTTAAAGAACAGTGTCTATTGAACCATGTGACAACTTGCCCAATCTTCTCTTCATTTTTTTTATTATTTACGGACATCGTTTTTTTTCTCATCCTCAATGCATGATCGCAAAGTCCCGGGAAGTGTCACTTGCGGAAATTCTCCTAGTATTCAGTATTTTCTCGCTATTTTTAGATACGACGTCATTGTTGACCAATGACCTCGGTAGCTAGGAACCTGTTTTAATTTAAGACTGCTTAAGCTGATAAAACCAGTTTATGCCACTTTAGGAAGACCCCACGTGACTTTTAACGCTATTGATTGGAGCGTTTATTTGACGCTAATGTCACATGATGCACGCTATGGATCACGTGTCCAAGCGGAAATGTCCCGCTAAAAGTGCGCCAACCACGGGCAATCTTCACTTGCCCGGAACCCTTGAGACAGCTAGGTCTAACCCAATTATCGGCGAATTCTCGCATTAAAAGCACTGAAGCCACGTGTCTAATTGCGGGTTAGCGTCCATCTTTGAGTAGGTAAGTGAAATCTCGCTAGAATATAATGTGATGAAATGTGTAGTACATTGCAAAATCGACGCAAGATTGGTATGTTTACTTTATTCATATTTTTGTTTTACGATCACATCCAGCCACATGTGATCAGGTATATTTTATGATCCCACGGGATATGTACATGTTCATAATAATGTATAACGGGAATATATATATATATAGCTATTAATTTCCATATTATTTGATTAATTTCGACCCGACGTTTAGACTAACGGAAATTAATATTAACGATAATGTTGACAGACCGTGACATATATTCATTATAAATTATATGACGATGCGACCAGACATGAAGTGTGTGATAATGTTGTCAGACAATTCTAAAACACGGATGTCCAATTATTTGTTAAATTCATCATAATGACATGACGATTAGGCTAGAGGCACAGAACTAGAATACTGTTGCCGACATTTCTATGATAAATTGGGTGGGTTTAACTGACATTTATAATAATTCATCGGGTTAAGCTGACGATAAATCAGTCTAAAGAATTATAATACTGCCACTGGGGCAGAGAAATATAATAAAGGACAGACAGGAGAAACTTGAATTCAAGATTAGACTCTAGACATATGATGTTAGAGACTAAAATCTGAGGTGACGGGCAGAGGGACGGCTTAGGGAAAGACTGCTTTCTAAAGCTAGAAAATTAATGAAGCCGTCGTATTTGTCTTCAGTCTATGGTGGAGCCTTGCACGACAGTCCAATCTCAGCGCAGAATACGGAGTCGAGCACAGAGAAGGCAAATCCGAACCATTCAAGACCTACCGGGGCAACGTCAGGAGACCGGAGAACTAACCACACTTCACTATCAGCCGGGGGCTGAAAAGCTAAGTCCACGACAAAGGAAACTCACCTAATCAATGCCACAAAGTTTAGTCATCCATGATGAAAAACACGTGAATTGTGAGACACATAATACATACAGCAGACACTAATTCCATCGACAATACTATCATTCACCATCTATTCACTTTATTGCAATAAACCAATTGGGTGTATATACTGTACCCCACGCTTTGTTCCTTCCATTAGATGTTGAATATTGTCTATGTTTATCTTCCTTTATAAGGGAGGGGGGGGCTCGTAAAATATAATATAATTTAAAGAATAATAATAATAGATAACTGAGAAGGGGACGACGGTAGCGAGAGACCAAATATCTCCTTACAATCTTTTCCAGACCTGTCGAGTTAGGAGAATTTACCCTCTTCGTCACCCTTTGGAAGTGGGAAAACCCAGCAGGGATTCCTTGAGCCAAATCTTCCACATCAGATCAGCTACGTGACAAACCAGTATCCTAGAGAATGTGTAGCTTACTATTAATTTGGTACATTAGAGAATAGTGTCTACTGAACCTGCAGTGTCCACGCGGCGTCACCAGAGCGTCTTAAGTAGCGGGAGAGCTCTGGGGGTATTCATATTTCTGTCAGTACTGTATAGCAGCTTCACTTTGGAAGTAACTTTGGTTAGGGGCTAATCTCCGTCAAAGCAGTCAGCGGCCATCACGCCTAGTAGCGTCTTGTAGGGCAACAACAAATTGATTCCACTTTGCTTGGTCGGTGGCCATCCTTCGTACAGTGCCCCAACTCTGGTTCATTCTTTGCATCTCAGCCTCCACAGTCCTCCGCCAGGTTGTTTTTGGTCGGCCTCTCTTTCGTTTTCCTTCAGGGGTCCAAAGCATAGCTGTTCTTGTGATGGCATCGGGGTCTCTTCTGAGGACATGACCAACCCAGCTCCAGCGTCTGCCAGCTATGATGGTGTGCATGTCCTCTTGCTTGCTACGAGTAAGCAGATCTTGGTTAGTGATGGTATTCGGCCAAAAGATTCTGTGAATTTTTCTTAGGCATGTTGTGTGAAAAGAGGACAATTTCGACATTTCCTTCTCTGTAACTCTCCAGCATTCCGCACCATAGAGAAGCACAGAAAGCACACAGCTCTGATATAATCTTAATTTTGTTCTTGTGCTGTATTGGGAGGACTTCCAGATGTTGTTTAGGCTAAAGAAGGCTGTTCTTGCTTTATTCATTCTGATGTTGATGTCTTTGCCTGCCCCGCCGTTTGGTGTTACTGTGCTTCCTAGGTATGTGAAGGTATCTGTCTGTACCAATTGCTGATTCCTTACTGATATGGGCTCAGGGTTGCTCACATTGAGCGTCATGACCTCAGACTTCTTTAAATTGATATTCAAGCCCACCTGCTGACTAAACTTATTAAGTCTATCCGTTTTTTCCTGGATGTGTTGATGTGAATGTGCTAGTAGTGCAATGTCATCTGCATATTCCAGATCTTCCAATGTAGAAAATGTTGTCCATCTTATTCCTCTTGGACTGCCCTCTGTTGTCTGGCGCATCACCCAGTCTATGACTGTTAAAAATAAAGTGGTTGATAAGGGGCATCCCTGTCGTACTCCTGTCTTCACCTCAAAGGTTATGTTGCTTTGCCCAACACTACACGTAAAGTTGGCATAGAGGCTTTTTATGATTGACACTATGCAGCTTGGAATTCCATAAGCCCTCAGTATTTTCCATAAACTGTCCCTATGTATGCTGTCGAAAGCCTTTTCAAAATCAACAAAATTAATGTAAAGCTGTCTTTGCCATTCTGAGCACTGTTCTATAATGTTCCTGAGAGTGAATATATGATCTACACATCTCCTGTTCTTTCTAAATCCTGCTTGTTCTTTCCTCAGTTTGTGGTCTACTGCCTTTGAAATTCTCTGTATAATTATCCTGCCTAGTATTTTGCTGGGAACTGAGAGAAGAGTGATTCCTCTCCAATTATTGCAGTCTGAAAGATCTCCCTTCTTGGGCAATTTGACAATTATTCCTTTGTTCCACTCTGATGGTGTTGTCCCCGTTTTCCAGACTTGTGCAAATAGTGGTTCTAATAGTTCTGCTGCTAGCTCAGGATCTGTCTTAAATAGCTCTGCATTTAAGTTATATGGCCCGGAGCTTTGCCGTTCTTTAACCCTTTGATTGCTGTGATGATTTCTTCTTTGTGTGGAATGTCTGTATTCACATCTAGATCATTTCAGCTTCAGGAACATTCAATTGTGTCTCTGGTGGTTCCTTGTTCAGAGTTTCTCTAAAGTGCTCTGCCCATCTTGTTTCCTGTCCCTCTGCTGTCGTGATGAGATTACCTTGCTTATCTCTTACTAATGTAATATTGTTTGCACCTCGTTTTCCGCTGATGAATTTAGTTATTTTGTATACTGTGCTTTGTTCATTTCTCAGTGCTGCCTCCTCTGCCTGTCTTGCAAGATCGTCTAGGAAATTCCTTTTGTTGGCTCGGGTTTGGCGTTTAATTTCCTTGTCCAGCTGACTGTACTGTTCGCTATATAGTTGCTTCAACCTGGGGGACTTCGCTTGTGTTTTCTTTCTTTTCATTTCCTTTCTCATCGTTATGGTGTTTAATGTTTCTGATGTTATCCAGTCTTGCTTCTTCCTTTCCTGGAATCCCAAGCATGATTTGCTGCTTTCTTTGTATATTGTTGAAATGGTGTTGAAATTCTGGTCTATATCATCAGTCAATGTCTTTTCCTGACTTTTGGCAAATTGATATCGTTTCTTTATGTCGGCCGCAAAAGCTTTTCTGGTAAGGGAGTCCTTCAATTTGCTGATGTCAAACCTTTTCTGTGTAGTTACAATTGGTGCAGCCCTTCTTAGTTTCACTTTCAGTTTTGCTACTACTAAATGGTGATCACTTCCCACATCTGCACCTCTTCTTACCTTCACATCTTGTAATGCATGTCTCCATCTACCGTTAACCATGATGTGGTCTATCTGGTTTCTGTCCCGACCATTTGGTGATTCCCATGTTAATTTGTGAATTTCTTTATGTGGGAAGAGTGTTCCTCCAATGACCAGGTTGTTAATGCTACAGAAACTTATAAGTTTATCCCCATTTTCGTTTGCTGTTCTGCTGCCGCATTTCCCCATTGTTCTTTCATTATATGTATTGTGTGTACCAACGTTCGCATTGAGGTCTCCCATTACTATAACAAGATCATATCTAGGTGTGTCTTCCATTTCTTTCTGCAGTTGTTGATAGAATTCATCCTTGACCTCCTCATCGCTATCATTCGTTGGTGCGTAGCATTGTATTATTGTAGTGTTGGTGAATCTCCCTCTCAATCTTAATCTTATCAGTCTGTTGTTGATGGGTTTCCATTCCAGTAATGTCCTTTCTATTCCTTTCTGTAGAATAATGGCTACGCCTTCATTATGCTGTCCATCCTCTCTTCCAGAGTAAAGTACTGTTTCTCCTGTTGCTGTTTTAACTTTTCCTGCCCCTGTCCATCTGCTCTCACTTATCCCTAGAATGTGTAACCTATAGTTTCTCATTTCTGCCGTGACCTGTCTTAGTTTACCTGTCTCATACATTGTCCTGACATTCCAAAAACCTATTCTTGTATCCTGTTTTGTGGTCAGGACATCCATTTTCATGTCAGTGGCTTCCTTTCGGCTTTCACCACTGACAGTCATACGAGCCACAGACTCCGAATGTCCATCCCGCAGCAAAGTTTGTTCATTTATTGTTGTTTCCGTAACTTCATTGTTTTTTTTACACAGACAGGGGTGTCAGCCCTATGCTAAAACCCCCAACCTGGAGGACCAGGGTACCAGCTTTTGTCTGACCCCTACACACACAGACCAGTCCAGCTTGGTTGAACCTACCAGGAGTAAAACTCCCACTGGCATAGCTCTGGGGATTGTCAGGGTATGCAAGCTGCCATGCCGCTACAAGGTATAGGTACCATTGATGGCAGTTATTTAGTGTATCCATAAGTTATTTTCTTGGTGTCAATCATTATGAGTGGTATAAACAATAAAACAAAATAAATCTAGTAGCAGAGTGTGGTATCTTCTTTTTGTAGCTCTGTTTAAAGCAGTTTTGTTTGTACCTTCTGCAGGGTCCGCTGATTGATCAGGACGGTCCAGGCAGCGTTTTCTATCTGATCAGGTTGAGGGAGAAGACAAAGATGAGAGTTCGGGCCAAGAGAGGAGACAGGATAGACAGGCACTTGGCTATTGCTTCACAAAGGTCAGTGAGTGAGTTAGGGAGTGAGTGGGGAATGAATGAAGGACTAAATGAGTGGGTGAATGATGACAACGGAAATTAGAAGTAAAACCGGGGAAGAAGAGCTTGAGTTTAAATGAATGGGAGATGCAACACATTTTTAAAAACTGTCTTTGATCTGCTTTCTGTGTCTACATTTTGTATTAAAACTTTCATTGCGATCATTAGGCCATTTTCTGTGTAACAACATAACCAGATGTATCTCTCATCATAACTGTGCTATAATGGCAACTACTGTATGTTGTATTCCTTGAAGTGCTTCTCTATTTGCTTATGTCATCTATCTTTCCTATTGTTACACGTGTGCAATGTGGACCAATCAAAATTAGGCTTGCATGTTAATTTTATTTCTTGGGCTTAAAAATAGTATCTTCAAGTAGTAAAACTGAAGGCAGTAATCTTTTGTTTGCATGAGGCTTGACCACACAAAAAAATTATAACCACAGGTATTTTAATTTCCTGCCAGCTTGCCAAAGTCTTTGCTCATGCCAGCAACAACACAGATGAACTCACTGTTCGAGACAAGCGCATCGAACAGCAGAGATCAAGTTAAGTCAGCCAGGCACATCCAGCATGCAGTTCTGCCAAAACAAGAACGTGGGGACAATGAGGAGCATAGGGAGTGTGAGGAGGACTCATCAGATGATCAGGACAGTGGTGAAGGTCACAGGTCTGTAGCCCAGTATGTGTCTTTTGTTTCCTAATTACGTAAATATTTGTTGTGCATGTGGTGGCCAGTGAGATCTAGTGTTGAAGTTTTTACTGACCTTACAACCCGAATCACAGAAATAAGCTGAGAGAAACCTGATGCTGTGAGTCGTAAACAATTAAAGAAATTAGGTCAATGGTACGTACTCGTAAAGAAAAGAGAGAGAGAGAGAGAGAGAGTAAAAATAAAGGTGGACACTGGACAGCAGAAATGCAACATAAGTGATAAGCATTCCGAGCTTCAAACCAGGGACTTTCCAATTGGTGCCATCTCCTTGCTGTGAGAAAGAACCATGATGAATCACATGATGGTTTACTCTCGCAGTGGGACATGACACCTTTTGAATGGTACTTGGTTTGAACCCAAATCCCACTTCGATTATCATAAAGGGTTTAGAAATATCCTGAATTCAAATGGTGAGAAGCATAAATTTGTGTAATTTTGCTAAAATATTGACAGCATTTTGTTAACTGCCACCTACCTCATATATTCCTGTCTGTTGAGAGAGCATCGTGGGGTGAAACAATCTTAGAAAAGTTAGCTTTTGCAGGATTGTTACGCATCATGTTTAACCTATCTAATTGCATGATTTGAATTCGTTAACGATGATGAATAAGGGTCTGCTTGTGGCCTTCGTCCTGGATAGATGTTTGTTCTTCATGTGTGGCATAGCCACTGATTTAAGTGTAAAATTTCCGAAGTGTATAGCCGCCTAATTGTTCAAATGTGTATATCCCAAGAAAGTGGATTTGAGTGCATGAGACACCGCTCTATGAAAAGGTTTGTAAACCTCGCATTTATTCAAAAAGTGATTATTCAGCATACAAAATTATATGTGTGCCATGGAGCACTGAACTTTGTATATAAAGATTAATGAAATAATTAACAGTCATATTGAGGAGTATATGACTCATGATGGAAATGAATTAGTAAGAGAATAATAATTGATAAATAGGTGGACATGAATGAATTAACTAAAATATAGTAGAATAATGATTTATTGTGCACACTCGCACAATATATTGAAATATTAAGTGGCGGACATTGACAATGGGAATGTTTTACCAGTGGAATTGTAATATGTGAATAAAGAAAAAATCGTTAGAAAATTAGAGATGTTGCAGTTATGTATGTCGAATATGAAGTGAATATTGACATTTTAATACAAATATAACATTTAAATAAAACGAAAAGTTTCTAGTGACCTCGTATGGCCAGTTATATCAATTACATACAGCCAAAACAGGGTGGAACTGAGACGACAGATATTAATTGAAAGACAGAAAAATCAGAACTTTGAATAAACCTAGACCGTGCTTGGGACCGCATCTCTTACTCATAACACTGTCCTTCACCCTAATACTTCAGCACTGAAGGATTTTAATGTGCAACGTCTATTTTTATATTCCATATGGGTGGGATTATCTATGCTTAGCAAGAGATCATCCTTCTAACTTTAAGTGGAACATTTGACTTCTGCTACATTTCATCTAGCTAGCCAGTCAGAAAAGACCTCTTTTAAATCCACAGCCCAGTGTCCACATTGTATGAATTTGAAGACGCAGAAAAACAAGATGCCAAACTTCGAACATTAGAGAACAGATTAAGACAGTGGTTGGAGGTTGATAACCCTAAAGGAAAGCCACAGGTGGCGCAGCTGAGGAGGTTAGCAGTACAGGTAAGAATATGCACTAGAGTGTGTGTGTTTGGTATATTCGAAAAAAGAAGCTGGCTAAATCTTGGTATGACCTATTTTGTAATATGCTGACAGCACAGTAGAGCAGAATGGTGGATGAAAATAGAAACGTAAGCATTAGGCCGACAGTTTGTAACTTTCATCAAAACCCATACATGGTATTAGTCATAAGACAGCAATATTGCAAAATACTGAGAGGTATTTTATGATAATTATTATGGTGTATTTTCTTTCTAATTCTGTCTTCTGTAAAATATTTATGTATGTCAAATCTTTCTGTCACTGATATCTATCTATCAGTGGCAGATGTTTGTGAAGTGCTTCTGTCTCTGACTTCTTTTCTCTATGTCTTTCTGTCTCTAAAATCTGTGTAATCTGTTCCTTAAATCTGTCTCTAAAATCTTTAAGACATCTCTTACTTAGTCGTTCCCCTTCTACCGTGAGGTGTAGAGGTTTGGAAGAGAGAGCGTCAGACTATCCTATCAGCTGTCTTCCTCCTGGCCTGGTTCCATTCTAGTCCTCGGTCCTTCAAAGATTGTCTAATGTTGTCCTCCCAGCAGACTCCGGGTCATCCTGGGGGTCTGGATCCCTGACTCTTTGTTTCCCATGCTTGTCGTGGTAGCTGATCTCCCATTCTGCAGACATGGCCAAACCATCTTAATTGGGACTGTTAAGACATCTCCCTTTTCGAAATTTTTGATCTGTGACATCATTTGTCTTTGACCTTGTTCTGTCTCTAACATCTGTGTGATCTGTTTATTAAATTATTCTGTCTCTGACAGATGTTTGTGAAAGTATCCTGTCTCTGACATATTTCAATCTTTGACAGCATTTATTTACCAGTCTGTGAAATCTGTCTCTGCATCTACTGCCACAGATCTGTGACATTTTTGTCAGTGACATCTTTCTGGCAGTGTCATGGCAACATATTTTGCAACAGGACCTTATACTGAACATGATTACACTTTAGCAACAGACTTGAAGTTGACAGCTAGGTTGACATAGTGGTTGACATAGTGATATTTTACTTCTGTGGTCTGTCGTTAGCGGAGGATGAAATAATAACAAGACTGCACTTGAAGAAACACCACTAAAAGATGCATAATCATACATATACCTTTGGCAGGGGAGCCGCGCTGGTGTAATGGCTTCGGCGTTGTACTGGCGACCAGGTGTTCATGGTTCAAACCCGGGCGTCGGCGTTTGAAGAAATGTTTACGGCCGGAAATTTGACTGAATAGCCTGAACAGCTCCTGTGATAAACCCTCTGTGGATGGGAAGGAGCGAAGCTCCTGACCGGGTTGGAAGGAAAGTCCTCAGGTTCCCCAGCCTCGCAATGACATGTCATTGGGCCGAAGGGCTGAAAGCCCAAGTGCCGCTGGATAAGAAAAAAAAAAAAAAAATACCTTTGGCAGCAATATAAACAATGTTGGAGGGAAAGACCATGATATCAAAATAAGAATACAAAATGTTAGAGGAGCTTTGACTGCATTGGGAAATATATGGAGATTTTTAAAAAAATCAAGTCCAAACAAATATCAGAATCTTCAATTCAAATGTCAAATCAATCGTAATGTATAGCTCTGAAACATGGAAAACAACAAAAACAACCAAAAAGCTACAGACTTTCAGAAATGGGTGCTTGCATAGAATAGAAGGACTGAAGTGGTTTGACAAGATCACTAATGTGGAACTGATGGTAAGAACCAGACATGTGCTAGTGGAGCAAGAGATGAGAAGAAGACGATGGCTATGGATAAGACACACACTGAGGAAACATCTTTACAGCATTACCAGGATATAAGAAGAGATGGAGAGATCTTAAGCAGATGGCATAGGACAGGAAGTTTGCTGAATGCCTATGCTCCTTGTGGAGCCGAAGGACGATGATGGTGATCAGTGTATGCGTACGTGCCTTGTGTGAGGGTGTTCTACGTGTCTTGTGTGAGGGTGTTGTTATTTTAAATACAAGTAAGACCATTGTGTGTGCTTGTGTGGAATGTTAAATGCATTCATTGTATTAAAATGCCAGGAAAGCTGTATGCCATTAGAAAACGCAGTTGTGCTACTTTATTACCGCAGGACATGGAATTCCAGCCTAAACCCGGAAACAGAGTGGTCGTGAAAAGAAAAACCAGGAGGCTACCAGAAGCTGTTGTCAGTTCATCATCGCTTTCGTCATCAGTTGGTTCAGATAAGGAGTTGGAGAGATCCAATATGAGTGATGAGTCTAGACTTGCGGCCTACAAGATTTTACTGACGCATTGATAGTACTGCACTTCATCTGTAGATTACTGATCTTAAATGTACTGATTTCATGTAATGTTTATTCATTTTTGCATGCATAGGCAACAGGTATTGTCTCTCAAGGAATGATTCTCCTTAGATTTGTTTTGTTTTGTTTTATCCCTCCACATCTGCTGCTCTTTCTCTCTTCATAGCTTTCTAAGTCTTTTCTTTGTCCTCTTTCTCCGTGGGTACCACAACAGTTATTGCCTCTTGCCCCAAATCTGACATCATGTATCTGTCATCTACCTCCATATTACTTCTGTCATTTATAAATTAATATTTTGTATGTGCATGAGTGTAGGTATGTGTGTGCATTTTTGTATATATGATGGTTCAAGACCGTTCATTGACATACATTCATTTGTAATCCAGCCCTTTCAGTTAATAGTTGAATACTTCTTAGGCAGCTAACAACCTAGTACTCTGTGTGCTGTCTGCCATTGTATATGTCTTTCAACCATAGAGTATCTGTGCAGTTATATGATATAAAATACTGTAAAAGTCAACAATTTACGAGTTTCTGAACTATGTTTTAAGAAACTATGTTTCAGTTACATTCCAGTCCATGTCTTATGAGATTTTAGCTTCTAAGAATTAAAGTCATTTTTTCTAAGAGATTGTCATCTTTGTTGGCTGTGTACTCCGGGCCAGTTTAACCATTAGGCGAACTAAGTGGTTGCCTAGGGCGGCAAAATTTGAAGGACTGCAAAATCGAGTGTACTTAAATAAACATGTACACATTTAATTGTATTCGCACATTTATGTGTTAGAGTGTTAGTGTATGCAAGTGTGTGTAAGTTGAACTTACTCAACATCAAGTAAAGGTCCCATAAGAGTTAAAATAAGGTTCACTTTTGACATGAAACTCAAGAATGTTTTTTTCATCTTTTACACATATGTTGAATCCTTAGGTCAAAGTTCTGACACACTCAGAGATCTACCCCGACAGAAAATGGACTATTTCTTTATGTTTGAAACATTTGGCAGACATGAAAAAAAAAGCAGCTCACAAATGTTAAGAAGTAACACTAATTGTTATACAAAAATTTAGCAAACCAACCACCATGACTCACTGAACATACTTCTTTTAATTCAACATTACATTCAATTTATAAAATGGCTGCATTTCCAGCATTAATGCAACTAATTTAGAAAATGTGTTGAAAAAATATAAAACATGACACCAACAATAAACCATAGAAACTGTACCACTTTCCCATAAGAATACACCTATGATACAAAGAAATATATAGGATTTGTGGAAAGAATCTTTACAGATGTACTTTAATGTTGACAGGAAGTGCTGAAACTGCTTTCCATCATCTTCTGACTTTCTCTCTGCAAAAAGCTTTATGAAATGTTTTTAACTCTTTAAGCCCCAAGAGCCACTATAGTGGCTCAGGGTTTAGACCTATTTGGCCCAGGAGCCATTTAAGTGGCTTCGGATTTTTTGCTTCTGTCTACAGCTCTGTTCCAATGTTAACAACCCAAAACGTCATTTCCAACAGGAAGTACTTTCATTTTAAATAACTCGTATTTATGCATATGAACATTAAAAAATATTTTTATTTAAACAACAACAACAATAAAAAAGCACTGTGGTGGCCGTTTTTGTTTGGGCCAAATCCTGCTTTTTGCTTGGGACTTAAAGAGTTAATTTTACAAATTGTCATTTCAGAGTGACCAAGCATTTTGTATTAAAGTAACCCATCCAGTACCAACAAACTAAAAAAGCAAAACAAATTATATGCAGCCATTTACAGCTGAAGCACTGCATGGAGTATTTGTCAATATAAGCATGGATAGTCATGAAAATGAAAAACAGGTATTTCAGTACTTCCTATAATCACAATTTACAACTGAGCGCTACAGCAAAGAGATTTGTTTTAAAAATCATGTATTACAGCACTTCTTTCTTGGTTTAATTAAAACTGACCTTACTGGTGCTGTGAAAGTATAGAAATGATTAATAGCAGCTTCTATTTCACAGTTCATGATTCACACGTGTCTTGTATACCTCTGACATAAAAAAAATACCCGTGCACTGCATGCATGTTTACATATACACGTATGCAGTAACATAAAATACTGATACAAATGTCATCTGTGTACATACTTGTGTGTGTGTGTGTGTGTGGCTGTGACAGCTAAAAATCATAAATGAACTAATGACAGTCAATCTTAATGGCTGTGTGTGAGTAGTAGGGTATGAATCCTAAATAGAAAAATACAAAACATGCCTGTGGTACAAAACATGTACTTGCGAGTTTCCATAACTCATGTAAAACTATAGACGTACATGAATAACATTACATTCACATACAAATGTGTAGGTCGTGTGCACACAGAATGTTTACAAGTGTCTACATGGAGAAGGCTGAAGAGGGCTGTGTTGCAGAATTTTAACAATAATAATTAGCCTAGCATGAAATTCTGTAACTTCTGAAAGGGAAAAAGTGAGCTCAGTACATTCCAGGAAAATATGGAAATGGTGTGCATTGCTGTATGCTTTTAGTGGAAGTCATCTAATACATCCATTAGAACTTTCAAAGCGAGGTCAGCAATGTCCATTTCATTCAGATTTCTCCGCAAGTAACCCCATCGAGAAATTATGGGAAAGTTTAAGAACTTTGTCTCATATGAGCCACCCTATACCTTTTCAAAACTTTAACGTTTTATTAAAACTGAAGACAGCGGACTGATCTTTAAAACAATATCAAAATAAAATTTCTGTACCTCAGCCGATGTAAGAAATGATGGGAAAGCATAATGGTGTGCGATTTCTTCAACATGTTCATTTCTCCTATGCTCAGCTTCAGTTTGAAAAGCTTCACTCAATGGTTACGGAAGATCCTAATGTTACCACTGATTTCCCAGTTTAGTTTCTGAATCAACGGTATCCATCTGAAATGCTTCCACACCTACAGAAGCTCAAAATCAGTACATTCAGAATGCTGCTCAGAAATACAAATAAAAGTCTCTTGAATGGTGGACGATTCATTGTGAAGGCCCTTCAAAACAACTTTATAGATGTTGACATCATTACAGGTAGTAATTAAGAAATGTGAGTTTTTATTCCACACATCAATTTAGAGCCGAGAGATAACAGCTGTCCTTTCATCCTCTGACATCATCAGTTTCCTGTGATTTTAGCTTTTGTTAAGACTTTCTACAAAGTGCAGAGACAATCATTTGATTACTAAAGTGTATACCTAGCAAAACTAGTTATTGCCCACTGTCAAATATATATATAGCCCTCATATGAGGAAAAAACACAATCTTAAAGTATGTTTTCAGGACACAGGCTTCCAATGCAAAAATTGTGAAAATTTATAAAAAATGTTTTGTTCAAAGAGCTTTGAAGTAATTAGTCAAATTACACTCTATTTACCTTTTTTCCCCCCACCAGCATTTTTGACAGATTGCTCTATGGCTTAATAGCCAATACATCAAGATAAGTTAGACTGGCAAAGATTCACTGAAGATGATAGGGAATGGAAAGGATGAAACTGAGCATGAGAGAAATAGTGCTGCCCTCAGGACATATAGTGGAACGAGCACAACGTAATTCTTTCCCATCATTTTTTTTACCAATTACTCGGTAGCTTAAGAAAAGCTGTCAAGTTTCCTACATCAGAGAGAAACCAGCATGCCTCCATTCTGAGATATGAAGTGGTCATCTGATGAAAGTATTTCCATGGATGCAACGTAAAATATTCTAAATTCACTTTTGACTTCTCTTTTGTAAGATCGCATATATGCACTTATTTTTCATTTCCTAATCTGCAAATATATATTTTTTAATAGCAAGTTTTTAAAAGAATTTTCAAGGAAGTATTTACCAAATTTCATAAATCATTAACGCAGTATACACCTACCAACTGCATAATGTGGAAATGTCACAGACCAATGATTGAAGCATGTGTAAAAAAACATAAATGAATATGAACATTCCACAGAGTACAGGCACATTCAAAACACATACATAGAGATACTGTTTTTAAGAGACTTCTGAGGTGATGCAACTAGACAGTTCTCCTGAAACCATCCATCATTAACTTGACAAATCTTGCAGTAATATTGTCCAAATCAGTTAGTGGGCAGATTCTCAATGGAAGTGGTGAACTTGAAGTCAGCTGGGAACAAATCCAAAGCTTTGGGAAGCATGGACTTGTATGACTGTCTTATGGTTACTTCAGCCACACCAGCAATGTCACCTATCTCTGGAAAGTGTGGATGGGAAGAAACGCATTAAGGTGAGAAGTTGCACAGAGATATGATAGGAAACTCTATACGCAGTGCTTCAACGGGAGGCAATCTGATCATCTCTCCCTCCCCCTTGATCACATGTCTCAGCCCTTTAAATAATGTAAACAGGGCAAAGTAAAATGAGGAAATAAGCAGAGGCAGGAGTAATTTAATCTGGATTAGAGTAAGGTAAGATGGTAAAGGTATAAGTAACAGGAATTGTAGAAAATTTCTTAAAAATGTTTAAGGATTTTCAAGGGTCAAACATGTGATTTTCAAGGATATGAGAAACAGACTTGGTACTCGACTTATGGTACACAATTACAAATAAAAAGCTGAATGATAGCATTATAAGGCAGTCCTTGTTCTGGAATCCCCAGGGCAAGGCACACCAAAGAACTCGGGGGAGAAGAGAACTGGAGACATAAATGAAAATAATAAAAATGATATGGAGAGACCCAAGCTGACTGCATGTGACATGAGGCCTGTGAGTCTTGGGGATATAAAGGAAACTACTCCACTACACAAGATTCAGAAGGGGGGGGGGGGGGGGGATTCTGATATCAGAGAGTTACAATCAGAGGTATTACATTTTCCTAACTTCCCATTTTCTTGGTCTCCTCTTAGTAACAACCGCAGTTCTTAATTCTGACCAATGAAACTTACACATAAGATAGCTAAAGATAGTCCCATAGCAGATACCGTCATTGGGGAGTAAGTGTTATAGACTTCAATATACAAGGTCCAGCTTTGTGAGGTGGGGTGACAAGTTCCCTTCCTTATTGCCTTTTGCTTTCCCTAATTCTAGAGCAGTCAGGTACCCATTTACAGCCAGGTTTAGATCTCAGAACCTAGTAACTTGCCGTTACAGGTAAGTGTTAAACCACTCTGTCAATCAGACAAATGCTCATAAGCCAGGTTGATTATAAAATTCTCAATTTATTATGTTCGGCTGTGTTGGATGCCACTCCTGTACTTGTGGTATGGATGGTACCTCAATCTGCTATTTCCATTACATTGCCGGAAATGACTAGATAGCTGATGATAGGCATCATTTTTTATATGGCCTGGGTGTTCTCTATCCCATTTGGATTGAATGTGGCTTTTATAGTATTTCTATTTTCAAGGCCATGAAGTCTTTCTAGGCTTTTCAAAGCTGCTACGAATACTGAAGTAAGAATATAGACAAACAGAAAGAGAGAGATTTAAAAAACATTGGAGGAAGCTAAGTATGACGATTGTCACGAAGTGTAAAATCGACTTCTCTCTCTTCTTAACGCTTTTCTCATACCAATTCATTCATTCTCTCTATTTTCTCTAGAGTGTACACCACGTCTAAAAATCAGATCTCCCATTCTTCTAAAAAAAAAAAAAAAGAATAGGCCTCTCTCCCCCTCTCTCTTTCTGGGGCATTTTCTTTTTTTTAACTGGTTGAGTTTGTTCACTGGTGCTATGAACTACCGACCGGAGAAAGCGCTGACTGTGTGCCATGGATTTTCTCGGGCGATAAATTCTAGTTTAGCACCGGGTACAGGAAGTTACACGATATTTGTTTTCAGCTTTATCTCAGCAACCAGTTCCCAGTTAATTTAAATCACAAATACTGGTATTTTAAAGTACCTAATGCCAGTGTGTGTGGTTGGGGATGGAACGAAATGTCAACAATAGTTCAGGTCCAACACTCCTAAAGTAGGCAGATTAAACCCACCAAACAGAGCACGAAATTTAGGTGTATTCTATAGCTAGCAGACAAGATTGCTCCAAAATTGCTGCGGGAGCCCTGTCCATCTTGAACAGCATGGTGCTTAGCTGAGCGAGTGAGTAGATCTAATATTGTTATATGAATAACATGAATAATAATCATCCGTTTATCTACAGCATATTAATGCAGTATCTTTTGTTAGACAAAGTTCTAAATGTACTTTCATCTTCAAGGTGACAGCAATTAATGTCCTTGATTTTGTACAGGAGACTACGGCACTATGTATACTGAAGGTTTCATTTACGAACCACCCTTGTCTTGTTTTAAACTAAATGATTTCAGCCATGATTATCCTTGTCATATTTTAATCCTGAACTGATTTCTGAAATATCCTTATTATGTTTTAATGTGTTTATGTGCATGTATCCTGTGTTATGATGGTACTATCAGGGTATATGAATGTTTGTAACATAACCATAGAACTATGTAATAATTTGACTGACTTGTAAGCCAATGGTTCTCAATGCTGAGACCAGGAACACACTCAAATAGATTTAATGCTCAAGTAGCAAAAATGTAAATCAGTGGTTCCCAAGCCTTGGCAGCACCCCAACAGGTTTTACGGCAGCATGGGAGACTATATCCCAGTGGTTCTCAAACCCTTGGTACCAGTGACCCCAAACTGATTTGACTGCTCTATGGACACAAGGTAGACCAGTGGTTCTCAAGCTCTTGATGACCACATCCCCCAAACTTCACAGTTGGTGAAGCTAACCGCCCATAGGTTGGAAATCACTGCGGTAGACAAGCCGGAAGCCAGATATAGGTTGAGATCCACCATGTATGCTTATAACATCAGTTATGACATAGTATTTAAGATGGATAATAGATAGCACATTGTTGATATTAGGGACGATGTTTTAATGTTATTTCTGATGGACGGTCAGCATCCAGCGAGTATGGAAAATGACTTCTCTGGCAAGACTACTAATGGAGCTTGAATTGTTTGTCAATCCAGTCCTACCAGGTTGTCCTACCAGGAGACCTAACCATATGCAGTGTTCTTGAGGGCAGACATACTCCATCCCAGCTGGTGATGAGCCCTGTGTCAAGACAGAGGAAGCAGCCCCTGCCATCCTCTGAAACCCTACTAGAAGTACTTGCCATACTGGACCTGGAGTGCTGGGACAGATTGAACCCCCTGGCAACAAGACAACATAAATTCAGCAGCATCTGAGATGAGTAGTTTAAAATGCCAGCAGAACCAGTACAGAATAGCTAATTGTCCACAGGATGCAAAATTTACTCTGACATGTTTCAGAACCATAGATAGTTTTGTTTCTCACGCATAAGAACTTATAGTTGTAAATTTTTGAACATATTATCTATCATCATTTTGTAAAAGTTCATTTCAAGTATGAGAGAATCTATCTTCAATTTTGTAAACTTTACATAACAGAGTCTGTTGTTATTTTTCTTGTAATATTTAATTGGATTGTATCTTCTTCCTCTTCCTCGTTCGTCCTGAAAAGGACGTTGGTTGCGTTGTGCCCATTTACAGCGGAGCTGCGATATGTGTGCCTTTCGGCCGACACATCTGACTTCCGCGCTGCATTTTTTTGGGACCGGGTTAGCCTTCCCTCTTCGATCCCTACTCTCTCAGCCAGACTGCAGTGATGCAGCCTGTTTCCAGGACCACCACTTGTGGAGTATGGTCTTGGTCAGCTCTAGTTCGCTGACCCTGATGCAAGCAGTCAAGCTATGGGTCGCTGACTGCATTCTCTATTGTTGCGTCTTTGGGTCCCAATTGGGTTGTATAGTTTTAGTAATTAAAATCTACATTCTGGGGGCAGAGCCATAATTAAACTAACAATATTGGGTCAGGATATTTTTAATGTGGCTGGGTACCATAATCTCTTATCCAACTATATGTACTATACATAAAATGGGGCTCCGGCTATAACAGAAAGGATTGAAAATGATTACAATTAAAAAATTGATAGAAATAAATTGTATCATAAAATTTTCTTTCTTGGACATTAGTTTTCATTAGGTTAACATTTAAACTTATAAGCCAGCATAATTAAATGCTGTTTCAGCTTCACATCAAAACAGTTGCACAAAAAAGAAAAGTAAATGGCATAAGCAGTCTTAAGTATTTACAGTCAGGGGCCACGATATGAGGCATAGGTGATCATATCCCCCAACGGATCTTAACTTGTGCTGCTCTCAATGTTACAGATCTCTTCCCATGCCACAGTGTTAAGCTATCCATTATCTTTTCTCTTTGTCCTGTTCTTCTGCTTCTCGCTCCCTCAATCTTTCCCATGCTCACAAGCAATGTTTCCTCCAATTTTACACGATGTCTGTACGCAAAGAAAATCTGTTGTATAATGTTTTCTTTAGCTTTCACCCACTTTGAGTAGACTTTATCAAGATTGACCTTCCCTCCAACTAGTTGATAGCTTTTGACTCTCATTAACATGTCCAAGTGAAATTGTTCAAGCCTGTTTCTCAATTTAGAAGAATATGGCTCCTATATCAATTAGCTAGGCAAGATCACCAAATTGCTCATTCTGAAGTGTAAACTTAACCAGATCAGTAGAATTTGTTATTAGTTTGCCTTTAATTTTCTCTTGAACAAGAAATTTAAAGGCATTATACTGGTTAACACCAGCAGCACTGTCAGTAGGCCTATTACCTAGAGGATTGGAGTATTTTGAACACAATGCTTTCACTTCTTCACAATCAAAACTGAAGTCACATTCAGCAAGTTTTCCAGTCAAATACTATCTATTCCTCAACTTCACCCTCAGGAAACCTTCCCTCTAAGTGCTGGCAAATAAGTTTTATAAAAGTTAATATAGACTGTGTATTGACATCAATGTTTTTTTTTCCTGGCTTTCATTAATCAGGACTGAAAATTTGTCACTCCAGCAAACACTGTCCCTCAGATATTGCTGCTTTATCTTGTTGATTTTGCCACTAGCTAAATGTCGTGCATCAATGTGTGTCAAGCAATTCTTTTGTACGTTTTTGGACAAGGTTGCCAATTCACTCATCACATCATTTAAAACCTTCAACGCTACTTGATACTCAAAGTTTGTCAGACTTTTGTGGCAAAATTTAGAAATGGGATCATTTGATTTGTTTTTATTGCAGTATTCAATAAGTGCTTCATAATTTGTAGGCCTGCAATGAAAAATGCCTAGAAAGCCATCAAACTTCATTCAGAGGTCTGAATGCAACACATTCCTTCTTTAGTGCATTAGCAACGTCTTCAAATTTGCACCATTTTGTTGTGGAGCGAGAGAACATTGTGTAAATTGTTCTAATCAAAGTTTCAATGTCCTGTATCAGCTTGACATCTTTCCACGGAAACATTGATTCCCAAATCCTCACGATGTGCAACACAAAGTTGCTGAAACTAATATGGTATATCTTGCTTTATTTGAGCCGCTACCCCATTAACTCTGCCCAACATGACTGATGCACAGTCACTTGTGAACATAACCATTTTGTGCAGATCATAATTATGCTTTTCATAAAACTGCATGATTTCAGACACAATGGAAGATGCATCACATGCTCGAAGCTGAACTATTCTTCCAAATGAGTACTTGTACTCAATGGAATTCTTAGGCCGAAATTTAAAGCAATGTATAAGACACTTGCTGACACTGATATCTGTGGTTTCATCAATCACATCTTTTTCAACAACATTATTGATAACTTCTAAAAATTCAAATGCACAGTTCCTACTTTTCCAGCTGTCTGGAATAACAATGTATTTAGCCATATGCTCATTAATGGTTTGCACCGAAAGCACTGAGGTGTCCATGTTAACAGAATGTAGAACAGAATCAATGTTTACCTCATCTGGTCTTGCACGCTTTCGTTCCTGATGCTGTTGTTGTTTAACTAGGGCTACTGAACTTCTCACTCTTTCACAGCCAATATCAAAATGAAGGCTCCTTGGTACTGTAGATCTAGGCTGTTCCACCATTCCGAAACGTGTTTAAAGAGTTGAAGTCATGAGCTTCAGTTTCTCCAGCTTGGCTTGCATTTAAAGGATCATCACATTTGCTCCCAAGCTAGGAGTAAGAAGCATGTGGTATCCTGTGCGTTCACCGCCATCCAAGGAGGCTCTCCAACTATGCAGAGCTAAAATACTGTGCTCTGGTTCTGGGCTCTCCCAAGGAATTGTCAAGTCCTGCATAGAGCCACTTCTCAGCTCCTCCTGCCTATCACTGGGTCCATAGTGAGATCCTCCTGCATGCAGTTCACCAGGTCAAAGCCAAAGAATTACGTCTGGGGCTCAATTGACTTCTCCAAGCTTAGTGTGCAATGCTGGGTTCTAAACAAGTTTCACTACAGGGGGAATCCCTGGAAGTGCGTGGATGATTTCAAGAGTCAATGAGGATGTAATCAGCCTTACAGACAGAGGTTCACTTCCACGTATGTATACTGTCGCATTGTGCATAGCTGGTGGTCATATAAAGATGACTCCAGATATGACTCCCTGCATCGTTCCTGATGCTCAAATTTTTGTTCCTGTTCCTACACAGTTTCACGCAACATACGAAGGAGCCCAGTGGACCGTAATGACGCATCTTTGCTTCTTAGTTTTTGGACAGCATCAATGTGAGACTTGCACATCAGGTGGCGTTTCAAAAAGTTGAGTTTCCACATGCCCTCCCACAATTTCCCTGTGGCAAGTTCATATGAAGCTTTGCATCCTTACAGTAAACACTACACCATTTAGTGGTCATACTGAAAGATTTCTCGAAGCTGAATGAAAATATTATGATGACGTTTTTGGCGTAGCAGATTCCACAGTTTCTTTCAACCATCCAAGTTTAAATGAGATTGTAGTTCTTTTATGCTTCAGATTTTCAGACATTGTAAAGTCAGTTTTTAAAAATAAAAGAATCAATAATAAATAATAACCGAAAAAGACCATGTGGCACGTTGTACAACTGGCGAGTACAGTAAGCACTTAAAAAGGAAGCACTTCTGTTCCGGAAAAAGAAATTTAAACGCTGAAGAGTGTAACCCAAGACTGCTTTTATAATTTATTGCTTACGATAAAACACATATTGCAAAGTCGCGACTTAAGCGGAATGAGCGCATTTCAGAAAAGACTGAGGTGCAAGCAATGCTTACAGTCAGGTAGATAAGGCAGTTGCAATTTATGAAAAAATCCCCCCCCCCCCCCCACACACAACCACAATTGCCCGTAAAGTGAAAGTTTGTGTACTCAGCTATATTTCTCTCGTGCGCTGGTGTAGTACCACGTGTACACGCGCATAGCTTAGAGGGAACATTGTTCACAATATTTTCAAGTGTTCCTCATCTCATCACATACGTTAAATGCAAATAAATAAGATACTCTCTTCTTCTTTGATCCTTAGCCGCCGACCGTCAAAGCAGTCAGTGGCCATTACGCCTGCTGGCGTCTTAGAAATAAGATACAACACAATTATATTTATTTTATATTTTGCATCATTCCTTAGCCTCAAACTGGCCACTGCTTTCTTTTTTATTCAAGTTGATGTCTGAGTGTGAACCAAGAAGAAGAGGGAGCACCATTCCTTGATTGGCCTTGTATAGTGATATCTATCCATGATATATCTTGAGATATGCTTACATTTAAAAAAATAATTTAGCTGGTTCTCTAAGCTGTCACTGCCGCTTTTTTATTTTTCAAAACCAGCTACTCTGATCCTGCAATCTTCTTCATGTGTTATATTTCACGCAAGCCAGCCCCCCCACCCCCCCCCCCCCCCCCCCCCCCCCCCCCAGAAGTCATGGAAAAATAACATCTCTAATTTTGCCAAGACATAACGTATACCCACTTAATTAAACAATATTCAGTAAGAAGCCAAATATAACTCAAGACTCATTTATACCGAAGAGCTAAGAATGTCTTACCCTGGAACCAAGTCCATCTCGACTGCCTTTCTTGCAATATGGGTAGCTGCTTTTTGTATGGCTGATGACAAACCCAAGTTGGAGCAGAAGCGAGACTGAAAAAAAAAACATTTGTCAAAGTTTAAGTACTCAAAATTCATCATCATCATCATCCATTCAGTTTGTTATCTGTGAAACATAAGGCAGCAAATGATGCTCACCCCTGAAGTCTCTTCTGGACCATCTTCTTCAGCTCCACCCATGATGCTCTAACAGCTTCCACTTCTATTTTCTTCTCCAGGTTTTCTTTGGTCTCCCAACCATTCTTTTCTCATGTGGTTTCCTATTAAGGACACACCTGGCTATTTCTGATTGGTTTCTTCTTGAAAATAAATCCTGCTCATCTCCAGTCTCTCTTTAATACTCTGCTGTACTGTTAGTTATCTGTTTACTTTCCACAGGGCTGTATTTGTTAATGCACCTGGCCTTCTGATATGGAGAAAGTGACACAAATCAATAATTCTGCTAAAATCACTTTTATCCTATGAAGAATTCTTCTTCTTCGTACACTCTCAGACGTCTAGTTTAATGTTTTCAAAGAAAGCAGTAGTCAGCTTGAGGCTATTTGCATCTCCGTAATGGTACTGGTGACGGCCATATGTGCTTTCTGTTCCACCCGTTGGGCATCTTTGAAGCAGATGTTCAAGGAATTCAAGGTCTGTCATCATTTTTGTTTCAAACATAACAGTGTAAGCCTGGTAATAACAATGTTTGTTTTCATCAGTCAACTGCTTATAGTACCTGTATGTCAGATCAATGATGATGTTGCATGGTAGCTTTCTTCTGAAAGATTACACTACCATTAGATAAAATCTTATTAACTTGTCAATAAAACACAGTTTCTCTTTTGTTGGGACCAATTAGCTAGTAATCAGCTAATGAGAAGTTTGGATAATTTCTCCCTTCTGTCCCCTGTTTTTGTCCTTTTTAAAACAAAACAAAAATGCTTTGACCCCCCATTGCAGAAAGCCCACACCAAAACACTTGAAGAGCTCTCTTATGTTTGTGGTTTTTGATGCATTTTGTTTTATATAATGAGGCTGCCAGCTGCAAGCACAACCTTACATTAAGACTGAACCTAGTCTCAACAACATCTGGAAGTCTTCCCAGTACAGCACAAACACCAAATTAAGACTGTATGAGAGCTGTGTACTTTCTGTGCTTCTCTAAAGGTGCGGAATGCTGGAGAGTAACAGAGAAGGAAATGTCAAAACTGTCCTCCTTCCACACAATCTGCCTAAGGAAACTCTCCGAATCTTTTGGCCGAACACAATCAGCAACCAAGAACTACTTATTCGGAGTAACCAGGAGGACATGCAAACGATCATAGCTGGCAGACGCTGGAGTTGGGTTGGCCACGTCCTCAGAAGGGACCCTGATACCATCACAGGAACAGCTATGCTATGGACACCCGAGGGAAAGCGAAAGAGAGGCAGACCAAAAACAACTTGGCGGAGAACTGTGGAAGCCGAGATGCAAAGAATGAATCAGAGTTGGGGCACTGTACGAAGGATGGCCGCCGTCCGAGCGAAGTGGAATCAATTTGTTGCTGTCCTACAAGACGACACCAGGCGTGATGGCCACTGACTTCTAAGACAGTTGGGGGTTATGGATCAAAGAAGAAGAAGAGGGGCAGTAGGCCTATTCTTTCCTTGTCACTTCTGAGATCCTACAAGGACCAAGTGAGGTTGTTTAGGCAGTACAGTCTTTAATTATATTTGAAACACATTAAAAAGCATTTATAAATAATTGTGGAACGTAATCAGTATTCAAATGATGAACTACACCATGGTCGGTCCCAAGGCCGGCTGAAAAGTGAGGAGGGACCGCTTGCCTGGAGGCTGTAAGGAGGCAGCCCCTCCGCCTTGCAAAGGCACAACATGCCAATCACCTGTTTACCTTAAAAACTGATTACAAGAAATGACACAGAGAAAACTGGATTGATCTTCAAGGCAACGAACTGGCATGCATTATGGACAATGACATATGGATCCTAGAAAATTAGGAGTATTAAAGGGAAAGAAGAGGAGTTGGTGGAGGCGATGAGGAAAGCAAAATTAGAAATCCTGGCTCTGACAGAAACTAAGAAAAAAGGGCAAGCAACATCCTACTCTACAGTGGAGTCCCCACAAGTGAAAGAGCTAAAGGGGATGTGGGTTGTATTGTGGCTAAAAACCAAACAGATAACATCAAAGGATGAAACTTTGTCTCGGAGCGCATTAATGGTGCTAAAGCTACAAGAAGGACAAACCATAGTCAACCTTGTCATTGTATATGGACCAAATGAAGATGAGCGAGCAGATGTCAAAGAAGAATTCTTTGAACTGCTTCAATAGACAGTGGACGACTGCCTAGATGAAATTATCCTTCTCTGAGATTTCAATGCCAAAGTTGGAAATGACCATACTAGATTGGGTGGAGTTATTGAAAGATATGGAGAAGATACACTGAATGACAATGGAAAGCGACTCCTTAGATTCTGCACTGAGCAAAACCTTGTCATTACGAATATAAAGTTTCCCCATAAGCGCATATATTCATACACCAGATATGAACCAACAAAGAATGAGAAATCCGTCATCGACTATGCCATTTTTAGGAAAAGCTCATTCAAGTATGTGCGGGATGCTACAGTCTGGAGAGGGCCAGAGATTGGAAGTGATCCTACCTGCTAATGATTACAAGAACAACTGAAAGAGTTGCTAGGCCTAGGCATTAATCATCACGCAAGATTACATAAATAATCAAGCAGGAGAGATGAGGATTAAGACCTACAAGCTAAGAGAGCCAGAAGTTAAGACCATGTATCTGGGGCGTATTGTGACAGACGTGAGAGAAACCGAGATGATGTGGAAACTCTCTGGCTTCAATTTAAGGACATTATCAAAAACAGCTGCAGCAGAAGAATGTGGTGAAGTTTGACTTGGGCAGAAGGGAAAGAGGACACCTTGGTGGACAGAAGAAGTTAAAGAGAATTTAAGAGAACACATGGAAAAAATACTAAAAAACTAAAAACAGCAGAAAAAACAGAGAAATATAGAGAATATGTGATACTCAGAAGCATAGGAACAAGGTGCTAGCAGCAAAACAGAAATCCTGGGAAGAATTTGGAGAAAGCTAGAAAAAGATGCTCAAGAAACCAGAAACTGTTCTACAAAACCTTAAAGAACATGAGGAAGGAAAAACAGTGCCCTCTTAAATTTATAAATAAGACAAACAAGACAAATTGCTTACTGTTCCAAAGAAAGTAATGAAAAGATGGAAAGTGAGCAAGGTCAAGCCCCAGAAATTATAAATCCTATCACAGAAGAGGAAACCAATGATGATGAAGATGGCATCAAGATAGAAGAACTGAAGGCAGCACTGGAGAAAATCAAGGTGGCCAAAGCAGCAGGACATGATGGTATAACACCAGAAATGGTTAAGTACATGGGAGCAGTAGGTAACCTACAGGCAACCTGGCACCACATGACCATACAAAAGGATTGGGAGATTGCCACTATAACACCCATATTAAAAAAGGGTGACAACTGACAATGTGGAAATTATAGAGGCATATCCCTTCTTAGCGTCCATGGTAAAATTTACTCTAGAATACTGGACGCCTGGCTGAGCCACAAATGGATGAGGTCCAGTGTGGCTTTCGAGCAAACTGAAGTACTTTTATCTGCACACTCAGGCAGCTGAGTGAAAAGGCCCTTGAGTATAAAGATGAGATGAATCTTTGTTTCTTGGATCTGGAGAAGGATGCTGACTAAGTCCCGTTAAGCAAACTTTGGGACTGCTTGGCAACGAAAAACATTCCAGCACCTCTGATCCATGCTATGCAGAGCTTCCACAAGACTAAATCAGAGGCACACTTTCAATCCAACCTGCAAGTCTGGAAGGAAGAGCTGGCGAAGAGAGGGAGGTCGTCAGCAGGTCCAAAACAAAAACCATGATGATTTCATGAGAAGAAAAAAGGTATCAGATTATTCTGGGAGAACAGATCCTGGAGCAGGTCAACCATTTTAAATACCTTGGAGCTGTCATACTGGAAGGGAGGTATCAAAGAAGAGTTAGCTACTCGAAGAGTGGCAGCTGGTAGACTTTTTCAGGCCATAAATCGAGGATTCCTCATTAAATGAGAAATTGGCAAGAAGACGAAGATGGCTGTATACCATTTCACCTATGTTCCAGTCTTGACATATGGATGCGAGACATGGGTGTTACAATACACTGTGTGGTTGTTTATGAGCGGTTATTCATTCATAGCATCTATCTGTTAACGTTCAAGTAATGTGGGTATCTTGTCACCGTGCTGCAACTTGTTTCAATATATTATCTTCAAGATCGATCCTTCTGGTTGTAGACTACGTATGTCAGCTGCCTTCTAACAGTCATATTTCATCTTAAGTGCTCAATATTATTTCTGTTGCTTCACATATTTCATTTCTGCAAACCCATGTGTATTATTATTTGTGGCAACTTTAAGTATATAAGTATATGAGGAGAACTGTCGTAAGACGGGGTAAAACAGTTGAAAAAAAAAAAAAAACACACACCCACACAAATAGTAATACATCTTACCCAATACCCAACATTTGTCTGAGACGCCTTTCTCTATCGAGTCCCAGTTGTATTATGACTTTCTACTTTGATGCGATCACCCTTTTTTTTTTTTTTTAATTACCATTTTTTTAATTTAATAATTTTATTTATTTATTTATTTACTTATTATTATTACTTTTTTTTTTTTTTATTTATTTTATTTTAAAAAATATTTTTTTTTAAATTATTTTTTTCCTTTATTATTTTTTATTTTATTTATTTCTTTATTTATTTTTTATTTTTATTTATTTGTTTTAAATTTATTAATTATTATTATTTATTTATTTATTTTATTTATTTTTTTATTTTATTTATTATTTATTGATTACTTTTTCTTTTTTCTCACTCTTTTCCAGTCCTTGTTTTCATTATTTCTTATTTTTAATGTACTATCAACTTCCTCTTTCCGGTTTAGTGGCAGCCATCTTGCTTCACATGTGACTGGACTTAATATTAAGGGAGTTTTTTTCTCTTATTTTTATAGTTTCATGTTCTCTACTTAATTCTCATTTTCTTTCCCTTCTGTCTCTTGTTTGTCTGTCCCTGACGAAGGCCTTGTGGCCGCAACGTAGGTTTTTCTTGTCCTTCTCCTTGTAAGACGTATTACTATTTGTGTGGGTGTGCGCAACTTTAAGTACAGTTATTTGTGTATGATGAATTCATCCGTCATAATATTAATTGCTTGTGTAACAACGTATAAGTCTGAACTTGGAACATTGTAATAATCGAATGAACGTCAGACGCAGTTGAATATGACGACTCTGACGATTTAATGCAGTCATTCAATTCTGACAACAATGAATAGGCACTTACAACGACATTGACTAAAATATTCACATTATCCTTCATTGCTATACTCTATGACCTCCATCAGTCATGCTAACGGTCATCAGTCTAAGCATTTGTCGTGACTCTCATTTAAATATTTGCATGAAGCTATTCCTTTATTTTAGCCATACACGCACTTTATAACTCTGTGGCTTATATTCTTATTTCAGTACATCGACTGATTATTAATTACACTTTGGCTTTCCATGCCAATACACTGTTCTACTAATAGCTATCTCTTACTCTAGAGATGCAAATCTTAATATCACATTGTTACGTCCATTTTCGCACAACTATTTATGATGCGAGACTTAACAGATTACCAGATTCCGTAATCTAACTATGTTAGACGTACTTAGGTATGCATATATGTTTGTGATATAACTTAAATTTATTATGTACCAAAGTGCACAAATTCGGTGCGATATAATCGTTGGTTGCCTAAGAGCGCTGATGACGTCAGAGACACGTCATAGAGCAAAGAGACAAGATGCCGGTTTTTCAAGACAGACATTGTTCTGGTCTTTGATTCCCATGTTGTGGGAATAGCTGATCGTAATTATATATCTTAGCTATCTTCCAAGGCGAAGCGTTAGCCACAGCCAAGTTTGATTCATGCTCTTCAATATCTCCATGTGATATTTGAAGTAAGTACTTTACAAGATTTTGACAGGGTTTCCCTACGGCATCATGACCTACTGCTAGTGAGTTTCAAAATCCCTTCTTATGAAGTAATATCAAATTCGATCTTTTTATGAAGCATTAAGACAAGATGTCTGGCCAGAAAATATAAATATGTATCCTTTCAAAGATTGAATATGGGAAAGAAGTGAACTATCTTCACCTCAATACTTTACCATTTGCGGATTGTCCAACGGTCATTGAGGTCTGTCAAGTTTGACATTGTAACCTTGTCTACATGCAGAATTCGTATTACCATGCCTAATGTTCCATTATGTCATTAACGATGATGTCGTCTATGTATCATCTAATAAATGTATTATATGAACTGTTAGACAAGCCATGAATTCAGCGTCCATCTATTACACCATAATAGTCGGCCACCTGTAAGCCCGACCAAACTGACAGCATTCTTAGTCAGTAGCCTAATGAACTATTAACCTATTATTAAAGAACATAACCAAAAATCAAGAACTCAAACTACAACAGATACAAGACGGAATACTACATCTGGTGGACCATCAATAACAATTATAACCCCCAACACACATCTTCTATGATCGCGTACAAATCCTGCATTCGGCTTATACGGCTTAATCATAGATTTAGGCTCCTATGGCCATAATTTCCACTTTAATCTCTGGGCTTCCCTAGCCTCCACATAAGCCTATTCTACGAGGCACATTTTTTAGAGAAATAT